>OZ026620.1:81864798-81917298 GCA_964020975.1 Hermodice carunculata | reverse complement strand
GTACCCATATTAATATGTAATACTGAGATCTAAAACATTTGGAGAGTAATAAGACGCGAGTTGGCTCAGACATGAATTGATGCAAGATGTTCTGTGTTAAAAGATGGACGATAAACTGGCCAGGTGAGATCAAAAAGGCGTTCGCCAAGTGAGAACAAATAGGTGCTGGTCGAGTGAGATCAAACAGGTGCCAGCCAAGTGAGACAAAGAGTTATATGTCAGTAGGTCTCAGTGCTGGCATCATTGAAAGCACCGATATAGAAGCGGCATTTTCGACTGTACTCCAAGTGGAAGAGAGAATATTGTTGGTCATGCATCCCCAAATCGCTGTCCGCAGAGACTGACCACCTAGAAGACAATATAAACATACCAGTAATTTACACCATGAATAACAATTTCGACCCAAATGCATTCACAACCTGCTGATGATGTTTTCATCATGGAAATTGATACTTGTTAAATGGCACGCACTTGTAAGCGAAAGTGTTACCCAAGTATGTATCCGAGGGTTTATGGACATCAAACATTCTGGGCCTAGTGCATAATCTTGTTACTTGACGTTTTCTCGTGGTTTAAGGTATGGACCTTTGCAAGACAGACAGAATATTAATGCCCAATCCATTCAGCAGCATTAACATATAGAGAGACAATGAAGCTGAGAGTTATACTCAGGCTATGAAAATGCAAGATCACAATAACGTAAAAGTTGAAAACTGTGGGTTGCAAATGTGTCAGGTATGCTGTTACATAGCGGCATTAGCTGATGGAGTGGCTTCATGTGACTGCCATTTAGTGAGGGTTGTCGAAATTAAACACCCCAACAAGCATGAAAGTGTGGCCTGGTCACGATGTAAAATGATCCAAGCTTGCGTGTAGACAGTTCTGTATAGCTGAAACCAAATCACTTGTACTTCACGCATGTACAGTTGGAAATGCTAGTTCATAATGTTGATGTTTGTGATTTTGTAGCGTGGTCACCATCAGTATGTATCGTCACTAGTGTGTAGTGCAATGATGCTTTTAAAGAAAATATTCAAACATTTAAAATGTTTTGTCTGCAACATTGTTCCTGAACTTTTGACAAAACATCTACACTCTCCCAAAGAAGTTGAACATACTGGTACTAGTGAAGATGAACTTTATTATATTTCCCAGCAGCCAGCAGAGAGTCAGATGATTGGATGTGATGACCCACCATATGTCAATAAGTGGTTTCATTACACCTGTCTAAAGATGAAAAGTCCTCCCTAGGACACTTGGCTGGGCAAAGAATACTAAGGAAAGGCAAGGCACCACCCCAAGAGAGAAAACGATGAAATGACTGTGCATGTAGTAGTGTTTTTTTCAAAGGCAAATTAGTTGAATGGTTGCCTTCACTGCATTCCATGATATGAGTGTTACAAACACTGACACTGCTATTGATTTGCAAAGGACAAAATGAAAGTAGAATGATGTATTTTTATATGTACATACAAAAAATACAATATGATCTGTTGATTTTAAAATATTTTTTGTCGTTCCTTCCTTTTTAATGTTTTCCTTACCCCACCCCCACCCCCAAATTGCTATTTCCAGTATTGATACATTTTCCGTGAAGACGAAAAAATGAAACCAACTCTTCACTTTATGTCAGACTTTTTGGGACAGAAAGATTTTAATCAATGCTCCCACCAATTTAGGACTCTGTATTTTACATGTCATAAGGTATGCAACCAAAGAGATCTGTAACTGTGCATATACTGTATATTTGCCCCTTTCATGCTGAACAGATTTTCATATATGCCCAATCATCCTTGTCCCTTTCTGCATATGTGTGCTCAAATGGATGTGTATGTATCTGTCTTTTGCATTCTTGTACCTGATGAGAAATACAATAAACACTATGTTGACTTTTGTGTCCAATATATGGAAGCTAAGTGAGAAAAAGAGAAAAATGTATGTAATGTGAGATTCTGACTAGGCACTTACTAGTATGAATATGACACATTAATATAGAAATCACATTAAGCAAAGATTGTGAATAAGGCTACATTTTTACTGTTCATGCTTTCATTTCTTCAATTGAAATGTAATTGACAACAATAATTTGAAGAGATAATGTATTAAAGTTTCAAAATTCACAAAGCACAATCATTCGTGGTAAAATGTTGAAATGAGTGCTTGATATTGAGTCCGTAGTTAATTCAGAGTAACAGTTCGCAAGGTTGGTTGAACACATTTGCCACCTGCAGAGAAAAACTGAATGGACATTTACCTATAGAGATCACTCTTGTTAAAATGTGTAATAATCAGTATAGTACTGGGGCGACCATGATTATTTTCAGTCCGTTGTTTGTTTGTTTGTTTTCGTGCATTTTTCAACTTTACCACTTTCCAGATTTGTCAATGCAGCATACACTTGGACAAAATTATTAATGCTCACTATTTCTGTGTCGATTTTTCTTTAGTCAGATTACGTTTTCAATATTTATACTCACATGTGCAATTCGTCAAGATTTTCGACCTCCTGAGCACCTAACTGTCTTTTCCCTCTAGTAAAGCTGGGAATTATTACCTCTACACCACTAACAACTGCAAATTCATCCTGTAGAGTAAATCTCCTATCTGCAAAAATATGGTTGTTTGGCTGATGTCCATCAAGGGTCATGAAACCAGATTGCCTGCCTATTTCAATGTCTGTCGCCCGTCCACCCCACACAGGTGAAATGTAAGTAAAAGCTACATTGGCACTACATTAAATCAACACCTCCACTGTACTGTGTTTCGTTTAATTAGAATACACTTAAGCTCGTGCTTTAGGGTTCTTCGGTCTCTGTATAAATGTTTCAAAGCAATGAATGATTCCTGTCAGTCTTGGGAAGAAAGCTTTGAAATGTTAGGGGTGTGTGTCTCTGTACTGTCACGATCGGACAAGGCAACCATACACTCTAATGCATCATATAATAAGTCAATCCAACAACAGAAAACCCCCTTTAGTTCCCCTACCGATTTACCAGCCTGTAAAGCTAAATACTTACATGGAGTATCCAGCCTAAGTTTTACCAATTTCCAGAATAGCTGTTTCTGTGGGCACATTTTTCTTTTTTGTGACCTTTAACTGCTTCATAGAAGTAATTGAATAATGCAAAAAACAGTGCCCACTTAAGTCCTGTAATAGTTTCATTTTTTGTCACCATTGCAAAGTTTTAACACAAAGACTCATAGAATTGTAATTGTTTGTTGCTTTTGACAACTTCTCCTTTAGGTCCATGTTCTCTATACAAAAATTGTCAATTTCATCATGGAACATCTGTCTCTTACCGAAACCTACAGGTGTGTTGAATCTTGACTCCTGTAAATTAGAAACTTTCCTGCATGTGCATGGTGTTGACTCCTTATCGGGTGTGTCGAATGTAGGATTGATTGTATGCTTTGGTGTGGATACATGTTGGGGAGTTTTATCACAACTCAACATAGGAGTAAGCCTGCAAAGTGTTGACACTACACCCTGCAAGATTGTCTGTAGACTGCCAGGACAACGTGACTGCACACTACCAGGAGTGGACATTGTAGGTTCACTTTCTGCTTCAGTGAACACATCTGAACCATTTTCATCTGGTAGTGGCTCCAACGGTTATCTTCTTTTTTTTTTTCTTGCATTGGCAGTTGGAGTAAATGATAGTCTCCTCTTCGTGGCATTTTCATAACGTTAAAGTCTGTTACGCTTGTTCCTCTTATCTTTCTTGAATGCAAAAACCCCAGGCACACTGTCTGGATGTGTTGGATCTCTGCATGGCTTACCTGCTAGGTAAGATCAAATGTCAGGAAATATTGACACAATTGCTTGCAATAAAGACATCATTATGTCATTTTAACTAGCTGGACCGCTGTCTTTGTCTGTCTATGTGTGTGTGGCTTCGTGCTCTCTCAATTGTATGGGCCTGTGTTAATTGAGCGTTTTAGAATGGAGTCTTCTCGATCTTGACTAGGGTGAACGGTGATGGCAACTAAATAACTTTCACTCCTGGTTCGGGGTTATCAAGCATATCATGACCCATATGTAGGTCAGAATTGCCCGTTGAGTAGCAGAATTGTGACATCTGCATCTCCTAAATTCCAGAAACATTTTGTATTATGATGCAAACAGAAATGGATTTGTTAACCTGTAATTACTCAGCCTTGGGAACCCCGCATACATAAATAGACTGCTTGGTGGAGATACATGTATATGACTTGCCAGAAAACTTTTGGGACTTTAGTACAACCGTGCTACACTTCTTAACTGCTCAGTACTGATGCACATCAATTTGGTTAGTTTAGTTTAAATATATTTATCATTACTAGATTAACCTATATTATACAAATTACTAATAACGATTCGTTCTCCAGACATGGAGCGACACACAATATATGTTGAACCAAACAAATAACGCAACCCTTAAACTTTTTAACTTAAATATTTATTGTTACTTTCATATCACAGAAACAAATAAGATCCATATTCGGCAGGCTTTTTGGCATAACATGTGCAAAACAAAAACTTGAAACTGTCAACGAGGGCGCGACCAGCTGGCAATAAACAGGGCAACATTGATTTGTAAAGTTCACAAATTGGCATGTCCACTAATACTGTGTGTGACCACCATCAGCATCTGTAACTGCTATGCAACGTCGGCGCATGGATGACACTAGCCGCTGCACCATCTGCCGGGGCACACGATCCCACTCTTCTTGAAGTGCCTGGTGAAGCTGCTGGCGGTTGGCGGGCGCTGGATCCCGTCTCCGAACATGCTGGTCAAGGTAGTCCCAAAGATGCTCAATGGGATTGATATCAGGTGAGAAGGCTGGCCATGGCAAAACGTTAATTCCTTCTCCTTGCAGAAAATCCATCGTCAGTCTAGCGGCATGGGGCCGAGCATTGTCCTGTTGAAGCAAGTGGAGTTGGTGGTGTCTAATGAAAGGGACAGCAACAGGCTGAAGGATCTCATCCCTGTAACGGGCAGCGTTAAGATTGCCTTCAATGAAGATTAGCTGGGTTTTGGCTGAGAATGAAATTCCACCCCACACCATCACTGATGCACCTCCAAATCGATCTGTTTCCAGCACATAGGCATCTGAGTAGCGTTCTCCCCTTCGTCGCCAAACACGTGTCCTACCATCTGCATGATACAGGGTGAAGCGGGATTCATCGGTGAATAGCACATCCCTCCACTGTTGATGGGTCCAGCTAGTATGGGCAGTAGCTCATTGTCGTCGGGCTTGCCTTCTTGCCTGTGTCAAAATTTAACCCCTGTAAGGATGCCTGGCGTGTAGATGGTGTTCTTGTAGTCTATTACGGACTGTCTGGGCAGATATTCTGTTATTGGTTCTGCCAGGTGTCTGTTGTGCAGTTCTAGTGGCTGGTCGAGTTCTGTTCCACAGATGTGACACCCTGATGTGTCTGTCTTGTGCAGGTGTGGTTTCTCTTGGTCTCCCAGGACGCTGTCTATCAGCTGTGGCCCCAGTCTCCTGGAATCTTGTAGCAAGTCTGGATATAGTGGATTTGTGGACCTGCAGTCTTCTTGCCACCTCTGCTGCAGATAAACCAGCCTGTAGCATGCCAATTCCTCTCTCCCGATCTACTGTTGATAATCGACCCATAGTTCTTGGAATACTGTGCCAAATGAATCCCATGCTGCCCTTTTATTGTCCGTGAGGGGCTACACCCAACCAGTAAAGGTGCGAATGTTTTAGTCATGTGGGTAACACTGAATCCTGCAGTTGTCCTTGATTCAGCACAGCCACCAAACTTTGAAAGCCTCATATCCTCGCACACAGTTACGCTTTGGCTGATTTCAATGTGGCCTTTTCCTGTCCCAGAATCAAAGACTTGACAACCTTAATTTCAGGTGTCAGAGACTTGCGTAATATAGCCTGCTGTAGTCACTCTTGATTCATGACAATGACCCCATGGCAAGGTCAGGGTACTCGACCTTGAGGTCACACTACTTGGTGCATTATTTTAGACTGATTTAACAACGGTTCGTATATTTCTGAACTTTAAATACAGTTGCAATGTGAAAATAAACCCAAATGAAAAAGTTGCGTTATTTGTTTGGTTCAGTATATATACAATACGCACAAGACATTACAAACTATGTTGCCAAACAAATTTAATATACGGGATAATATTGGTGTCTTCATATACACATATCAACAGTCAAAAAGAATATTGAAAAATCAGATTGAGATTAAAGTACAACGTAATGACAGTAGGCGTACTATTCACTATTAACTGCAGAATCTAAACATTATTTTGGCAAGTAAGTCAAAAAATATATGTCTTTAATTTTGGTCAGCTTAAAGCTATACATCTTGAGATAGACAGCAAAGGGTGTATTTTTGTTATATAATTTAGTCAGTAGGTCACATTACTTAAACGTAAAGGGAGAAATAATGCTGCATGATTATGGAAGGTGTTAGAAAACAAATGGTCTGCTTTCAACCACGTGGATTATCAGATTAGGGTGAATACCCGGAACTAAGACAGGTATTGTATTGTAGAAAAGTTTCTTTTTAGGGAAAGCATTTTTAAGACAAAAAGAAAGGAATATGTAACATCTTTAGTCGGAAAAGAGGAGGAGCAAGTAACTGTTGGAATTACGTTTATTTTAATTTTACAAAAGTTTTTTTTAGCCTAGAGAAACCTAGCCGTAGTTGGGTTTAGCAGATATTTGAAAAACGGTGCCCATAGTGAACGAAGTCTGGCATTTCGTCCACTGCCAGCAGGGTTGTCTTGAGTTTTGATTTGAAGATTTGGAGCGAAATAGAATCTCTGATATCCGCAGGTAGGTTTTAGGTAGAGCAGAAAGAGCTCTCAAAATGAAGAGTCCTGCACTGGATGGTGCATATGAGTTTAGAATGACGTGTTGCTCGACCAAAGTTAGGAGGCGGCAGGAGATTGGATAGATCCGAAGGAGTGGGATCGTGGGTCATTTTGCAAAATAGGATGACGACGGTAAGTCCGGGTATGGCTCCGAGTTCTTGTGAAAGTTTGATATGAGAAGTGTGTCTTACGGCACCAGTGTATATTTTTAGGCGCCATACTGAATGGATTCAAGTAAGTCCATTGACTGCAATTATCAAAGACGACACAACCATACTTCAGAATTGGTCTAACCATCGTGAAATAAAGCCTGACGTGGGATTTTACGGAAAGTTTGTATTTAAACCTGTGAAGAAGAGCAGTGCGCTGGCTGGCTTAATTAACAATACATGTTATGTGAGTATGCCAAGCTAAATTACTGCTAAGAGTTATGCCGAAATGGGTGTGAGAGGTGGCCTCGGGTATGGCTGACAGACCCAGATGAACAGTTGGATGGCGAGGTATATTGATTTTGGCAGTGAAGACATAATTTCCCCCAATTTGGGATATGTAAAGGGTTTGTCTTTAAGTGGTCAGCAGATTCTGTTGGATTTTGAACGGTTTTTAGCAAGCTTGTGCCATCCGTGAAGAGCCTCACGTCACAGAAGATCACCAACGAGATCATGTATGTACATCAAAAAGAGACGTAGAGTCAGAGTCAGAGTCATAATTCATTTACTTGACACAAAATACAAATACTTGATAAACAATACAAACAGTATGTAATAGATGAAACTGAATGACATGCTATTGTTTGCAGAAAAAAATACACAATGTCAGGAAGATCCCAGCCAGGGACTGCTTGTCCACTACCACTGGGGCCACCTTCGGAGAGAAATTATGAATAAATATTACCTTGCAAAAAAAAAAACTCCTAGATGTTACTAAATGTACGAACAGACATGAATTAGGGAGTGCAGGTCAAGGAAAATTAGCAGCAGACCAAACAGGTAAACATGCCACACCTTGCTGGCGTTGTAACAGTGGTAAAGCCGTGGACCCGATTTTTGTCAATATGATAAACTGGATCCCAGATTTGCTATCCAGATTCTTTTGTATGCTTTCTGGGAGACAAATTTAAGTGGTGCCAATTTGTTTTGTTTTGTCTAGTTGAAATGAGAAAATAGGTCAATCCTCTATGTGATAACTATTGAACAAATTCTTGGAAATATTAAAAGGTAAAACTGTCAAACCAAATTTGAGTCTGAGTGTAATACGTAACGTTAACGGTAACTTATGTGGGAATTCGGCAATAAGGCTGAAAATTTCGCGGTATACCAGCTGGTAGACACTTGTATCAGTCATGTAATAGGAATACGTGGCTTTACTTGCTTTATAACAGTTTGGAGAGTAATAGTTGCTGCTCACTTTTACTGGGAGTTGATATAGCGAACTGAGCTCTTTACTGAACTGCACATTCGCCATTAAGTGCAGAAAGCATGAAGCTCAGTCACACGCTTTGCCGATCTCGACCTCGTGGAGAACAGCCCGCGTCATCGTCCCTATGAATTGGTAGGGCATGCTATTCATCATCCATAAAACATAGCCGTTAGCCTTGCAAATAGAACACACAGAAGAAAAACAATGCAGTGCAAAGACCATTTTTGTGACAAGATGTGTGAAGCATAACAGCACAAGCGGCTCTAAGAGAAGAAACAAAATTGAGCGAAACATCCACCAGGTAATACAAAAGGGTCATGTGGTAGGATTCAGATGAACTTAAGTTTTGATAACGTGCATAGGGTAAAAAAAATAATGGTTAATTAATAATAATAATTATTATTATTATAATTATTATTATTATCACCATCATCATCATCATCATTATTATTATTATTATTATTATTATTATTATTATTATTATTATTATTATTATTATTATCATTATAATTATCATTATTATCATAATAATAATGTTGACAAAAGATCATCTTCCACACTGACCTCAGGTGAGATATACAAAAATGATAAGTCGACAGAGTAATGTGTAAAGGCCATGATAAAAACGCATGGAGTTTGAATATATCACAGGCCTGGTAATAGTGACTTTACCTGGGTGTTAGTTGCGTTAGAAGGTACAGAGCTCAGAATGTCCTAAAACAATGCTTGCATGCCATTTGTAATGAAGGCAGGAATATTGAGTTCAGTACTCCATTGCTACATTTATTAAATAATTTGGGATCCATATGTCTCGCAGTTTTCGCCTGAAGTGACAGCCCAGTAGCAGGTATATGCAGGTTTCCTTTAGCACTTGCTTGTGTATTTCTGCACCTTTCAACAGACACTAAGTTGAACATATTTGATACGTCTTCTGGCGTATCCTTATATGCTGGTTTAAAAACCATGTTTACAGTTCTGAATGCAATATGGTCAAGTTTTGGCATTATTTGAAAATCTCGAAAAAGGATCAAGAGCAGGAGCTCTAAATTAAGTATCAACCATTAGTCTCGTTGCCAATTTTGGAAGAGTGTACAGTATATTGCATCGGCGTGATCCCATGTGTATGCTCAATAGTCTATAAGGGGACTGGTGTTATCAGGCTAACCCTTACAGTCCACAGACGCTTTTATAAACGAATATTTACTCATACATGCCATGTACACAAATTTACGTTTTTATATGAAAGATTTAAATATAGGATTTTAATTTTTGAATGTATGAATACAAAAATGAAAAATGGCCTTTGATTTTTTACTTTAATAGGTCATATGTAAATGCATGCAGTGTGGCCTTCAGTTGGAATATGCAACAAGCTTTAGATCATCCCTATTCATTGAAACCTTTTTCAGTGACAGGCTTAAAACGTGTTGTTGTACGTAGGTCAGGATACTCGCAAAATTAAGGTTAAATTGAAAACACAGGATAAAAGTGTATAAAATGGGGAACAGACTTTGTCCAGCATTGTTCAAACGATCAGTGGTATGTGTGCATGACCATCCAAAATATAAATTAGCCTGTCAAGTTTAAAGGTCAAGGTCATATGGCCGTTGAAAACAGGTTTCCCTCTAATTAATTTCACACACTGAATCTCAGAGATGGCTGGGAATTCTACATGCGTACTGAAGTTTTTCTCCTGATACTTTGATTGTGGCCTTGAAGGTCAGGATCTTGTCTGTGTTTATGTTTGTAAATATTTCGCCCTACTTGAATCGGTTGAATTTTTCCGAGTCACAGGAAGGAACGATTTTGTCGACATGGTGTCCAAAACGGAGAACAGTAAGTCCAGATCCCCATGGAAATAACAGGGGCTAAGCTTTATTCAATGTCACATTTTGTCACTTCTACAGTCTTTGTCCCTAAGCTAAATGCAGGTCTGCAGGTGGGGGGTGCCGGGGGTGACGATCGACACACCCATCAGCGCCAAATGTTTCAATATCCGCCCGCCACATAGTATTAAAATAAAATGAATAAAACAACGCCAATGTATCCCTTTAATACATTAACCCGCCATTATTGACCCCTCACTCCAAATTTTTAACCTACCTTAAAATAAATATATCTGGTATCGCTATGTCGAAAGTACATGTTATTTTGTATAATTCCGAGGTTGCGCACACATCCACTCCCGCTTATGATTTTGTAACTATTGTACTAATTATTGTTTGTATTTTTGTGTACTTTACTGTACGTTTTGTTTTCTTTATACGTGTACTTGACAAAGTGCCATATATTGTTTTTTATGGTGCACTCAATAAAGTTTATTAATCACGTTTACATTAATAATTATTATCTGCATAAGCTCCGCGCAATAATTTATTTAACCAAGAGTACTGCACTTTTTCTGATTGATTATAGCACTTTAACAAAATAAATTCATTTAACAATTTTCATATATTTTTCATTATGTCAAAACCTGTTTAAGGTCCATGTTTCCTATTCGAAAGCCTTCTATTAATGTCACAAATACCCCATTAATGCAAGAAAACTGTTGGACCTTTTAACTTGTTTTCACCTGTTTTTTCCTCGACCTTTATTTCATTTATTGCCGCTTTTTCTTTTTCTTTTTTCTTTTTTTTTTTTCTTTTACTGCATCAAGCCCAGCTTAAGAAATGCTCTTTGACACAGAGCTGATTACCTTTATTTCATTGAAGGAATGAAAAAGAGCTGTTTTACATTCAATATTTGTTCTGTCAAAACTTGTTTTTGGTGTTTGGTTGTTTTATATCTGACCTTTACGTTTTATATCGGAACGTGGTTTTGCAATATTGGATTTTTTTTAATTTAATTTATCCAATATTGGACCTTTTCGATATGTTTATAGTAACTCCAGGCCCACATTTGAAAACGTCACTTTCACTGAAGAAGCATTATTTCTATGCCGGTCTGAATGAAAGACTGGCGTCAAGAAACAATTTCAATTGAAAATCAATGAAATACAATAAAGACTAAAGTCAAAGAAAAATGAAAAACAAAGAACAAAGCACATAGAAAGAAGTAAAAACAAAGACTGGAAATATCGAGAAAAATCTCCAGCATTTAAATTCAAAAAGTGCAATTTGTAGCTTTATTGTCCTATGGATCTTTTTGAAAGTAGGTCTATGAAAAGATAGCTATCAGCTTTGTGAAAGGTTTATATTCGGATAGTACAGTTTATTTAATAACCTGCTAAGCTGAGTTCGCAATACATCTCATTATGGTATGCCTGCTAAAGTAATAAGAGTGTTACGAGAGTTTACAGCTGCATTACTATACAGACTAGTTTTAATGTACTCGAGCTATGCCCCGGTAAACCACAAAGACTAGTTTTAATGCAATCAAGCTATGCCAGGGTAAACTAAGTTCACTATCCTCTGTCCGACTCCATGATGTTAAAATTTCACATATACGTAAGCACAGAATGCATTATTGCAAAGGCCATGATCAACAGATTAAAAATTATAATAAAAGTATGACCCATTCCTTTTATTTGGTGACTATACTCTTGTTTGATATGAAATGACGACTTGACATCGGTATACAAAAACTGCGTTAATAAGTTGTTACCGGTTCAACCAAATTCTGCACCGTTTTCACTGAATACCTCCTAACACGTGTGCTGAAAAAGCGGCCACCAGGTTTTCTTTATTCGTGTTTGTTTTGGAATTTCAAAGCTGAATCTAACAAACCTACAATGTACAGTGGTATCAACTTTGAAGTATTGTAACATTACTGCAAAACATGCACAGATATAAATTATGGAGGCCGCCTTTTCATCCACATATGTAGCCAGTGAGTATCTGAAAACAGTTTGCAGTTTGATAAAACCATTATGTCGTTATTTCCATATTTGTATATTAATGTTATATCACACTGTAATTTCTGATCAAATAAGCTGCTTATACCATAGTTTAAACCAAAGAGGACTATTTTAGCCTGTCTTAGAATCTACTGATCATGGTAATTTAAACAATATATACTTTGCTTGCACTTATGTGAATACTTTTCAGTTCATGCAGCCTGACAAGCGATAGTGTACGTAGTTTACCGGGGCACAGCTTGACCACTTTCAGAATTAAGGGCTAATTATAGCAGTACCAACATATTTTTCTCGGTGGATTTTTCATTATTATCTAAAACACGAAAACACTATTAATATTCTATCTGAACATGAATATTTGCAGTATATACAGGGTTTTTCCCAAAGCCCTATAGCCGTAGAATTCTGGGGCTTTACATCTAAATTTAGGGCATTGAAATCATCATCCCCATTATATTGAATAGGAGTGTAGGGCGTTAATTTTTTTTATTGTTGCTACTTTTTGCAATCCCACTACTCTTTAATAAAATCCTAGGGAAAACCCTGATATATATATATATATATATATATATATATATATATATATATATATATATATATATTATATATATATATATATGTATATATAAATATTTATTTATATATATATATATATATATATATATATATATATATATATATATATATATATATATATATATATATATATATTCAACAAAGAATATAATATTCAGCTTGAAACAAACGTGTATCTATCCTCTATGTCCTGATACAATTGTGAAACCTTTTTCAGCATCAGAATGTGAAGGAATTTTTAATGCTGTGAATGTCTTGTTGGTTCATTTAAGATAGCATGTTCGCCTGACAGCTGTTGGTACATATGATAATATCGTTTAATATATGGGGGGTATACGATAATCTGTAAACTTTAATGAGAAACACGCTAAGACATAAAAAGCCAATATTTCATTCAATTTACAACTGAGCATGTACTTTTAAAATTTATATGAAAATGTAAATGTGTACACGCTATGTACATATGCATGACATGATGTAGCATACATGTAGGCACATGCTTCAATGAATTTGTAACTTAAGAGTATGGTAAGCCAGTATATACAAATAGTCCAAAATTTGGAGCAGAGACACTCCCATAATCAAAGTCTGGCTACGGCCCTGAAATGTTGGTAAAGTATTAAATAACATAGGTATAGTTGAGAAGAATTTTGATTTTACATGATGAAGGTTGAATCCACATCACATATTCATAGATGTTTGTAAGCCTGACGTAGCGCCCAAAGTCTTAAACATGGCGTCTAAAAATATTACAGCGTTAAGGTAAAATTACACTACCTTGACGCACGCCAGTCGTGAAAGGAAAAAGATGTCGTAAAAACTCTTTGTACCATTCCTATACTAAGAGTCAATGCTACATGGGCAAAACATTTAACAAGGCATAAAGAAGCCCGTTCTGCAATACGTTGCCAAAACATTTTTTATGCATGAGAAGCACACACGTACTAGTACACTGGACAATACTTGCAATAAAAACATGAAACTATAGCACATATAAACGTACAGCAAAGGATGCATTGCAACCATTCCAAAAAAAAATTGAACATCGCTTGCAATATCTTCAGGAATAATATATAATTCGACAAGCTTAACATGTACTGACCTTTGTGTAATACAACGATAATATTGGAAGAGCCATTCCGCATTTGAAAACTTTAATGCAAGCATTAGGTGTCATCTTTCCACTTGTAGGCGCTCATGTTGTTATCATTACCACGATTAATTTATTAAGTGCCGGTTAGCGAAGGAAAATTCGTGTTGAAAAAATTAAGCCGCGTTAGACCTTTGGGAAATCTGGGTGTAAAGAAAGTAGGCCTGCGTCAAGCATATATTAATAGGCTAACTTCACATTCATTCATTTGTTCTAGGAGCTGATGTAAATGTTAGTTTGGATGAAAGCAATACGAGTTCACTGCTAAGTCCCATGTTTTAACTTCTGCTGCATAAGCATATATATATATACATATATATATATATATATATATATATATATATATATATATATATATATATATATATGTATATATGTATATATATATTAATATATATATATGTATATATGTATATATATAATATAATATATATATATATATATATATATATATATATATATATATATATATATATATATATATATATATATATATATATATATATATATATATATATATATATATATATATACATTCATACATACATATTGAAAATAAGTATAGACCCGTTTATTGACATGGATTTCGTAGGAGGCCCAGATCAATCACGGCCCATGCGACGATTATTGGCGTACACTTTCTACTTCCCTGAAATGTTGAGGAAACCGAAGGACTCGGCGAAATCTACCTCAAGCGATCGCAGGACACACACACACACACACATGTACATACTTAAAAACTCACATGAAAACATACATGCACAAAGATACATATGCACATAATCAATTGGCCCTTGTGTCATTGTTCTGCGCAGCTTTCATTTTTCTTATGATAGCACCTCACGCAAAAATCAGGGTGTATTGTTGAACATGCAGATGGTGAGCTGAAAATATCAGCCACGTGTAGAAAGCTGTTGTCGCCTGGTTACGTAATGCTAGCTTGGACGTAAGGTTAGGGGTGACCGTTCAATCGCAAAATTTCCTGACGACAATTCCTTGCAGGTGGATGCTGTTCTTATTGAAACTGTGCTAAACATAATTTGTAGCTTCGTTGATGACTTGGAGACATTGTCTTAAGTTTTAAGTTTCACAAAAAGTAATTGATTTCAACTATTATCTTTACCTTTGGTTAAAACGTACTTTATTCCTATAGAAAACAAACAATGAATACAAGTATCATAATAACAATTGGCGAAAAAGGGCATACCCTTACATAAATCCCTCTTGCAAAAAAGTACGCATGCACAGAACAGACGGAGCATCACAACTTAAAGTGTGGTGCTCCTCACTGAGATCTGTGTCGGAATCGCAACTACCAGTGGCCGCTTGGATCGGACTCGGTGAAAAAAGCACCGCACCATGGCAGACACGTTTGACTGAGACACCACAATAAACACGAGCATAATATATCACTATTTACGATAATTTGCACGGAAAATAACTATTTGATGAAGTAGAATTATGTTGTTCAGCACTGAGGCAGTAGAAAAGTAACCGTTGTTTCCCACGTTTATCATCATTGTAGGTATTACTGTCACAAGCACTTCAGTTTTTATTAAGTGCATCCACAATCTGTGACCTAGACGTTTTTTATCGTATCTGTACATATCAAACATTAAGAGCGTAGATACGCTATCTTAATCTCGGCCAGAAGGATTTAAAATGGCAGCCTGATCATATATTTGTGCCTGCACCTTTTGGTTCGCACATTTCATCGTTACATAGTTCAAGTGGAATGTCACTTTGAGTGGCTCACTTTACCCAGGTGTCATTTTCACGAATCAGTATTGTGAATTTATGAACCAATCTTGTTTTGATATTTTGATATTAGGAGCTCTGTATTCATGAGTTTCGAAAAATAACGTCATCTGCACGGATTTGACCGAACCGGGACCCTATCTATCTGTCCAGCCCCATGAAATAAAAAAGACCAAGGTGATTAAAGATACTTGAAAATTCGATGTCGAAACATTTGTCAAAGATCAGAGACACTCTAGGTTGGTGATACGTAGGCCCCGTGACATTAGAGAGTTCACCAACTGGAAAGTGTGCTTCTTACAGTGCAAATAGGACACACCCTACGTGCGTAGACTTCTTACAGTGCAAATAGGACACACCCTACGTGCGTAGACTATGTTATTGCTGCCTCCTCAGTTTTCCCAAGCGTGACTTCAATGATTGTTCACAACACGTCTTGCTTTTCTGACCATTGCATGCTGACGTACGATGTTAAATGAGTACATTTTTACCTATAAATAAAAGATATGTAAAACTAAGAGAGGCCCCATTCCTGAGATACCATTATGGGAAAATGCAGATCCCAAAGTGTCCAAGTTTGTTCTCGAAACAAAATGTAACATGATACAGATGTTGTAATGGCCAAAGACTATAATTCAGAGCACCGACAGGATATCAATACCGTGATAAACGAACTAAACCTTTTTTTTATAAAGTAAGCAGAATTTGCTAAAATGTAGCTCATTGAGAAAACAAGAGTGTAAAAGAGGCGAACCTAAATAAGTAAGTACAAAGGGTCATGTTTTATTGTGGAATACGAAAGCACTTGCACAGCAATTGCCTAAAGTCCTCTACAATTACACTTGACGGAAAAACCTGTCATGCTTCTCGAAAAATAAGCAAAACATGTGAACGTATTTTTAAATGAAAATTATCAGCTATTTAAGCAAGCTTCAGGACGTAAATCCCACAGGACATTGGAAGGTAGTCAAAGAATTAGAGACAGTTGTCCATCCGAAAGGCAATCCAAGCCGAAAAATTGATTCACATCAATGACTCAGCCATTCTACGAAGCTGATGTCGGGAGGCGCAAACAAAAAACTGACTCCAATCTATAGAGAAGTCTTGAAAAGACAAAACAAGTACATCACCTCATCATTTTCAGAGCTTGATTTTATTAGTAAAGCTGAAACAGCAAGTTGCATTTGATTTGTTAAAATGTAAAATCGCCAGGGAAAGACGGAATAAAATCTTCCAAAAATGCCCTGCTACCAATATATATATATATATATATATATATATATATACATATGTATATATACATGTATATGTATATATATATATGTATATATATGTATATATATATATATATATATATATATATATATATATATATATATATACATATATATATATATATATATAAGTTGATCTTTACTTCTGGATTCGTTACAAGTTTGTGGAAAATAAACCTACTAGCTGTAAAATAAAAGGGTGGTTCATTTTAGATCCCACTAAACATGGGGGATTTTCCCAAAGTAGCTGCATATATCAAAATTATTTTGTACAATATTAAACAATGTTTAAGGTAATTTATGAAACAGCATGATGATAATAAATACAGTAGAATATCTTATGGAACATTCACACACAGGTAACCCAGTCTATGTCGCAAGAACTCTCACAGATACCTACGTCAGAATTGCGGGTAAACAGAAATTCTTACATGTGTGTTTGATTGACTTTCAAAAAGCCTTTGATACAGTACGGTACGACGGTTTATTTTACAAATGCTTGCATTAGAGTACAGCTGGATTTATGCATAAACTTTTAAGGGACATGAATAACAAATCATCCATACAATTACATTTCTCCTCAGGATATTCTGACAAGATAAATTTGAAAAATGGTGTCAAACAAGGTTGCGTTTTTAGCCCAAATTTATCTAACCTATTTATCAATGATTTACGGGTTCTTTTTTCTGAGTAATGTAACTCAGCAACTCTACATACTGAAAAACTGTCTTTTTTTACATAAGGCATGCGATTTATTACTGATCATAGTATGTAAAAGTGAAAAGGGGATACAGTGTTGCTTTTACAAGTTGCAAACATATTGTCAGGAATGAAACTTAAAAAATAATCCAGAAAATCCAAAGTTATTATCTTCAATAAATTTGGGAAGAAAATAATATTTAGTTTTGGTTTTATTTGAAACGAAGCGGTGCAATGTTCAAATATATATACTTATCTCGAATTATCAGCAAATGGATTTTTTCTGAGGGGTAAACCAAAAAGCAAATAAACACTAGGTTGGTTAACATGTACCCAGTGAAAAAACTACATTATATCATTTCTAGACTTTTGTGATTAGCTAATTGCCCAAATCTTCTCATATGGTTGCGAAGCATGTAATACTCACCTACGGCCGCCCTCCACATTCATTTCTCTCAATAATATTCCTGGTCGTTTTATGTTGATACACTTCATTAATAAGATGAGAGATACGTTTTGAGGCTCAATATATAAAAGATTGCAATATAACGGTACTAAGTGTTCCCGTGTGCATTAAAAACTCTGAAAAGCGTCTGCAAAATTTGGTGTGCAATAGTATACTTCAGTCACAATACATTGTTACTTGACGAACATAAATGTAATTCTCAGCTGATGGCACTAGATAAGCTCGATTGAGTACGAACTGTAACTGCCACATCATATCAAATTGGCTGCAAAGATATTTAGATGAATAGTGGTAATGAATTTGGCGGTTCCGTTACAAATTTAGTTCATAACTTACTAATAGTAAAAACTTTAATTCAATGACACAATGATGTTGTATTACAGTCTCGTCCCAACAAAAAAGTACGAATTTGCTCAAAAATCCAAGTCAAAATTTCACCTCCCAAAATATTTGACTGTTCTAAAATATACAAATTAAAGGGAAAATTTCGCAAAATCAAGTAGTTAATCAATTACAAAAAAACTTGAATTTTGGGTTTGCAAACATAAAAGACCACAGCAAATACCTTACACAATATATCATATGTGTAAAGAAATTCAGTAGCATTATGTTACTCAAAATAAAAAATTGACGAAAGGGGGGAATTTTTTCACAGTTTGTCAGAATATTTGTCAGCTTAAAAATTCAGAAAAGAAATTGAATAGTGAATGACCTATGGTGATCCCGAAACGTTCATCGAAATGGCCAGATTCACACAATAAACCATCAAAATAAGAGGTAAAATTTAAGTTTGTATATAAAGGATGGCCCTTTTGTAACTTCTCGTTGTCTTTGTAGCGGTTGTCGTCTTTATTTTGCATTCTGAGTTTGTTGAATTTAAGTTCATTTAATTGTGTTGCTTAGTACTGTTATATGTGCTTTATGTTTCGTGTGTGTGTGTGTTTGTGTGTGTGTGTGTGTGTGTGTGTGTGTGTGTACTGCCTTTTAGTACAGAAAAGCATTGTTGTAAATGGTGCAGTATTAACAAATATCATCAATTCAAACATTACTCAAACTCCTAATGATTTGCCTACCAAATGGAAGGCTCCGGATACAATCAACGAATCTACAGAATCCATAAAAACTTGGACAGGGCCAAAATGTGGTTGCTAATTGTGAACGGATCAAGTGTAACTGGCTTTAATGCAAGTGTGATACTTCTGACTTCTAATACTGATGCAACCGTGTCAATCCTATGATTTATTACTACATCGGTGCCATAATGGACTTTTTTAGACTTGTGTTGTAAATGGTGCAGTATTAACAAAGATGTTTGTTCAATATGTTTCTGTCAGATTTATTTATTTTCCCTTATCTGTCCTATGTCAATTTTACTGTTTGTATCTTAATGATTATTATTTAATGGAGTATTTGTTGGTACTTAAAGTCTGTACTTTATATATGTATGTCTGTGAACATAGCCCTTGTGCTAATCTTGTATGGTTCTGAAAACCAACTTAAAGTAAAGATTAAATTGAATTGAATTCTTTTACTTACTTTTTAGATATATCGTGATGTAGTGCTTCGTGTACTGATCTCACAAAGGTATCAACCGACCGCATTAGCGATCAAGCAGGATATGTACGCGCACACTATTCCATCGTGTACGCACACATTATCCCATCGTGTGGTATTTAATTTTTTCAGTTGGTTCCGAAAGATCGTTCACCATGTAGTCTTTACACAATGCTGCGTGTCTTGCAAACGTGCCAGGTGCAAAACGACCGCCAATTGCTTAGCATCGTTTTCATATTTAACAATTTTTGTTTAAATTTATATTTTTAATGTTGGGGCTGGCACCATGCATAATCCAGTTATCATCTGACAGACTTTTCGTGCGCAGTGTTTATTTTACTGCAATAATTTTCATTGGGTCTTTGACAGTGCTGAAGTTGCTTTAGTTCAGGCTGAATCAGCCGTTTTCAAAACTTATCTGTTAAACGTATTTCGCTGAAAATAAATTAAAATTTTACATTGCGTTCGGGCTAATTGGGCTAAAACATGTTAACGGGACGCAGTGGGAGAAGAGTCTATTCAGTTTAAGGATGTTCAATTAGTGTTCATACTGCTGACTTCTGAAGTTTTACTGAAACATTTTATGTGGTGGTGTTTTTTTTTCAATACTGCTGACAAAATGTAACATAGGAATATTTTATTTGTTATTTTCGTTTATATATTTTTTTCACGTGTCATGTGACCCTTGATATCCGTACAATGGATACATAGCTATTACAAATGATTGACAGCCAGTTCCTGGTATTGTTGCTATTGTCTCTGCATATGATGAACACCAGTTCCTGGCATTGTCCATTTCACTGTGTCCATTGGTGCGTGTGTATATTTTTCTTGCTGTCACTCTCACAAATTCCCAAAACTAATGTTTACAAAACATTACTTTTATTGTAAATTTTCAACCCTGAGCTTGTGTAGGGGAGATCGTTATTGAGGGAGTCCGGTACTTAAAATATTGGGACAGGGCATCATGTTTTTGCCCTCCTTCCCTATCCCAAAAAAGGATGATGAAACCTTCAATCAAGAAATCTGCATATTTTGCACCCCCTCTACCACCACCATCCTCCATGGAGCTATACTTATATTATAGTTCCACATTATCCCTCATTGTTGACATTTTGCGTGACCTTGACGTACCTTTCAAGGCCATTAAGCACTTGAGTAAAGGGCAGTAAGTTCTGTATTTTGAGAAAAAATAAGGCTTATAAAATTAAGATTTACCACAAATATGTATCGCATGTGAACGTTTGATGGACGACTGACCTGGACCTTCCTTTGCTAGGCCACAAGGGGTACACACTTCAGGATATTTTAAGATGGCCATTACATCTGAACTCAGGTACATTACGTCCATACGTCATTACAGGAGATTTACACAGACAAAAGTCTGCAATGTTTGAAATTATAGCGGTGCCACGGGTGGTATTAAGGGGAACTTGCATCGTGGGTATTAAAACACTTAAAAATTCATTATTATGACTGTAATTTGAGATGGATCTGAAAAACATACACCAAATAAGCATTAGGCTAATGGCCATATTGGCGTATAAAATTTGGGGTGACCTTGACCGATTATCTGGGTTCTTAAGTACCTAACTAAAGTACATCCACTTTACCATCTGGACATATTAGAGCGAAATTTGCCAATAGATATTAAAGGCCATGTCTAAAAATCCATAATCTTGGATAATGTGATTGACCTTGACTAACTTTTTTAGAGTCAGGGGAGCTGTATAGACAGAAATTCTAACGTCGTAATGGTGGCCCTTGTTTATTTAATTGTAACCATATATCAATGAAGCACTACAGATACATGTACATTCATAGTTTAGAAAAAAAAATTATGATATGTAAGTTACTGGTGTCGCCACTTATGGTACCTTATTTTTTAATTTACTGAAGAGAGGGAAAATACATTGGATTTAGTATTTTTGTAATTGTACATTATTTGCCTTAATCAATTAATTTATATCAAATGTTCATGAGATCAGGACTTTTGTTTTCCTACATGATTGACCCTGGCATATTTTCCCAGGGTCAGTGAGCAGAGACGTCGTTGAAATAAAGATATAACTTCAACACATAGCCATAATGAATTCCTGCATTAGACTCATGAGCTTCTTGTTCTTATGTTGGGATAATGCCATTGATTAAACTTGTTCTCGGTCTGTACTAGTAGGTGCCTTATGTGGTTTTCCATGATATCACTGCTTTTGAAGGATTCCAAATGAGCAGCAATAAAAAATTTGCTGGTGAGTAAGGTATGGCTCATTAGTACCCCCACTATATCTATATATCATATTAGTCCTTCAAATTTGGTACAATCGTCGCTTGAATTACTTTTTGAAGTTGTGTAATCTAAATATTGGTCACGCGCTGAGAGAAAAACGTTTTTGACAGTTCAGATTGCCATGTTCTTTATACAACCTGAATGTATGACCTATAGTCCTAATATCATGTTCCTCTTCAAGACGTTTGTTTTTTTAATTGATCTTTATTTGTTCTCCATATACATGGACATTAATACAATGGCCTATTTACACAAGTTCAACCACGGAAATAAAGATGACACCATAGAACCCCAGTGTTTGGTGAATAACACTGGCTTAGATTGATCATATAATACTTGCCACTCAACTTGAATTTTATATCTCACGTAGGATGAAAAGTTTATGAATAATATTGCATTTTGCTTACAAGCTTGAACATGAATGAAATACTTTACTCGTAAAATACAATTATTCAATGCATATGACTTGTTCCTCTTATATAAACCGAAAATAATGCAAGAAGAAGATAAAGTAATGGTAGAAGTTGTTTGAATCATGTTTCACCAATCCTGAAAATTTATCCAAAATATTTTCACCTGATCACACTCTACAAGTCTATGGACAATGGAGTCTGTTACAGGGCAATAGTCACATACTTCAGAATTAACTGAACCCATGTTTTTTTAGTCTGGATTTATGAACGACAACTCTATGAAGCAGAAAAAATTGGAAAGATTGTAACCTGGTCTCCATAGTACATATGTACGAAAGTTTAAAAATGCTCTTTCCAGTCAGGAGCAGGAACATCAAAAACTTCAGACCATCTAGTTTGACACAATGGTGCCTCCTTAAACTTTGAATCTATCAGAATCCAGTAAATTTGCTTAAAGAGAGATGCGGGATGAATTGACATGTGTCATTCATGTATACAACAGGAAATTCTCCGGGATTTTTATATTATTAATTTAAATTTGTTGTTTTCAGTGCCCTGATATAGCAGATCGTAAAGAATAGTATTCCAAAAAATGTGTCACAATACCATATTTGTTTCTCAATTCCTCTTCTGATAAAGATTCACCATTGTTGTCAACAATATCCCTAATACATTTGACTCCTCTCTGATACCAGTGCTTAAAAAATATTGGTTTCTTTGAATTGTAATTAAGTTATTATGCCATATCATATCATTCATAATATCAGTTCCAGTGCTTGGAATATACGTTAACTGTAATTCTTTCCATGTTTCAATCAAGTGATGGTAAAACAGTGGCAGTTTAGCAACATCAAATGTCAAGAATCACCTGCTGAAGAATATGTCTTGCACTTTCATGCCCTTGATGAATTGCTGAAAAGTTACTTTTCACTTTGCATTACTACCATTGAATAATCTTTTAATTCAGTTAAATCTCAGTGACATGATTTGGAATTTGAAGTTCAATAATTTCATACCACCATTGGGGTACTTCTAACCATTACAGTGGCCTTCACCTTATGTAGACCACCACTCCAAGTAAAATTTCCGATGCAGGTTTGTACTTCTTTGAATAAAGTATCATCAATATGAATCATAGAACAAACAAAAAGTAATTTTGAGATAGCCAAAGATTTTAACACTATATTTTTACCAATTAAGGTGCTCCAGACTCTCCAAATCTTTAAAACTTCTTTGAATCAAATCAGTTTGGAATCTAAATTTGATTTAAACATCTGCTTTTCATCCTCATCGAATATAATACCTAATGCTTTAAACTGGCCCCTGCACCAAAGCACATGTACATCACCATCAGGAGAAAATTAGCTTGTCCCTATTTATCTAGCAATGGTTTTGTTTTCATTACATTTCAAGCCAAAATAATGTTCAAAGTTTTTAAGAACCTTCAGCAGCTGTTTGGCAGACTCTATATCTGCCAAAAGCAGTTGTGTCATCGGTTAACTGGGAGATCTTTATTCCTTTACCACCTAAAGAAATTCCTCTAATGTCTGGTTACCTCTAATAGCAATGACCAGAAGTTCCAGTGCCAGAATGAACAGAAAAGGGAGACTGGACACCCTTGTCTTACTCCTCTTGATCAGGTGAAAAATTCAGAGGCATAACCATTATTGATAACAGTACATGAGATATCTTTAAATAAGATAGAGATCCATCTTTTAAAATCTGGTCCAAATGTGAAAACACCTAATGTTTTGTTGATGTAAGACCACTCTATGGTATCAAACGTTTTTCCAAAATCCACCAGCAATATCAGACCAGGAATATTTTGTATTCCAGATAATTTGAGAATACCGTCAATAAGTCTTATGTGTTCACCAATAAATCTATCCTTTACATAGCCTGATTGGTCAGTATGTACTAATTTAGGTAAAAACTTTTGCATTCTCTTTGCAGTTGCTTTAGAAAGGAGTTTATAGTCTGTATTTAAAAGTGAAATGGGGAGCCAATTTTTAAGCAAAGTGCGCTGTTTACCTTTTTTGGGGATTAGAGATATAACGCCCCTGCGCTGATCAATAGATAACTTGCCTTTGGTGAAAGCATAATTTAGTGAATCAGTTATTAAATCCTTGATTTCTGTCCAGAAATATTTATAAAATTCAGGGGAAAGACCATCTGTGCCAGGGCTCTTCCCATTTTTCATGGAGTCCAAAACTATTTTGCATTCTGTTTCTGTTAAAGTTCCTTCACATTTAAGTTTTTCTTCTTCACTTAATTTTGTTACATCTTGTTCCAGGAAAGGACAATTTTCGAAATCACTTGTTATGTTTTTGCTAGAATGTAATTTCTTATAAAAAGATTTTTCCTCTTGTAAAATAAGCGTCAGTAAAGTTTTTTACATTTCCTGATAAAGTATCAAGTTCACTCTTTAAACTACTTTCTTGTTGTCTTTCCTTCATTCTTTTACATTTGGAGTATTTTATTGTAAAACCTCTAATCTCACATTTTATTATGTTCCAAATAAGCCCTTTGTTTTCAACTTCAGAATATTTATCTTTACAATTTTGAATAATATCTTTCAAATTTCCATTATATGTGTCATATTGCAATAGACTTGAATTGAATTTCCAGAATCCTGGACCACGCTTTTCATGTAAATCACCCTGTAAATGGAATGAGATTAGGCTGTGGTCAGTTTTAATTGAAGGTTTAATTTTGTCATCTTTCGCCCACTGAGACAAGAAAGAAGATATCAGCCAGTAGTCTAAACGGCATTGGACTGGTGGAGTTTTAGATTGCCAAGTGAACATAAAAGTGTCAGGGTAACGTAACCACCATATGTCAACAAGACTTAATTCATCCAATAAAAGGCCACTAATACTTTGAGTGTATTTTGAGGGTGGAGCAGAAGTACCACCTCGTTTATCATGCTCAGGTATCAATACTGTGTTGCAATCGCAACCCACGATACTATTCTCTGCAGAAATACTGAAAGCTTTTCAAATGATTTATTTAAAAATTCACATTGTTCAGAATGCATGTTTTTGTGGGAGCAAGTATATTTGCAAGAATATAACGAATTTCGTCAATTATGATATCCAGTATAACAAATCTCACATCCTCATCAATGATCATATCATTAATGCTATGGTCTATAAGTATCTTCTTCTAAATCTTCAAAATTGGACACTAGTTTGAATACTTCAATCAAGTCAGCTCTCACTCAGCACACACGTGTTTCAAGTGTGTTGAATTCGAAAACAGACAATCTGTATGCCATAGACTAGGGACAAGTGCAGTTACTTGGGTTTGCACAATTTCCATTAGTTGCATATTTTTGTCCAAAATGACGGGACATGACTTGAACAACATACTCCAAATGAGATTGCACGAGACTAACTAACATACAAGATTTTTCCTCTCATTAATGACTTGTATAAAATATTCGATTTATCATACCTTGTATTTAGTTTGCCTTCTCGGCCACTGTTTCAAACTGTTTGCATGCCCGTATAAACTGAAATAAAAGTTACCGTGAACGTCGTGGTGTTGAAAAATGTACATGTTATTGTATATTAACGGCTGAATGAGGCCCTAAATAATCATTACCAGTCACGTTTTTCTTAAATCCTCCTGCGCCCTCCCAAAAATATGCAATTTTGTTGCCCTTTGTCGGGAGATGAGATGTTTTGTGCTTCCGCCATGGTTTTACCACCCCACCCCACATTCCCACCCCCTCCCACCCCAAATGCAAAAATTGTCCTCCCTGGTCCCTTAGATACAAAACGATTATTGAACGTAGATCATTCTGCAGCAAGTTTCCTGTTCATTCTCAAGGTGGGTGATGTTCACATGAACCCAGATCCATCCAGGATTTTCCTGATGTGACACTTTTTCACTTAATTGTTTGCATTCCTTGTCAAACAAACATGTTCCTCACGTTTGATTTTGATATCATGTTTTTCTGTAAAACCTTCCTCAAACATGACTTCACTACATAGTCGGTTGTTTGGTTGCAAAAATGGCGGTGGGTTAAGTCAGCTGAAGAAGCAATATTATTGCTTCAGCCAAGATGGTTTCACTGATGACAGCTAGGGAGAAAAGTGTCAGGTTTATCTGGCCACCTGTGTATGTTTACATATAAACTCGTTATCATGTACCTACTGGTTCGGTGCACTTTGACCTCTGTGCAGGCCTCACTAACTGGACACTCATATCAAACTGTATACCTGTAAACACAGGGATGTGTCTCTAGTACGTATATGTATTCTATTATGAAAAGATGAACCAAGGTATCAGAGCCAATGGTATCTTCTCTTGTATATAAATTTTGTAAATTTGACTCCGATCACACACTGTGAGTCTGTGTGAGTATCCAACTGTAAATACAGGAGTGAGTCGATCAGCCATCTCAAGGACCGTATCTGTTTGTTGTGGACGAATAATATATTGACAAATGGGATTAAAATAGGTCTGCCCTTATTGACAGAACACTTCAACCTCACAGAAATACCCGTCACAGTTACATACTTATAGACAACAAATATCAACTGTTTGGTTGATACATCATATAATACCTCATTAATTTCATTTTTTCCACAAACACTATTTGTAGCCAACACTTGTAATGATGTTACATAACATAACCACCGCGATTGTGGGATTCAATATTGTTCTTCTGTTTCTTTGCTTCTTTGGCAGCACTCTTTTTTTTCTTCTTTTGTAATCTTGCTTTCATCTGAAGGTCATGAGCCATGGTGGCTGATATCATGGGTAGCTTCTTCTATCACTTCATTTTTTGTCTGCCACTTTGCTTATGCAAGTACGAGGGTTGATTAAATACACCAAAACCTGGTAATTTGTACTATGTGATCTTCATATCAGTGGGCGTTGATGAAAATGTAAGGTGATGTCACAATAGCTTATATTTACTGGTTGACCTTCGTTGTCTGTAACGAAAATATGTATGTGTCGAATGGGATTCTGCACAACATGGATGAACTGTTCCCTGGCAAACTATCTATCTGATGGTGATACTCTTCGTAATATTTATTTTGAACTGTGTCCGACTATAGTCAATTCTATAATGTCACACTGCACCAGCAAACATTCAATTGTCTCCCCTTCTGCTTGATCGATATGAATGTCACTCAGAGCCACTTCCCAAGATCCAGATAAGTTGAATTCCTGTGGTAATTGCACATCAAAATCACTTCCACAGTTTTCAGGGTATAACTGGTTGCTGTCTTTGCTGCTCAGCAATACGCAAAAGTCCATGCTCTTAGAGTATGTTGGCCTACTACTTCAAGTTTTTTTTTTACTGGTACTTATAATTTTTTTCAGTCGATGTTTTGCATATAAATATTATTAATGTTTTTCATAATCTACTTTCTTCTGGTTTTTTGCTTTCTTATGTTTTACTTTTGCAACGATTGTTTTATTACAAGATGGACAAAACAATAATACTTTCATCAGCGTGTGTCGGTCCAAATATTGTCACCGTGTTTGCACATTGGCCACCATTCCATCGAGTTTGCAGGTAGATAGATATCTACCTTTCCACAATGATCACATGCAATCAATTCAAAACTAACCCTTGGATGCTGACAAACGAGGCACATAATTTTTCTGTTTGGTCTTATACCATTCCATTAATACACACATTAATGAGCCAATGCTTTGTTATTCTGAATGAGTGATTCATCAACATCACTGCGATAAGCTATGCTTTTGAGAAATTCTTTCCATTGGGGCAGATCTTGACTTGTCTTGTCATTAGGACTTTGTGGCCATTTCATATACAGCAGAGTGTCATTCTTTGTCATAGGCTGTTGACATGTCATCTTCCTCATTATCGTTGCTTGAATCCTCAGATATGGGCAAAAGAGATTTCAAATGTTCTGCCGAAAATGTTGCAGGCTTTTGTGACGTTGTGTGTGTAGTATTCGTTCTCAGACGTTCCTGGTCGGGTTTTGTCAGTTTCAAATCAATCACCAGGAATCCATATGGTTTTGAGGTGGCTTCTTTGTATTTATCCATCATATACTTTGGTTTGTGAGGAAACATACGCTGACTCATGGTCTTGACGGTCTGTAAATCCATAGGCATATTGCCTAAAATCAAATAATGACAATTTCTGTGCATGTTCACCGTGCGTTGCTCATAGAAATTTTGCATGAACACTATACCACTTAAATTAAGATGGTGGCTACCTTTGGTAAACAAATCTGTCATTATGTCATCTTTGCTAATATTGCCCATCAGATCGTCACATACGATCAGGTTTCTTGTGGCTGGGTCCAAAAAAACTGTCTTGTTCCAAGTTTGAAGGTATTCCTCTCATGAATTCAATATTTGGAATCTTGTCTTGCGTCTCATTATACAAGTGTTGCCAATGTGAGTAACACATGATGATTCTCTCGGTTCGAAGTTCTATGGTCAGGTCTGCGTTTTGTAAAAGTTGGTTTAGATATACTGTCCTGCCAAAACCAGTAGGGGCCGCCACAATCATCGTGAAAGGGTGGTTAAAGGTGACATATGTTTCTGTGTTATTTGCTGTCCCTTGACCTCCAAAGAGGGTCCCTGGTCCCTGAAGGGATTGCCCTTGGCCTCCCAAAAAGTGTCCTAGGACCTGTAACTGTGTTTAAGGGTAATGAATATACCCCCTGGT
Source organism: Hermodice carunculata (assembly GCA_964020975.1). Taxonomy (NCBI): domain Eukaryota; kingdom Metazoa; phylum Annelida; class Polychaeta; order Eunicida; family Amphinomidae; genus Hermodice; species Hermodice carunculata. The sequence continues at coordinate 81,888,335 of OZ026620.1, read as the reverse complement.
CATATTCCCAACAGCATTGTATGCATGTTTTCTAGTTTTATGCCTCTTCAAATTGTATAACCTTGTGAATGTTTCACCACACAATGAACAGATGTGTACCATGGTGACTGGTGTTTAGCTTTCCAAAATGATCATCACCTCCTCTTATACATTTTTACATAGTGAAATTGAGGTGACATCACCACCAGCACCGGTGTGACACTGGAGTGACACAAACACCATAGTGACACCAGGACTGGAGTCACACCGGCACTGTAGTGACACCAGCAATGAAGCGACACTGGAGTGACACCATCATCGGAGTGACAGCAGCACCCGAGTGACACCAGCTCTGGAGTGACACCAGCACCAGAGTAACACAAGCACTGGAGTAACACCAGGAAGGAGGAGTGAGGAGGACTACATCCACACACACACACACACACACACACACACACACACATGTGGTTGCTAGTAAAAAACAGACACATGTAATCTAGCATTTTCATAACTTTATTTTTCTCTAGAGTCTTAAGTATTTTTAATGAAGTGAAATACTATGTCATCATTTTTGCACTTTCTGCCAAAATGACTGGTGATCGTGTCCATAGGTATCCCTCGACAACGGTGAATGGCATAATAGAGACAATATGGTCCACACATAAGACTATTTTGGGCTTGCAGTATCTTTTTGTTGGACTTGACTCCTCTCTCCATCCGTCTCATCAAATTCACAAAGGTCCTGTTGTAGTAGGCTGGAGTGTGTCCAAAGTAATCAAAGAATTCCACAGGTCCGTATCTCGGAACATATATCACTATCCAGTGTTTGCCGGGTTTGTAATGTGGGTCCGTATTCATTATCAGTAGACTTGGATGTTGATTCAGTTTATATGGAAGTCTGTCTAAAGGGTAAATGTCTCAAAATTAAGGTCTTGTTGTGTGGTTCTCCAGCAGTGCTGACCTTAGTTGGTGATTATGCATTGTAGATATATGTTACATGTATAGTCCACTTCAATGACCTCAGGAAAAATGGCATAGATCAGCAAGTCTACTGTTGTAGGTAGAGGTTAACCAAATTTGATTCGATTTTGATGTTGCCATTCTTACTTATAGGCAATAAATATTGCATCTGCTTGGCCGGGTCAATATTGAATACATAAAGACAGTAGCCATTGGGGAAATTATCTCGAGTGATGTTATTGCCATCATTGGTATTCCAATTACCAGTCCCTGTGAACAAAGTCAGGTGAGAGTCGATGTATAGTTTGTTGGCATAATCTGGTTCCAGTGCTCTTCTCAGGGAAGGAATTGCCATCATCTGATAATTGCAGGTAATAAAGGTTGTAATGGTGGACATTAAGTTGGTTTTTAGTGTAACTTCCTCAGATGCCTTCAGAAGCCAGCAAGCTAATTAAGAGTTGTGCAGGTACTCGGCCTTGGAATAAGTTGTCCAGTTGAATATGTGGAGTACCTTGTGCCACAGTGTGTGTCATGAGGTCCGACTTCATAATAGGGTACTTGGATGCGGTATTTTGCAGACGTCAACTGATTTTCATATAGGATGTGCGGTCCATACTTACCATACATATCCACAATTTGACTGTTTGAATGTCCATTTTGTAATTCTCTGCATCGGCGCTCATCAGACGGAATTTAACAGAGAGTGTCAACTTGATTGTGATGTGGATCCCATTCAGTACTAGATGAGGTTGTTGAAATGTATCAGAATACAAGTGTCCCATCATGTCCACACTTTGACGATTTCTTGTGAGATCAGTGCATAATGTCAGACCAAAATTCAGACCTGCCATGGGATCCCTTTCGTCCATGTAACTTGCGTTGTCCTTGTAGTACAGCTAAGTTTCAAGCTGGGTTTCTTTTGCATCTTCTGCATAATTCAACACCTTGTCCAGATATGCCTTCTAGGGATTCAGCCTTCCATCACTCACCAATCTGTTTTGCCATTACACTTGGGCCTCTGACCACAAACTGCGTAAACCCATATTTACTAAACCTACTTTGGCTCCAGCAGCAATAGGAGAGCCGTCATTCTTGAAGAGGCAACATTTCACATAAAGATGTGTTTTTTACAAATCAATCAAGTCGGTACCCATGTTGTATATGTAAAATTCCACAGGGCTACCTACACATAGTGGAGCCATGGGGAACTTCTGAATCCAAGGAATTCTCTGTATGGCTTGAGACTCGGGTAGCTTGTCAAAGTTAACGGAAGCCATGTTTGCTTATATCCAGTATCGACAGGCTTTTGCTTACCCCCACTTATAGACTTTGGATGATCATGTGTTGCATCAATAAAGAGACACATATCGTGATCCCTTCCGTCAATATATCACACCACCAGTGGTACATATGGTCCCTCAGATGGTTGATCCCGAGGTCTAAATGCACTGGCCCTGTAGGTACATGATAACGAGTTTATATGTAAACATACCCACGTGGCCAGATAAACCCGACACTGTGCTCATCTTAGCTGTCATCAGTGAAACCATCTTGGATGAAGCTATAATATTTACTCAGCTTACTAAAGCCACCGTCATCTTTGCAACCAAACAACCGACTAAATAGTGACTTCCTGTTGATACCCTTTCAACGCTTCGAGATATCAACTATACCGCAATTATATCCCGTGTCCCGTTGTTCACACAGAAGCTATGAATTCAGTGACTTGTCCCGCACTCACGAGAAAGGTCAGTGAATTTCGTACTATTCGATTTAACCCAGAGTGCTTGTAGTGTTTGTTGCGGGCGTGCTACTATATATATTGACATACGATAAGATTGCATAAAATGTCTTTATTTCAGACTCAATGGTCCATATATGCAAAGTTAAGAATAAAAACAAAGAAACGTGTATAATTTTTCAATAAAGAAGACATTTACATCTATTGGGTTACTAGCTAAAACAATCATTGGTTCCACCGTTCCCAGAAAGGGGAGCACCATCGAGCATCAGTTGAATGATCAGTTCATTATTGCACTAAGTTAATCCAGGGAAGTGCAAATCAGATATAGCACTTCCCTTGTTAATCTTTGTGTGAAACTCTATAAAATTTTACGTCGCAGCTCACCAAAAGAGAACACACGTACGGTTTACTACAAATATAGTAGTTGCAGAGAAAAACTTTGGGTAACCATGAGCAAGCGAAACGCATTATCATAATATGTAGTGAGCTTATTAATAGGCTGTACCATGTAAAGTACTCAGAGTTGCGACATATACATAGAGGTGTAGAATGTCTTAAGCAGAATAATCTTCACAGCATCTGAGCAAAAGGAATAGTTGCGTTTGAGCATATTTGCCCTGGCACAAAGGCTACGGTATTGGCGTACAACATATAGATCATTGGAAAGTGATGGCACCGGCTGGCCGGCCAAAATATGACCAAGGCACTTCAAGCGGTGTACTTTCTCCGGAAAGTTTTACCATAGGATCAGCAGCCATTTTGAAAGATGGAGAGTAATACAACATGCACTCAGTTTTGGTTGTGTTATATACAATCTCTTGCTCAACTGCAAAGCTCTTGCATATCATGATAAGATTTCTTAGACCATTTGCAGATGGGCTCAGCAACACCATGTCGTCAGCATAGCTAATGTTATTCATAAATGTACCAGGATATTGCAACCAATACCACTGTCAGCCTGTTAGTTGTTAGTTCAGGTCATCAATGTAAAGATTAAAGAGGGGAGGGGAGATAATCCCACCCTGACGCACACCGTTAGATACTATAAAGTAGAGATAGCTGTTCCCCACTGAACACAATATTGTTGTGTTTGGAACCAATACATAAGTAATTTTACAATATAGACAGGTAATCCCCTCGAAGCAGTTTCCTAAGGAGTGTCCAGTGGTTAACACGATCGAGAGCCTTCCTAGCATCAAGGAAACAAGCAAAAACAGGGCTGCTGCGAGTGACATAATATTGCACAACCTCTTTTAAAACATTATACATAAATCTGTTCCATGATTATTCTTAAAACCAAACTGATGTCTCGACGTATGCAAGTATTGGTCACTTCTAATCAAAATAACATGCTCAAGTATTTTACATGTCACAGTTGACAAGGCAATAGGTCTGTACGTTATTGTCTTTGTTGCTGATTTTGAAACCCTTCTTAGCTCAGTTCAATCTACTACACTCAAGGACACTGTTATAGATCTAGTGACAGTCAGAAGACTGTACGACGATACAATACATGTCTCGCCTCGTAAAATATATACTACATTTAAATTATTGAAACATACATTATGAGTAATAAACATACTGTACAAACACGTTCAGGGTACTCCTTTCATGCAACGTCATGTACGAGTAGTCTCAGATACGCCTTCTCTCTCTCTCTCTCTCTCTCTCTCTCTCTCTCTCTCTCTCTCTCTCTCTCTCTCTCTCTCTCTCTCTCTCTCTCGGCAACATAACTGTATGGATTAACAACAGACACCACGGTCGGTATCAATTATCTATATTTCAGTTCAGCTTCAATCGAATCTGGTCATCGCATTTAAAGGACAGTCAAAGTTTCCATCCATTGTCTTCTGAAGATCAACTAATCATCTACCTGTTTGGGGGTCAAGCTGGTCTCGTAGCGAAAAACGAGTCGCCAAATCAACATTTAAGGAGGCCATCGACAACACAATATAGCAGAATATAAGCACTGAGCTAGTCCTTCCCCGTGTGACATGCCATCCATATGCAGCAAAATAGCGGTCCTATTGCTATATGATCAGTGCTATGCGTCCCTCTGGCGGGATTAATAAAAGTGACGAGGATACTTCCAGTACAGGGCACTGAATTATAAAGCCGATTTGCTCTGCCTTTGTACCAAATGTAGCCTTGAAGCAGCGACGGGCAATGGACAGAGTTTGAAATACCGAACAAAGATACAATGTATTCAGCCGATAAGTTACAAGCACAAATATTATAAAGATCAAAGCAACAAGACTGAACTATGCAAGGTTAAGATTGATTTACTTGAAACCACATTACCAGACATGACTGGTTAGTCCTCAAGAAAGTACAGAGTCATATTTCTGATGTAGATGATTGACATGCACAAAGTAATGAATGCGCACGCTCCCAGCGCGCCAAGAAAAGTTGTCGACCTTGCCTATTCGTATACGTTCCTATGATCTATACAACTGTAGGCATGCCGATAATAAGATGGAAGGTCGGTTTGCAAACGTTATGAATCGTGTATTTTCATTCTTATTCAGAGCACAAATACTTTCGTCTTTTTGCAGTACGTGATATAGTTTGTCCTGACATAAAATCGATCAAAATAAACGTTTGAAGATACGACTAACGAGAAGGAAGATGGTTTCGGACAAATCAAAGATTTAAACTGGTACATGTAGGGCTCATCGTGGGATAATGATTTGGCTCTGTAGACTGCTCGTTAGATGAAAACATGTAAAGTTTACAGTAATTCATCACAATATATATATATATATATATATATATATATATATATATATATATATATATATATATATATATATATATATATATAAGCCACTGAACGTTTCAAGCACAGAACCACAACTTGACAAGTCGGTGTAGATTTAGCTTCTCCTAATATACCTATATTGCCTATAACATGGCTGTCTGTCTGTTTGTGCCATCTCTGTCGTGTCAAATCATCTTACTCCAAGATCGCGCATACTGCCATTTGTCAATTGCTTCATCCCACTCAAGTTTTATGGCTCGTGGAATAAGTGTGTCGCTTCCTCCCTCCCACTTGTCCTAATCTGTAAAAGGGTGTTAGAATCATTTTAGTGGCTCAGATGCAACCTTCTCATGTCTGTCGCTCCTGTGTCTCCTCATGTAATGCGTCTTCTTTTCAACTTTTATGCTTCATAGGAGGGGTTAAATAGGTTTCTTATTTTCCCCCTATCGTTGTTAAATATATAATTTGGTTAACTCTTTCAGCGCCTACTGCGACTAAAATCGAACTATTTAAAAGGAACTCTTCCAAATTACGATAAGGGTGCTAGATTCGTGTTCCTTGTAAAAGACCTTTCATTCAAATACAATGTACCAGCATGCCTCTAGTTACAGAGAATATAATAGGCCAGGCCAACAACTTTTCTTGGCACACTTTGGACGCATTGCACCCATAGCGTTGCCAGGAATGCTGTTGACTCAGTCAAAAATGTGGCACTGAGAGGGCTACACCAATAATTTGATTTGGCGAACTACAGTGAAGTAAAATGACAATTTGTCATCATGTGATGTGGGTCAGCGGACTGACATGTCAGGGGAGTTTCCTCCTTTCCGTTTTGAGCACACCTACTATTTACTAGTACTCCTAGTGTTTGTTTGTTTGTTTATTTATTTATTTGTTCATTTATTTATTTATTTATTTATTCATTCATTACTTATTTATTTATTTATTTGTTTGTTTATTTATTTATTTATTTATTTATTTATTTATTTATTTATTTATTTATTTATTTATTTATTTATTTATTTATTTATTTATTTGGCGGTGGTACAAATTTGTGACCCTCAGTGACCCCGCAAAGGTCATGGTTGGCAATGACGACTTTAACCCCTGTGTTTACAGGGGATATAAAAAACACCTTCTACCTCAACAGCAACGTATCTCAAACACACAATAAGAATTTGGTTATAGCTATGCACAAGTGTCTGGCTCCCCCTTGTTGCCAATAAATTGAATAAAAAAGTATGGTCAAATCTTAACATATGGTACATAAGCGAGGTCAGATCAAGATATATATGTATATATATATATATATATATATATATATATATATATATATATATATATATATATATATATATATATATATATATATATATATATATATATATATACATTATGATAAAGAAAATCAGCAACATTGAATTTAGTTCAGGTTTATTCCAGAAATTCTCTTTTTTTTTTACCTTGTCTCTCTTGCCTCAATGTCTTCTCATTGTCGTATGAGGCTCACAATTTGCCACATATTATACGGAACAAATGAACAGATCAGTATGTACATTGCGGCAGGCAAACAGTAATGTTTTGTGGATCCATGCCTTCAGCATGTAAAATTACAAATCCAGAGTATAAACTAAATACTTTGATAGAAAACAAACTTTCGCAAAAGAGACCGATTTATACACAGCTCCACAGCATGGAAATTATATCCCTCAAGCAAAGATCAGAATTGCAAGTTTATATATAAACACTTTTTACAAATTGCTGGCATAAATAAATACCTAGCTTATTTTTGGTATGAAACATTTTAAAATTACCAACACTCTTATCCATAAATTGTATTGATATATCAAATATTTCGCCAGTGATTTACAAACATATAATCTCAAATTTACCGAAGATGAACAATTTAGTTCCCACAATTACCACCAGGACCACTGTAGTCCAATACCTACCTGATCGTACCGTTGTGCAATTTTCCAATATTCGAAATACACACGTCCAATACAGATAACACAAGACTGTCACTTCCAAGGTACCTCATATTTTCATATTGTTAATAACAAACAGGACGGTAAATTAGCAATCTGCAGTCAAACCATGATTTCTAGTACACAAGGCGTTACATTTTTTCAGCCCAGGAGGGACTGCGCACTGTACGCAAAGATAAACATTTCATAACATGGTTCCAGAAAATGCTATCACTGACACATTTACTTCTTATCACAGAATTTATTTAGTTTATATAACAATAATTACACTATTCTGTAGTGATAAATAAACATAAATATATTGAACTTCGCTTTCTCTCTCTCTCTCTCTCTCTCTCTCTCTCTCTGTGTATATATATATATATATATATATATATATATATATATATATATATATATATATATATATATATATATATATATATATATATATATATATACATATATATATATATATATAAACATATATATATATCAACAAAGTTTTGCTCTGGAAGTGAGAAACTTAAAAGTATGGATAAGCTGCAACGTTTTCAATTCACAGGTAATGTTTCATACAGATTTTTGAGTGAGCACACGACGCAAACTCTCGCAAAATTGTACATGGCCTTCTTGACAATTTGGGTACATATATTATGAAGTGTCCAAATTTCTCACTTTTTGACCAAACAGTGAAAGGCAAGTATCTATCAATAGACTTTTTGGGGAGGGTAAGTACCCAACAGAGAGGCTTCGGAGGTGCGGGTTCGGCCTATTGTGCATCCACGGCTTATTGTAGCCCTGCTTCCCACTGTCACTCCTGCCCACCCCCCACCCCCAAAAGTGACACACGCACAAACTATATGGGGCCATCTGCAAAGCTATTTTGCAGTATAAATTTTATATAATCAAGAATTTTATTTCTTCTTTTTTTTTTTTTTTTTTTATGTACCAATCTACAATACGGCCGAATGTTGAGTTTGAAAAATGTCACTTTTTATGACCATTTTGGAGCTAAATAAATCATAGTTTTCATAGGTCTAAAGACCTTGCAGAATTCAAGAAAAAACTAAATCAGGGAAGTGAATGTGTCAATAAACGGTTTTACAGGGGCGACAGATGACTTGCTGTGTTCCTTGCGCGTTTGCGCATGGGATGCAGCAGGTTGAAATCTGATTTATTCAAAAAGGGTCTTGCAGATTCTTCCAGGTGTGGTAACTTTAATGAAGATGTATTCCACTACTTTTGTGAATGTCGTTTTTACATCAATCAACGAAACACATTACACAGCAAAATTATTCCTTTTGCACCCTTCCCTACTCAAACTTTACTTTTTGGCTCCAAAAGGTGTACTTTACGACAAAATAAAATAATCTTCGACGCTGTACATAACTATATCAAAACAACAGGCAGACTGGGAGCTGTCACATAGGTTGCTACCTGCAACATAATTATTTAACTAAGTACTAATTGATTTCCTGGCGATATATCACATAAACGAGGACGTACTTCAACCATCTTTCCCTATCTGGGGCGTCTTGTCTCGTTACATTTACTCAAGCTTGTGTGGCAGTGCCACTCTATCTGTCTTTGAAACGTGACGTATACCTTAACACTGACTTGTCTGATGTTGTTATCCAGTCTTTTCTCTCTACCTCTGTATGTGCAAGAGGAGTTTGTATAGGACTGCGTCCTGTTTTCCAATTGCTTTCTTTTGAAATAAAAATATGTTTAAACCAAGTCATAGTTTTTGGCCAGCACCCACATGGTTTTGTATTTACAACAGAATGTAAATGATCTGTCAGTCAGACTTGGCTCAGCTAGGCAATGGGAAATGATCAAGCTACTCATGGGTTGGGGAGAACAATGGACCGGTGGGCTGGGCAGAGAACAATCGGCACTCCTAATCTGTTATTTCAGCGGCCAAAACCAGCTATTAGGAAACCACATGTTTGTGACCTTCTCCTTTGAAAAACTTCAAAGATTCCTTTTAAATCATAGATTTAAAAGATATATTTTAATGACAACACATCAAAAGTATAGTATTATAAGGGCACTTCTCACAAGATCAGTGTCAATCAGAGAGAGTGACTGAGTACATTTTCCACAATGGCCAGTACCGCTGTCAGAGAGCTAATTAGAGCCAAATCGCATTTTCTTACAATTCTAATTTTCATCAGACTTTTCGGAGGTTTTCAACGGATTGTTCTTAAATGGTTTATCCGATTTTGATTGAATAAAAAGCTCTTGAAAATATAAATTCTTACCTAGAAAAGGTGTGTGGCGTTTGTAGATATTTGTATATTTTGTAATGTTTTTTTCAATGTTGAATTACGCAAAGGGGAAAACTGAAACAGTATCTCTTTATATCTTTTCTAAATCTTTCCTTTTGCTTTTAAAGAAAATACAAGAAAACCGTTCCTAGACATTACATCAAAGTTTTATTCTACCAAATGTGAAGATTGTATTTTAAATATAATGGTTTGCAGGCCCATAAAACCTCTTATTTTACATAATGAAAAATATTGTTTAATATCTAAAAGAAAATGTATGGTTTTGGGATGGGGGGGAGGGCTAACGGAAATATTTTAGAAAGGAGAGTGGAATCAGATACCGCGACGCTATATATTCTGAACTTTACAGACGGCCCCTTAAGCAAGTGGAGCAACTGCTGAAAAACAGATCGTGTCGGCAGCGGCTGGTCCGAAGGCTTGGGTACTGGCTCACTCGTTCACTTCATTCAGTGGAATTTTACAGTCTGCGCATTTGCCAGGCTGGTTGCGCAGCACGTGCGGACATTTTATATACTTTTTCACGAATCTGGCTATCTTCGAACAGCATAATTTTACATTTCGTCAAATTCAATCTGCAAAATAAGTTATCTCTTCAAATTTGACACCTGAAACTATATATATTTGTGTGTGTGTGTGTGTGTGTGTGTGTGTGTGTGTGTGTGTGTGTGTGTGTGTGTGTGTGTGTGTGTGTGTGCATGCAAGTAAGGTTTGCACAGACGCTTTTTCTACAACCATCCGAGGGTGACACCTGGTGGCGGATAAGCATATCGGTTCGTGGGTCAAGGCCTGAGCAACTCAGCTTGTGCATAAATATAGGATTAACCTGGTACAAAAACAGATTTGGAAAGTATGTGCATCTAATGAGTTGAAATAGTGAAATTCTTCATAAAACATACTACGATGGATCATCTTATGTATTATATTTTCAACAGATGAGAAGTTCAAGCACAACATTCGCTACAAAACAGTATCTCAGCGGACCTTCCACATCGCCCATCAATAGGAGAGCTCACAATTACCAATTGTCTGTGAATTCTGCTGAAAACACAATCCAAAGCACATAGTTCTTCAGGGCTAGAGATGTGTACTCCCATTGGATTTCATGTTCAATTAACCTGAAATAAAAAAAAACTACTTTTAAAGCTGCAAGAATAAAAATACATGTTAACATTTCAGATATTTACATAATTTTACCACACAAAATTTTGCTGTTTCTGCAACGAGTGGTTTTAAAGTTATTAAGCTGTAATTGCAATGAAAAGTAACAGGAATACACAACTCTAGCCCTGAATGAGTGAAAAGCCCTGTACGGGAGAGCAGTAGAAGTTTCAGTTCTTTTTATCCCCTATTGTATGGTGGAACACGTATGATCAAATGAATGAACGAATTGAACTATGATTATGGTGTATAGGTGGCGCGCAGGTCAGCTTTGAGCGCAACAAAAAGCAGTACAAAAAGATTCTGAAGCCTGCAGCCACTGTGCCGTAATACTTCCGTGGTGCAAGGCGAGTTTGAGAAGAGAGGGGGTAAGGAATTATTAACTTTGTTTTCAAAATGGTTCCTTTGTGGGCACAAATTTTGAAAAAAGAGAAACAAAAATTTGATTGAACGGCTTGTTTTCAGATATTGCAACCACTGCTTTGTAATTTACCCAGGAGAGACACATATACAATTTTGATTCAAGTGATGCAAGCTGCCATAGCTTATCATTTCATTTCTTGGCAAAAAATAAAGTATATGACGAAAGCCTACAAAGTCTTACGTCATACTACTTGGTTCACCTCTGGGGGTACTAGGCAGTGCTCGGCCAGGCTGAGAGAGTCTCCACCAACCATGTCAATGATATGGTCTCACCCGGCTTCTTAGTGTGGCCAGTCACTTGTTCACATCCAAATCTGCTGAACCTTTGGAAGTGGTCCCAAATATTTTTACACCTGCACTTCGTATTATTATTCGGTTGCAGGTGTTTTTCTCGTACATGCACATAGTTGTGCTGATCAATTCAAACACCCCATGATCATGGGTTATTGGCGACGTGTAATGTGCATATAAAAAGTAGTCACGTGTTATTCCATTGATATTACTGTAAATTGCTTTATTTTCGCGGGTATAAATTTTCACCGTTTTTGTATTTTTGACGTTTCACTGTAGTTTTAATTCCACTGTTTTGGACATAATTCCCATTCAAACAATGTTAAAATAGTTAATACTATTTCACTGTGTTTTTATTTTCACGGTTTTGTGCCATCAGCAAAAATAAGCGAAAATAAGAATACAGCGAAATTAAAGCAATTTACAGTAGTTCTATATTGTGTGGTTTTTCTTTTGTCTCTACCCAGGGAATCTGCACTGCAGGCAAGCCCTCACCAGACCCAACATGGCCATACCCTCAAACGTGTAAGGCATCTGAATTTGTTGTCACTCATTGAGTCCAATTACAAGTTTCAAAACACTTCGTGCATTTTCTTGCCAGGATATGTAGCAGTTTTATACGTATTTTAAGTTCTTTCGCCGATCTTTCTTTGAAATTCACCGACAAGTAATAACAGGCTGATACAGAACACCTGTGTCGGTGCTTTGTATGGAAACCTATGATGGACCTGGCTTTGCTCCTCGGCTGATAAACTAATGAATAACGTGTGGAGGATCACCGGCATTGTTAAGGAGCATCATGTTGTATGTCCATGTATAACTTTATTTCAAGGGGACGTGTCCCAGTCGGTTGACTCAAGTGCACGGTACTAGTAAAACATAAATAGGTAATCTATCTTCCGATGGTTAAAAAAATGGCAGTGTGCCACCAGAAAAAACTCTGCACACAAAATAACATCTATAACAATGCACACTAGACAACTTAAAGGCAGGAAGAAAATTTATGTAGTGATTGAACACATAAATATTATATGTTATAAAAATACAAGTCAAAAGGACATTCATCGACACTCCTTGTGAGGGATGAAAGACGTGTTTTTCAATGATACTCTTCACGCCATGACGTCATCATAAGAATGCCAATCAGGATGTTGGCGTCTTTTGAAGTTAAATTATGCCAAAAGGCATTTTTCGGTCACAACGTCAGTAATATGCAGTCTCTCAATTCCGGTCATTTCTGGCAGGTGTGCTTTGCTTAGCCCAACGGTTGACAATTTAATGAGTGCTAAACCCTCACAAATACTCTTGCTTCTGCTTGGTGTTTTAAAGCTAAAATGGGAAACAAAAACAAATATGCAAAAGTAGCCGCTTGAACGCGGTGGCCATCGGCAAGCAATGTGACCATCAAGCATGAACAACTTACGGGGGCAATGCAAATACGTCTACAACACTCATTTTGGTCTCTTTGACACGGCTGGAAATCCGGGTCACGCTGAATGGCCAGGTTGTAAATTGAAGCTCGTCAGCGCGTGTCGTGATGCGGCCAGGTTCTTCCCAGCACACCCCTCGCGAATGCACTATGACCATGATGATACACCCCGCAACTACGACTACATCCCTAGTTAGTCACCTGTGCAGGTGACTGAGTTAGTGCCACTCACAACAACTTCATAAATACGTCCAGACGGTCAGCAACAGGTGAGTCAAGATCTCTTATCATATGTACATACAAGTGTTTTAACCGGGTCCAGGTTCCATCAAAGCGACTCGGCTGTTTAATGAACTGCATATAGACCGTACGTAATGTGTACTAGTCCCTCATGTAGCGATTTTTGATTGAAAGTAGGGAGGCTGTCCAACTGGAGCATTGTTGCAAAATTTTGCCACAAAGCTCTTCAAAATTGCTACAGATTTTCTCAAAAATAAATGTTTCTTATATACAAAAGTGGAAGAAATGCTACAAGTAAAGAAAAATTTGCTACAAAGATTTTCAGCTGGACCGCACTGGTAAGGGGATACCAATAGTACATGGTTGTACTAATTAATTGACTATCGCCGTGAAGTAAGACGGTTGACTCATTAGTTTACCCGGGTGTCCCCTCCCCAACTCCCACAGAATTTTGACCAGTTGTAACTTCAAAAACAACTTCCCTTGCACTTGAGCAATGATTTATAGGCGAAACTATTCCTTTATATCGGGGGCGGGGGGGGGGGGGCACCGTGGGCAGGACAGAACCGGCGGTGCGTCACAGGCACATACCGCAATCATATAAAATCTCTATATAAAAGTGCATAGAAAATGTGAAACGCGTCTCACGAGGGCACGGCCCTGCAACGCGGTGCGGTGAGTCCGCCGTATGCCCCCAAGGGTCACCCCGGGTACTCCGAGGACAACATGACATAAAACCGGGTACCGGGGTGGCCCAAGGAAACGCAGCGGACAATACCACACCACCCCGCCTGGGGGGGGAGGGTAAAAAGTGTTATAAGTCGGCACCGCCCGTTCCGAGCTCAGACAGAAGAACAAAGGAGAGAATTGAAGACATAATCCAACCTGGTTTTACGCCATGTAAAACCTCAAACCAATTACTCTCGAAGGGCCCAAAGCCTACTTCATTCTCGACTTTAGTGTAAAGCCCTCTGATCAGGTGCCACGCCCTACCTTGGACCCCTTTTCCCATAATTTTACAAATAGCCTATCCCGGTCAACCGTTACAGAATATTTTATTGAACCCGCACACTTTGGGAATTTCCAATACTCCAGAGTAACTGGCACCCAACTGAATTGTGTTATTGTACAGACTTGATAAGTACAAAGGCTCATTTGTTCGGGTTCCACAGAAAATTGGGTATGGACATTTGATATTTGTACTCAAAGAAGTTATGCCATGGATAGATAACGATACCTCAGAGGGCCAACTTTCGTATGTGTTCGGGATGCATCTAAGGCGTTTGATCATATTAAATAAGCGGGACTATGTCAAAAACTCATCCTATGCCTGAGGGAGAGGGAGAGAGAGTGAGAGAAAGAAGGAGGAATGAGGGGAAAAAAGGCAAAGAAAAAAAGAACTATTTGCGGGAAAACAAACAGTCTGCGTTGTCACAGGCTTAAATAAAAAAAATGCACCCCCACATACTTAACAGAGTCACTAACAGATGAAATACGGTTGACGGGAATGGTGGCCAGACAAACCTGGAGATCTGCATGTCTCCTCTGTCTGTATGCGGTGTAATAATCCTGCATATGAAAGTATTCATATGCAGGATTATGACACATGCCATACTATCATAGTCATTGTTCAGTGGACCCACGATGACCCATATTTGAAAGGTAAGTGCGATCATGGACGCAATACACTGTACAGTATAACTAAATGTTCGTGATTTTTTTTTTTTTTTTTTTTTTGCACGGTTAAAGGGCGGCACTGGTACACACCGCCCCCACGAGATACCGGGATTAGCTAAACCGTTGTTTATCTCCGACAAACCTTCATTAAAACACCCAGCCCCCGCCCCCCTCCTCAATCGCAATTGTGTCCAATGTTGGTCTGTGTACAATAAAACGCAAGCAATGCAGAATAGTGCATTTGATTTACAATAGTGAACATGAAAAGTTTTATTATAGGCATGACACACCATACACAGAAGTACGCTCACACACACACGCGTGTGTGTATGTGTGTGTGTGAAGGAGTTGCAATGATGTCTATATTATAACTTTGAAGATATTTCAGAATTCAAAAATTGAATGGCCATGATGTGTATAATTTAAACGCCTTTACCTTCCACATAAATGGCACAATTTTATTCACAGGGCCACTATCATTGATTAGTCGCAGTTTTCGAGAATTCCAATGCCCCAGCAAACAGAGGAGTAAATATCAGTCAGAAAGAAAAAAAATAGAGAATATATAATGGAGGTTCTTGGAGGAAAAAGAAAATGTCTGTAGTTATACACAGAGATATACACTTTAAATTATTGAGAGCTTTGTTGTCTGTCACTTGAGCCATTTGGCCTACATGGCCCATAAGGCACATATTACCCATATGGCATACAACAGCCGCACGGAACTGGCCTTAAATCTATTTATTAGCCTTATGATGCGACAAGAAGGGCCCCTCACCCTCCACCCTCACTGCTGCCGAAAGTGGAACGATCCACCTTTAAATGCACATATTGTGTTGTCAAGCGAAAGAAGATTCAAAAGCAACCGTAATGTTGAGAAATTCAATGCTGTTGTTACCCCTGGGTTATTATGTAATGATAAACAATCCTAAATAAGTGTCTTTGTCGTGCTGTGACACTGACTACAAACAAGGTCTGGAACGAGTTATTGTGTTGTGTCGGCGATCCCGCGGGCTATACCTGTTTACCGCACATACCAAAGTAGGCTGATCTTCCACACGTCGGCACATTCAAGTTTACCGCCAATAATCAATGTTGTAGGACCTCCGGCCCTCCTCCAAAAATTAATTAATTAGTTAAAATAAATAAGTGAAAGGCGGCAATGATATGTACGAAGGCCAAACAGCGTGGGTCCATCTGACTGTACTTGACGGGTTGAGCCCATGTCGGGTCCATGTCTTTGGAAATTCGCCTGCGCCACTCCACTGACTGGGTTTAAGCTTTGCCGAAAGTTGTTGTACATACCCTTGGTATATTTACTGTATTTTCATAGCAGAAAGAATATTTGGAAGATTTATGATCTAAGAAATTATGCAGGTAAACTGGTCCTTGTTTATGATAAAGTTTGTTTGCTTCCAAAGCCATACTTCTCATCCTCTAGATTCTGAAAGAAGTGAATTTTGAATAAGTTACTCGTATGGGGAGTTCTGATCGTTATAAATAAATCTCAAACCCTTATCTTGGATCGTTCTATTTTATGGGTGTTTCCTTCGTTGGTAAAATACCAAACAGGGGGACAGCAACTGAAATTTGAAAGAATGCAAGAGTGGTAAACGAGGAGATTCCAGAGGGTGTTTAGGTAGAGGCCAATTCTTTTTAACACGTTTAGCTGCCTGGAGGCTTTCATACATGGATATGACACGTGTATATCAAATTTTAGCTGGAAGTCGACCGCTACTCCCAGTAATTTTACATCCGCATCACAGTTTGTTGTGTTTCCAATTTGGAAATTTTAATCATTATGAGTTGCCCTATGACCAAATATGACAGCCTGGAACTTGTCTGGATTTGTCCTCATCATACTGATGTCAAACCTGTCAATAAGATAAAGGCTTTCCCGCTCAAGTACTAGTCTTAAAGTATCAAGATTTGCATGGGAAAAGGATATGGTGTTGTCATCAGCGTAGTTGTACAATAGGCATTCTTGTATGCAGAAGAATACTCAGTATATCATTGATAAAGATGTTAGATAGCAACGGCCCCAAAATGGAGCATTGGGGTACGCCTCCAAAGATCGTTTTACCACTGATGGAGACAGTACCTATCTTTACGCATTGTTTCCTGCCAGTGAGCTAGCTTTTCAGCAGGTTTAGGGCATCCTTGCCAAGACCGTAGGCGCGGAGCTTTTCCAGTAACAAGGTATGAGGGAGACAGTCAAACGCCTGTGAGGATAGCTGATACATGTTACTGAGCGTCCAAAAACTCTCTTCCAGTTTTCTATTGCCTTGAGCAGCATTTTTTGACACCCGTACCCTTTGTGGAAGGCTGAAACAAAGGGGTGAAGTATATCGTTCAAGTGATCATATAATTGAGTGTCCATTGCCCTTTCAAAAATCTTAGTAATAATGGTGAGGACACTCATTGGGTGTTTTTTTTCCTGTCGAGCAAGTCTTCTTTTTTAAAGATAGGAGTAACTTGGGCTTCTTCAAGCCAGCCAGGGAAGACACCCTGGGAAAGCGTGGTGTTTACAAGGGATGTCAGTGATGTCACTATAGGTGGTTTAGCCATCTTTAACAATTTGAGTGACATCCCGTATATCCCTGTTGCTTTTTTGAGGCGAACTTTGTCAATTTGTTTACTTACAAAAACTGAGGTAGCATTTTGGAAGCGAAATTGGTTAAAATTTTGAAAGTTGGAGTTTATCCTTTGAATACTTGGGTGAGTGACGGGGTCTAAAGCCCTGTCTTTAGCAATACCTGAGGCGTTTATATAATAGTCATTGAAGAATTCTCCGACTTGGAAAAGATCAGAGACAATCTTTTCTTAAAAGGAAAGGGTGATACTATTGCCCAAGTTGCTGCTTTAGAGGAAAGCAAAGCTTGATGGTGGGCCAAAAAATCCCCTAGATTTTGGACCACCAGCACATCTTCCAAAAAAGTAAATTCTAATTGATTTTTTTCGTAGTTTGCTAAGTTTTTTTCTTTCCTGTAATTTTCCCAGTTCCTCCTTTTGCGAAACCTTAAATATCTATTGTGCAACATGCATTCCTAGTAGACTGCTTTACGGAGGACACGGTTCATGAAGGGGGCCGAATGTTCACGCCTTTTTCTGTATTTGAAAGGGGCATGTTTGTTGACCACCTCGAGAAGAAGCCCTTCATATGCCCAATACGTGTCATTCATATAATAAAAACCCTGGCCGATATGAAAGGGCGTCCTCTGTAGGTCGCCCCAAATGCTTTTTCTTCAAAGGACGGTAACCACGGCAGGGAATCTTCTCCCTGTTAGTACATGGGCTAGAGCCTCTTATTTGGAAGGATACCAGGTTATGGCAATCCCTAATCCCGGTTTTGAAGTTAAGAATATTACAACATGAAAGAGGTTGGCTTATAAGGATTACATCTATAAGGGAAGGGGCAGAGTTTCTGGTCAAACATGTGGGTTTTTCCACTTTGTAAAATAAAAAATGTCATATACATTGACAAGAGGTTGGGATTGTTTAAGGTGTAACATATTGTAATTTAAGTCCCCATTCTGACTTTCCTGTGAGAACACAGAGATGGTGGCTCAGTCGGACTTTCATGGGCAAAGAAGCAGTTAAGTGTACTCTCTCTTGACTGACAAGCAATATACAACCTGGGAAACAACTGACCGAGTTTCTTTTTTTTTTTTTTTCAGTGCAGCAGTGTGGCGTTCTTGTTTCGATTGGGTCTTTCTCTCGGGATTATGAAACACTGACAGGTTGTTCTGTATTGGCGCTGCAATTGGATGTATATTGCTGGCAATATATATATATATGGGTTTTGGGACATGCAAATATGATATGAATTCTAATATCCTTGGATGCATGCAAGTTTCACAGAGGGATGCATAACATGATGCATGTTTTGCCTCATGTCCTCGGACAGTCATGTAATGAGTTTTTATGCATTGTGAATACAGTGAGGTTTAAAAAAAAAAAAAATGCTGAAATGCATGCAACGTCACCTGCTTCATAAGTTCAACATAGACTCCAACAAATTATGTTTTGATAACTTTTGGGGCGAATCGAAGCAACGGTACGGGAAAGAGGGCAATAATCCCCCCCCCAAAAAAAAACAAACAAACAAACAAACAATAAAACAAAAAAATCAAAAACAAAACAAAAAACCCATAAAAACTAAAAAAACAATGGGAAATTTCCCTAAAGGATCTGAATTTTTTGTGTCTCTTATCTTTAACTAGAAATGTAGGTTGTCATCAATATCGCCACCCAAATTGGTGCTTTTATCACAAAAGTAACGATTTATCCAAAACTTTGGTGCTTTGCTGCACTCTCTGTCTTTCGTGTGCTAACAGCAGCAACATGTAATTGTACCCTTGCCAATTTGTCCTAATTTTGATAATTTATCAAATAGGAGAAAATGACAACAGGCAGATATCAAGTCAAGGTAAATCTCACTAAGTTGGAAGAGAATCAAACTGATAGTTTGGGGGGAAAAAAAACAGTGATAGTGCCCCAAAATCCTCAAATAATAATGAATGAATCACAGCACCATTTGCTGAACATCGTATGGTCAAGGGGGTCCCTACAAGGATTCCTTGGCAATTTCAAACCGATTAGACAGCCGGTTTCGGAGAGAATTTTTTTTAATTTCACCAAAAAACTAAACAAAAAAATTCATAAAAATCTGGACATTACTAGAGCGTAACGGTTTTAACAAACATGGCAGAGAGACACCCAAGGTACTTCACAGCAAGTTTGAAGTGGATCTGGCTAAAGCTTTTGCAGAAAAGGTCGAAAATGTGAATAGCCATTGCAATCGCCATTAACTTACACAGTAATCGATAGGAATGCATGCATCATTGACAACTACACAAATTGGAAATATGGTTAAAAATCGGGGATACGGAGTATCACCACTTAGCTTAACCTCCCCAAAAGCTACATATCTCCAAGCTTGAGAACAATCCGCGTGACGCTTTTGGAAAAGTCAACGAAAACACAAAAACATCATTAAGAGATGGAGAAAAATTCGCTGCACCATCTGTTGAACAAATTAAGGTCTAAGAATTCCCCAACATTGCTGTCAATAATTCCAAAACAGTTGATAAAGTGGTTTTGGCCAAGAAGATTTCTTACGATTTTACCAAAAATGAATAAAAATCGTTAAAAATTCTAAAAATCATTAGAGCACGACCACTTAAACAAAATTGGTTGAAACCCACCCAAGGTACATCCTCACTGAGTTTGACGTGAACCTGGCTGACGGTTTTGCAGAAGGTTCAAATGTGAATTACCATGGCAACCTCACACTAACATACATTGTCGGAGTGCCGATAATTATCCGAACCGAAGATTCATTAAAAGTAAGGAACCGGGTGTATCGCCACCAAATGAACAACTTTGTTTGACCCCTGCACAAAGTGCATTTCCGTCAAGAGTCAGAATAACCTGATCGACGCTGTTGGAAAGAAGTTACAAGTAGATCTAACCCGAAAATAAATGTTTTGAAAAAGTTGGAAAAAGTCGCAACGCAGAATGTCGAATAACTTAAAATCAAAGGGTGGTCAGAATTGTTCGTATGCAGATTTGCACCAATTGATATAGCAGTTTTGCAGAAGATCTTTCAAGATTTTGCTCAAAAAGTCATAAAAATCCACGACTCACAGGTGCACGACCATTTAAATAAACTTGGTAGAGACCCACCCAAGATAGTTCCCCACCAAGTTTGAAATGGATCTAGCTGAGAGTTTTGGAGAATTCGTAAATGTATTGTGGACTCCGAAGGATGAAGATACGGACGACAGATGAAGACCCATGGCGTTAAAAAAGCAAGGCTACATGCATCCTCTGACCTAACATAGTGGTGTCAGGAGTTGATTTCGGATCACCTGATGTCTTCAAAAATTTTCCTTGTCTGCATTTACATTACAAGGTGTTTCCTTCACCAGCGGGTATTCCATATGCCTTTTCTATATGTTTCAGCATATTGCTTGCTCCGGCCTATTGTAATGCTTTCATGTATTCTTACATAGGTGTGAATACCCGGATATCGGACGGGTATCCAAGTACACAATAACGCCCTAGAGTATCTGTTATTACTTTTGAGAATACAGCCACCGCGTACTAACATATCGCTGGTACCAATGAAGATTTGGGGTTGAATGTACTTAGTTTGATGCAATGTAAATTGGGGCAAGTAATTGCCATTGAGGTAGCTTGAGGTGATATAAATTGAGGAAAGTCATTGACGCTGAATTAGTTTAAGCTAATGTTACTGGGGAAAAGTCATTGTTGTGGGTGAGCTTACGAGACTTCTTATATGTGTATCATTTCAGTGCATCATCGGAGCGACAGATCGGTGAAAACTGGAGAAACTTTTTCATGCAAGGTTGGGGAGCTGAGAACAAGTGTAACTTGTAGACATAATGGAAAGACTCTGATACTTAGTGCGCATCTCATTCGTATGTCTGGCTACGTCTGACCATTGGACAGCCTTCGGTATCTTGCTGATAAAGAATTAAGGATCCTGAGATCGCCAATACACAATTAACCAGCAGCGCCACCTAGACAACCCCCATGGCTGCTAATACTACGGCAGCCACGGTAACAGACACCGTGACGTCAATACTGTCTACCATCGTGTAAGTAGGACGTCATCAAATAATGTAATCAATCAAGCATCATTTTAATACTTTCCTATTTTTGAACAAACATTCCCTGACAATTCTCAAATTGTGCGATAAGCCCCCACTATCATTACACCACACATTAAGTTCACTGAAGTAAAAATAGACATACGCATATGGCTGCTTTCAGTTTCAGCAATACAGATTAATAGTATGCAGTATACTTATGTGTGTAATAATGCATATTAATCACCAGGAGGTATATCCTCATTGTTATCATACACATCACCAGAAGGTATACCCACGTTGTAATCATACATATTAAGCACTGGAAGGTATTAACACTTTGTAATAACCACTATACGTACTATAACCACTGGGAGGTAGATCCACATTGAAATCACACATACAAAGCACTGGAAGGTATAAACTCGTTGTAATAACCATTATACGCACTATAACCACTGGGATGTAGATACACATTGAAATCATACATATTATGATCTAACCTCTAACAATTTACTTTCTGCTAAAAACTCTGGCTTTAAGAAAAACGATTCCACCATAAGTCAACTTGTTAGCATACTTCATACTATTTACAGTGGCCTTGAGTTGGGCCATGAGGCCCGTATGGTTTTTCTGGACATATCCAAGGCCTTTGACAGAGTCTGGCACGCTGGTCTACTTTTTAAACTGAAACAATTGGGGTTTGAAGATCCTGTGTTACTATTTATAGAAAGCTATCTCTCAAACCGACTTCAACGTGTTACTATTGGAGGACAGACCTCACCTTGGCTCCCTATAGAGGCTGGAGTGCCCCAAGGTTCGATCCTTGGTCCCCTACTTTTCCTCGTTTACATTAACGACATCACTGTCAACATCACCTGTGACATCCGTTTATTCGCAGATGATACCAGTATTCTTGAAATTGTCCACGAACCAATGGCCACAGCTGAAAACCTTAATTATAATCTTATACAAATTCATCGTTGGGGCAAGCTCTGGCGTATGACATTTAATGCCATAAAATCCATCTCAATGACCTTCTCAGCTAAACGACATAAGCCAGATCATCCTCCCCTACTTCTTGGAAACACACCGATACCTGAGGCCACTCTACATACTCACCTTGGAGTTACACTCTCAAGTAACTTGTCATGGCACCAGCATATAACTCGTATTGTTAATAAGGCCAGCCAACGGCTTGCTCTTTTACGCAGACTCAAATATAAACTCTCCCGCCAAACACTCATACGGCTGTACAGCACAATGATTCGTCCTATCCTCGAATATGGGTGTGTCTTGTTTGACAATTGCACTGAAAACCTGTCACAATCTATAGAAGCTGTTCAGTATGAGGCAGCCAGGATCTGCCTTGGCGCAACTAGATACACTCCACGTGTCTTACTTCTCGAAGAGCTTGAATGGCAAACTCTGGCAAATCGGAGGAAATACTTTAAACTTATTCTTTTCTTTAAAATCTACAATAGGTTAACTCCTCAATACCTACATGATCTCGTTCCTCGTGACGTTGCATTCACTACTGGGCGCCTTTTGAGAAATCGTACTGAATTACGCCAAATTAGGTTCACCACCAATCGCTTCGGCGATTCATTTCTCCCGTCTGCTATCAAATTATGGAATAACCTCCCGGTTGATACTCGTCTCACCAATTCCCTGCCGCAGTTTAAATCTAAATTAAATCTATTACTCTTAAGTGTTGACAAAAAGCCCACATACTTTAAACATGGAATTCGTTTTCTGAACATATGCCACACGCAGTTACGTCTTAACTTCTCTGTTTTAAACGCCCATCTACATCATGTCAATATCCTTCCAGCCTCAACGTGTGCATGCTCTCATACCACTGAAGATACGAAACATTACCTTTTGTTCTGCCCCAAGTTCACTGTGCAAAGGGTCCGTCTACTGAACACTGTGTGTCACTTACTCGCTCCAGGTGTAAATCCGACTTTAATAGTTCAGTGCTCTAGTGACATTTT
>OZ026620.1:81794798-81859798 GCA_964020975.1 Hermodice carunculata | reverse complement strand
TACAAACAGGTTCTATTGTAAACTCTCATTCATAGTATGAATGAGTAACCCAAGTAAATGTATTGAGTAGATTATGTCATCCACTAAGGCCCACAGAAGCATGTTTTTGTCATTGGTTCATTACTGTCACAATGGCAAGTCGGCGTGGCATGGCAGCAAGGGTAAAGTATCATTTTGATGAAACCAAGAGACAAGATATAATACTAGTATACAAGTATTTTCAAAGAGAAAATCAAAAGCAGCGTGTGGGAAGGCGCCTTACTGAAGGAAATCTTTTTGAGAAAACAGCCCAGGCACTTAAGGTTTCACGAACAGCTGTAAAAAGGATTGTTGTTAACTCAACAGTTGAAAACACAGGGACCGTTTCAAGAACCAGAAAGAAAAAAAAAAGATAGTTTTGATAAAGAAGTAATCAGACAAAATGTTTTTAAGTTTTACAAATAGAGAGACTTACCAACGCTTACAAAATTAAAAAAAGCTTTGGAACCGGATATTTGTATTTCAAGTGTGCATCTGCGGTTTGTCTTGAAGGAACTTGGGTTTTGCTGGCGCAAAACAACCGACAACAGACAAATAGTTACAGAAAGGGCAGATGTCACTGCTGCACGCGCAAGATTTTTAAGAGACATTACAAAATACAGGGATAAAGGTTTCTCAGTAGTGTACACAGATGAAACCTGGGTAAATCAAAATCATTGTCGGGGTTACACATGGCTACCAGTTCTTCATAAATGTGGTATGTTTTCTGACAAAGAAGATGGTGTTCTCAATGATGTCACAAAATTACCAAATATACCTTCTGGTAAAGGACAGCGACTTATAATACTGCATGCAGGAAATAAGGATGAAGGTTTCCTTCCTAATTTTGACCTTGTATTTGTGGGGAAACATGATGCTGCAGATTACCACAGTGAAATGAATACCAAAACTTTTATGGAATGGTTTGAAACTAAACTTATTCCTGCCCTGAAAGTACCCAGTGATATCGTGCTAGACAATGCAGTCTACCATAATAAGAGAACAGAGGACAGTATATCTCCCAATATGAGCCATAGGAAGGCTGTCATGCAAGAGTGGCTCCAGTCAAGGAGTATTGCATACGAGCCCAAATTTACAAAACCAGAACTACATCAATTAATAAAAAGAAACAAACCTACTCCAGTTTATGTCACAGATGTTCTTGCCAAGCAACATGGACATGTTGTACTCCGTACCCCTGTGCGTCAGTGTGAATTTAATGCCATTGAACTCATATGGGCCAAGGTGAAGCATTTTATTGCTGATGGAAATACCACTTTTAAAATCAAAGACGTTAAAGAGCTTGTACCACTTGCCTTTTCAAATGTATCTACAGACGATTGGGCAAAAGCTGTTGAGCATACAGAAAAAATAGAAAATTATAACTGGAAAAGTGAAGGACTGAGAGAAGAAAATGATCAGGTCATAATACACCTAGATAGCGACACTTACAGCTGCAGTGATTACAGTTCAAGTGGAGAAAATAGTGATAGCAGCAGTGAAGATTCAAGCACATAGTGAAACATTTGCAATTGGTACGTTTAGAGATGTTCCCTTGTTAGAATAACAGGTTACTGCATTCTAAGGTCATGGCCTGGGTAATAGAACTGCTCCATTCATTGCTGCTATCCCCTGCTGCACACACACATGAATTTCTTCTAATATCACTCAATTTAAATGATAACAGGATGAAAACCTGTGGTTCTGACATATTATTACCTATCATCTGTAGGTGTGGCATTTACATAAACACTACAAAATGTATTTTCCATCCACATATTTCATCCATGTGATTTTTAATGATTTTTTTACTCCGAAACATTGTGACTTTATGGACTTTAGTGTAGGCCTCTGGTGATTGGAAAAAATGCTTAATTATACTGATAATAAGCAATGAATGAGCTGTTTGAAGATTAAAGTATAGTATAGATCGACATTTCACAGATGCTATAGAAACAAATTGTGTATGCACTGGAAACAGTGGTATAACGTGATTTTTTTTTTTTCGCTCGATGTTGGTGTTAAACTGCGGAGCTGTGTTTTGTACAGGACATTGTGCGTCAGCGTCGCCCATAGCCATAGGCCAAACTCAAACCCGACTGTAAGCTGTGGAACTGCCTAACAGAACGGGAGCGGTCTTCTGACAAAAAAAAAAACTCAATATCGGCACCGTAAAGTGTGCACGCAGAGCCATTCAGCTCATTTTTTTCTCCACAGAGGGGAAGCTAATTAAGTTGCATATTCAATCCTTAGCACAGACTAGACCTACAATGTACATGGTGACTTCATCAAATTTTGCAGCGACCTGGGTTGGAGGTGGCTACATTAATGGTACAGCAGAAGTTGTGGCACAGAATGGCCCTGACTACGGCCTCGTTTGGACACAGGCGCCCTGGGGTTACGCACTTAGTCTCCTGTTAGGTAAGAAAAGAGACGGACGTTAGACTTAAGTCTCATATCAACCTCTGTTCAAGTGTGGTCAATTTGAACTTCCAAAGCTTACCAGATGACAAATGTAGTCGTTGGCTTAGCTTAGAGGTGAATATGTTATAATATACAGGTGCTTATTGTGTCTGGGATCTAAGAATGATTCTTGTTGGTAATCAAACGAGAACTATATTAGTTTGTCCAAGTGGGCCTTTGCGCATGGGCAAAGGCCCAGCCTCACTTTGGATTACCGCTGTTTCAGTAGTTAAGGTTTACATTGTAAGGTTTACTTCCCATTTCTACGATTTGAGACTTAATGTGTATTCATGAGGTTCACGACCTTGTAACCAGGAAAGGCATATTAAATTTATACAAACTTAAAGGTGTTCGTAGTTTGATGTAGGTTTGACTAAAATGAGTATAATTGAGAATAATTTTAATTGATGTATTGCTATTAGATATACTTTTGACAGTCAGATTTTAGTGTATTTTATTCATAATGTACGAATAAAGAACAATGAACAAGGGCACGTGGAGGCCAACAAACAACAAAAAAGTCTATATATATATATATATATATATATATATATATATATATATATATATATATATATATATATATATACCCTAGCACATGGTTTGATCAAAGGACAAAGAGGTGTCTTCACTGTTATTTGCCTTTTAACAGGTGGCTTGCTGTTTGCCAAGAAGATGCGCCAGAAGGGTTACGTCACTATGTTGGACCCGTTCGAGCAGCGCTATGGTCGTGTGATGGCAGCACTTCTGTACATTCCCGCTCTTGTTGGGGAGACGTTTTGGTCAGCAGCCATCTTGTCTGCTCTAGGTATTGTTAGGATTACAATACATTGTGTTTTTACCGCCATACTGCATAATAGCTAACGTATTGCTTAAAATATTCAAAAGATTGTAACAAAAGATACGACACACTTGTGGATGCAAAATTGTTCTCTTCCAGACAAAATGTCTTAAAACGAGACTTTGAATGTCAGCATTTTAAGACGTTTTGGTTTATATCGGGGCCAACATCATATTGAGTCATGATTTTCTGGGTGCAATAACATTTTTTGAAGACCAATTTCAGTTGAAGCAGTATTCAAATAGCTGTCTTTCTCACGGATAGCATCATACTTTTACTTTTAGGGTGCCGTGTTGCACAGTTTCTTTTTTGGGGGGGGAGTTGTGTGTGGTTTTTTTTTTTAAATTGAATGTGTATTTATGGCATTGGATGTTTTGTACTCCATAAGAACAAATAAGAAGAAAACACCGACTTATTTTGACCGAAAAGAACTTGCGCGTTTTGAGGCTAGGGTCTCTCTTCTTGGATTATTTTGCCTGTATACCTCAGAAAGGCACTGTGTGTGTGTTTCTGAAATCACTTTATTGTAGAGGCACGAGCATGCTTTACAACCAGTAAGCTGGGTCCAGGGAAACCAAGTATTAACAAACTAACTGTCGGGTTAAATAGTTTTTTAAGTATAATTTTCATTTGCTACGTCTCTTTTGCCTTGCTAATAATCGTTTATGAGTGACAAGCTGTAACCGCGGAATAGACAAATCTTATCAGTTAATCTACCCAAATGTAACTCGTGGGTCAGCCTGTAATATGTCGTTGGAAAATAGATAAAACTTTTCAGTTAAGCGACTCAATTGTAACTCTTGGGTCAGCCTGTTGCATGGCGTTGGCAAACAATATACCATTTTAGTTCAAGACGCCTTAATAATGTAAAGGATCTTTTAATTATAACTTGTCGGAAAGGGTAATGTAATCTGAAGTGCCAGTTGCTTGCATTTTTTTTAAATTGTGTAAGAATTCTTTGTGCTCCTTAACCTTCGCAGTGTCAGGTGTTTCACTGACGCAATAGCTTACCTTGCACGCCTTTGGGCTCATTGCGTGTAAAAGGCGCGAGAAAAGCTCTTGGCCTGGCCCATTTTTCATGTTTTTTGGCAACTATAGACATGCTGGTACTTGAAAGAAAGGTCGGTTTATGAGACATGTTAATCTGGTAGCGTTACTTTAAATTTATTCAAAGCACAACGACATGACTCGAAACTGGTAATGAAGGAGTTACAGAATTTTGACGATTACTACATGTATAAGCATCAACATGGTGACCGCTTTTAAAGATAAACACAGAAACCAACTTTAGGAATGAGGCTCAGGCGTCGAACCCGTGAACAGAATCAGCACAGAATTACCGTATGTACGTTTGTAGAGTGACATTTACACAGTAACATGAACTGGAAAATGTCACTAACTGTGTAAATGTTGCGCATTCAGCAACTTTAAGTGTTACCTCCAAAGCCGACCCAAGCTCCGCGTTATGTATACTCTGCAAGTGCGGTCAGTCTTGGAGGGATCTTTTGGTGTCCACGTGTAGCAATGATATTCACACGTTGTGTTTATATCCATGTCATTATATAGGTGCCACCTTGCGTGTAATCCTAGGCCTCGGCGATATTCCATCTATCATAGTGTCCGCTTGCATCGCTGTCTTCTACACACTGATTGGTGGACTTTACTCCGTAGCATACACTGATGTCATACAACTAATTTGCATCTTTGTAGGATTGGTGAGTTGATGTCTTCTATCTGAGGTGATACCACCAAGTCAACATGATCAGAATATTTCACACGTCGTGTCCCACTGCTCTCACAACTATCCACTTCTTTTTTAAGTCTGTGTTCGAACACGGACTCATTGGCTTTTCATTTATTTATTTATTTATTTATTTATTTATTTATTCATTTATTTATTATTTATTTATTTATTTATTTATTTATTTATTTATTTATTTATTTATTTATTTATTTATTTATTTGTTTGATTATTTGCTTGATTATTTATTTATTTATCTATTTATCTATGCATCTATCAGTCTATCTATCTCTTGATATAAAATTTATTTATTTATTCATTCATTCATTCATTCATTCATTCATTCATTCATTTATTTATTTATTTATTTATTTATTTATTTATTTATTTATTCGTTTATTTATTTATTTATTTATTTATTTATGTATTTATTTATGTATCTATATGTGTGAGTTTTGTTGTCAGCTTTTCTCGGACACTATTGTTCCGAAAAGTACCAAACTTGGCATGGTGATAGACCTAGTAGTGAAGTTTTGCATATTATTTGAAACAGTCATGATGTGAAAAAAATATGCAAATAAGAGGCATATTAGTGCAACTTTTAAATCTTGCAAATCTTCAAAACTTTTCACGATAGAATTGCCATTCCAAGCTTAGCATTGTCTATTGCTAAAGCAAAATCTCATAGCATGCAAAGAAAGTTGGAATTTTGCTTTATGTTAAATTCACTGAATTTCCTCAGAATACACGTGACAGCCCCCCCCCCCCCCACAAGCTGGTTACTGTTAATACATTGGCCACACTATTATGCAAGCAGACATGATTGAACTATGAGAGCCTGGCCTCCATACTTATCAGTACAGAGGCTGCATGCCTTGGGTCAACCCTACAATCCTCAGGGAGACTGCATGGCTGCTTTGGTACAGTAAGTCTGCATTGTGTAACCAAGGCAGCTACATAGTCTGAAGCCTCCATGGTGTGACTCCAATCACAAATAAGCTAGTGCTGACTGAGAGGTGTCATTTCAACTAAAATTACAGTTTTTCATGAAATATGAACCAAAGTTAAGCATTTTTTTTGGAAAGGGAGATTCAGATCAACTGCCAGAAATCACCCAAACACAGATCCAGACTCCCTGTAATGACCAACTTTTATATGGAAGGATTTTTGGTCAGGGTCAGTGGGTGCATTGCACAGGCGCTCGTAGGCCTAATGTTCAGTCAGTCAAGCATTCGTGCAAATATACGCGGAGGGGGTGGGTGGCTGGCAGAGATGGCTAACATCTGTATGTGCAATGGCCCACATAGGGACTTATCTGCAATAAAGTATTGGGTATTCATCTGTGCAGTCAATCATTCATGCTAATAAGATGGGACATGGTGGGCCTAAAGACACTACGTCGTCAGATCGAGCTCGTACAGAGAAAGGTTTGAAACGAAGCTCACATCTGGAGCACCATCCCGCTTCACGCTTGACATGATTTCTCCGTTTCTGTACTTACCAACAAGCTGGAACTCATCACTTTATTCCAAAACGTGAAGCGGGGTGGTGGTCCAGATGTGGATTTCAATGGATTATCAGAGTGAAATATAGTTTTGGAATAAACTCCATCAGACGGCAGTGGAACAAGGGCTATATCACCGACCCCAGTCGTCACAATGAAGTAAATCACCAACTCCATTGTCACATTGAACTAAAGAACCGACCCCAGTGACCATATTGAACTAAATCACCGACCTCAGTGGTCACATTGAACTTTATCATTGATCTTAGACGTCAAAATGAAGTAAGTCACCAACCGCAGTTGTTACATTCTTCTAAATAACCGACCACAGCAGTTACATTGAACTAAATCACCGCGATAACCAGTTACATGTACATTGAACTAAAACGCAGACTCCAGTTGTTACATTGAACTTTATCACCAAGCTCACTAGTGACATTGAACGAAAACGTCGAGCACAGTAGTCACATCAGCACATCAGACACACTGCAGTCCTACTGAACTGAAAAAAAACGCGATCCTATTCGTAATTACACGCAAAGCTGGGGGGATAGAAACAACAAACATACTTGGTCTCCGTAAAGCCACTTTGAACTTTCTTGTTGGAACAGTTAACTTTTTAAAGCCCAGGGTTCCAGTGGTCATCTAAGCCAAAGGTTCTTTGCAATGAAGTCACTTCAATCCAAACAGTCGGTCTCAGTGTTTCAGCTGAACCAAACAAGTGGCACCAATGCCAGCTGTTCACTTCGAATTGGCAAGGGTATGGATACGTTAGTCCTTCCAGTCTCTGGTTAATAGGCCTAGAAGTATAGTGACCAATCACGTAGCACATTTGTATCTGCATTATTCTGATATTTCTTACGAATGATGTACATAGGGTGACAAGTTGAAATAGCAAACACTTATATTATCTTGTGCAGAGAGTCTTGCAGAATGAATAATTGCGCATCCTCCAAATTTCCACTGTTCCGAGGGCCGTGTCATGGGCAGCGGGATCATGCTTTCCACTCTGGTAACCTTGAAGTTACAAAGACAAAGTGTAGCATGTTCAACTGTACTTGTGGAAGTTTACTTTATAACTTTTGAAACCAGCCACCACCACCCCGCCCCCATCCCCGGAGCAGGTGGGCACGTGTGTGCAATCACAGTATAATGCATGAGAGGACTTCACACTTTGTTGTTCAGAGAAATCTGGAAAAAGAACTGAAAGTCACAAACTGTCTCGATAAATTTACTCACAATAATACATCCAGTGGCAGTTGATGCAGTCTGGATCCAGTTTACGAAGTTTTATTGAAGACAGTATGCAGGGACTATATTTTTTATTGCCCGTCGCAGCAGTAGTGATCACTGTCAGTCAGAAAAGTAAACAAACAAACCGATTCACATTTGTGTTGTGATATTCAATCGCCTCGCCAACTGGCAGTGAGCAGTCTGTAGAATCATGGATGTAATATGTAGTGTAATACATTTTATTAAGTTTCACCAGCATAGAAATATAAAATAGCTATTTTTCACGCAATACAACAATGGATCACGTGATCCAAGCATTGAAACAAACGACAGGTCCCATACAAAACACCTGTTGGGGGGGGGAGGGGGGTCACTTTGCAAGACGCGCTTTTGCCCTATTGTAACGTCAATGTCTTGCTTCCCGATTTAGAGAATTATTTGGAGTGTCAACAAAAAATAATTCTGGCCATTGGGATATATTCCAAGCAGTTCAAAAAAATATTAGAACCACTGGCAGATTGAATGTTAAGCTGTCCTAGCAACGGGTTGCAGCTGTGACATCATAATTAGCCACATATTTAGACACAAGGCAAACATTTTACAGAGATCAGTCATATATATTCTACTTATTGTTATTTCCAATTGTATATTCATGTATTTACGGGAATAACGCCCATAAATTTCCTTAGTGTCTCCCTCTTTCCCATGATATTTTTTATGTCCTGTGCGTTTTGTATTTGTTGTCTAGATGTTATCCACTTTTTGTTGTATTGTCAACTCATGCAGAAGAGGCCTTCATATAGGCATTGTGCCTTTTGGCCAATTGTTTTTGCGAATAAAATATGTTTAAACCAATGTCTAGCTTGAACTTCTACTTTGAATAGACCGTCCCCCATGCCCTGCATTATGATTAAATCGGAGACGTCTTTCTGGTCACATTGGGACAGCTGTAGAATATTTTGGGGTTCATTAACTCCTTCCCGCTCAAATCGCCCAAAACCGCCTGGATGTAAAATGTCGTCTGCGGTAATGTTTTCACATAACTTCAATGCACATAGAAAGAAGACCTTTCCTGACGGTGTGCCCCAGGTCAAAAGCTTTCGTGACGCTCAAAAGAAAGCTATTGCCTCCGTCTTACTTGACCAGGAAAGGGTTTACAGCTGACAATATAAAATAAAG
This sequence comes from Hermodice carunculata, assembly GCA_964020975.1. Taxonomy (NCBI): domain Eukaryota; kingdom Metazoa; phylum Annelida; class Polychaeta; order Eunicida; family Amphinomidae; genus Hermodice; species Hermodice carunculata. The sequence continues at coordinate 81,850,819 of OZ026620.1, read as the reverse complement.
GCGTATATCATGGCTCGGATGAGTCTTTTGTGATAAAACTGGATTAATTTCATGTCATGCCATTTCCTGTATTTTCAGTGGCTTTCCATCCCATTCGCAATGACCAATGCTGCCGTGACTTCGATCTCGGAGACCAAGACACAGTGGCTGGGCTGGCTGAAGAACGACACTCCAACAATTGTTTTGTTTGTAGATTCAGCACTGCTTCTGGTCTTCGGAGGAATTCCCTGGCAGGTAAGATTCAGTCCGCCACGCGATACTTAATAGGAGAGGTCACAATTACCAATTATACGTGTATTCAGCTGAATACACAATCCAATACACAGAATTCTTCAGGGCTAGCAGTTTGTGTTCCCATTGGATTGCATTTTAAATTAACTTCAAATTAAAAGACCACTTTTAAAGCTGCAGGAATAAAAATACGTGTGAACATTTCAGCTGTGTACATTATTTTAACACACGACTTTTGCTGTTTCTGCAACGAGTGGTTTTCAAGTTATTAAGCTGTAAAGTACAATAAAAAGTAATGGGAATACACAAATCTAGCCCTTAATGACTGAAATACCTGCCACAGGAGAGCAGTAGAAGCTTCTGTTCTTGCTCTCCCCTACTGACCCAATGGCCAGATTCGAATGCTTCGGGGTGAGTTACCTGCAGCCAACGGGAAAGCATGTAAATGTGACGTCATGATCCAACAGGGCAGCGTACAGTCATTTCAAAATCTCCCCTGCGTTATATATTTAATAGGTCATAAGCAATTGTATTCATAAATCATTGGTCCATTCTGATCCAGCATCCAATCCATCGATCTGCTGACAAGTTTGAATACTAAAGTGTATGTGTATATTGTTAGAGGAAGAATGAGAGTCAAGCATAATGTAACCCATATGAATGAATGAATGAATGAACTTTATTGACTACATCACAATACACACGTGACAATCTGTCAGGCATAACACGTTACAAAGGTGTACATAAACAATACATTTCAATACAAATCAGAGCATATATCATGACAAAGTAAAAAAATACACGCAGTTTCAAAAAGGACCTGTTTCTCCTATCACTTCGGTATAAAATGCTGCAACTATCACAATTTTTTCCACGTCATCAAGTTTCATAACAAATTAAAATTTTTGTTGATTGTCGAGATTATTATTAAAGGAGGGGAAAATATCGGCTAATTTGTTAAACAATGTACTTCTTTCCTTGTTTTTTGGTTTACAGTTTATAAATAAATGAAATTCGTCGTCTATTTCATTTGCGTTCTTCGACCTGAATTTTGTAGGGACGTCAGTGTCTACCTGTTTCTATTTGAAAGTTATGGGCACTTATTCTAAAACAAGTTATATTTTGTTTTACCCTGGTTATCGAACATTACGATAAGATATTATTCCAAATTGAAGTCGTCCTTAATTTTTATCGCCTTCCGCATTATTAGACATACCCGATTTCCATTGGTTGATAAAGTTATTCTTTAATCTGTTTTGAAAAATATTAGAAGGGAAATCAGATATGTTGTAACCGATATTTTCCCACATATTTTTGAAGCCCATATGATAAAACATAGATTTCACAGATGATAACCATTGAAATTTATCAGTATTAATGTTTTCTATGTGACACAGAAAGCCGTCTTAAAGTGGAGATTTAGGATTCGTGTGGACTAATCTCAGCCAGTTTTTGCACATTTTTTCTTCTTTTTTTGAATATTTGCATCCTTTGTGGATTTTCACCTAATTGAAATACATATGCTACATTGGAAGCTATGAAAAGTTACCCCAAGAATGACACCAGTATTTTTGCAAACAGCTCAATATGTATTGATCTTACTTAGCTGTACCAGTTATGTTTCTTAATCTTTCAGAAATAACACTTTTTCTACCAAACAACAGAAATATTTCCTAGATATGCGTAGCATCGTGTATGTTTTAAAACTTTCTGAATGAGTTTTTCTAAGCTTTTTGCTTTCTTCAGTTGTTTCTTTTATCATAGAAGCTCATTTGGCCCTGCTTGACACATCGATCTGCCCTCGCCTTGTCAGGTTGCTCGCTGCAGCCTAGGTGGCAGCATATGATGCCAGTTCACATGAATACCTCCTTTTTGCACTTGTATGACATTATTGCGGGTACCAGATGCAGCTATGTGTTATATCCGACGTGACCATTGTTATAATTCCTTGTTTGGAATGAATTTATGAACTTTTGGTGCATCACCTGGATCAGCATTACCTTATATGTCAATTGACATGCCAATTTTGTTGGCGGACGAATCACACTCACGAAGGTTTACTATCACTGCGCGCCGTTGGTATGCAGATCGTTTTGCATCTTGGAATGCCATTTCACAAATGCGCTAGTATTTGGCCAAATGTTGTCTTTTTGCTTTCAAAAAAAAAGGATAAGTAGTATCTCAGACTCGTGTCTGTTTCTTGAGCAACAGGTGTGAATTCCTAGGTCTTTCACAGCATACATGACTCAGCCTGCGGTTTCGTCATGAATATTCTCTGGAAGACCCAGCTCCCCACATCTGTCGATCCAGGCGCAGGGCTCGTCAGAGATTCTCTATGTGTCACTGTGGGAAATCAGTAAAATTCCGACTCTCTATGTATGTTGATTTTAACTCTTTAAGTGCCAAGTTTTGGACTGAGCGCCAAGAAAAGCTGTTGACCTGGGATATTTTCTCTAGAACTAGAGGTATGCTGGTACTTAAATGGAAGGTCTTTTTATGAAGAATACGAATCTGAGATCCTTATGATAATTCAGACTAGTTTCACTTTAGTAGATTGACTTCAGACGTGATTGGCACTGAGAGAGTTTAACATTCGATTGTAATAATTATGTATACCCTGATGCATTAGTACAGCGTAAAATGCTCTAAATGTATGTATGTTCATGATGGACCGTCAAAATCTTTAGTTTTTTTCTCTTTTTTTTTTCTTGCCACAGGTGTACTTTCAGCGCGTGTTATCGTCTAAGAGTGCCGTCAAAGCGCAGGCGCTGTCATTTGCTGCGGCGGTCGGCTGCATCATCATGGCAATTCCAGCGGTCCTCATAGGAGCCATAGGCTCCTCTACAGGTCAGTACACACACGTAAAGTATCTCCAAGAGGACATTAGACACACGAAGTTTTATCTCCAACTGGGCAATAGAGGAGCATAAAGTATCTCCTACAGGGCAGGAGACTGGGCAATAGAGGAGCATAAAGTATCTCCTACAGGGCAGGAGACTGGGCAATAGAGGAGCATAAAGTATCTCCTACAGGGCAGGAGACTGGGCAATAGAGGAGCATAAAGTATCTCCTACAGGGCAGGAGACTGGGCAATAGAGGAGCATAAAGTATCTCCTACAGGGCAGGAGATATACGTAAAGTATCTTCCACTGGTCAGCAGAGTGACAAAAAGTATCTCCCACAAAGCAATAGATAAATAAAGTATCCCCCAGGGGGCAGTAGACACGCGTAAAGTATCTCCCACAAGGCCGTTGACACACGTTAAGTATTTCCCAACAGGATGGTAAACATAAGTTGGTATCTCTTTGCCTAACATATTTACATTGCTACCTGAATATGTGATTAAAAGTAAGTATTCATTTTTCCATCTCTGATCATATTCAAATGACAAGAAAGATATACTGTGTATCTTCCATACATGTCATATCCACTTATTCCCAGCAACGCACACTCGGTGTTGATCGTGGGTTCCAAATAAACATCTCTATCTTGTGTTGTTTTGAAACCAGAGATGTGAAAACCAAAAGGTTATTCTTCTCATTGTCACTCGTTCAAATTATCCTTGTACATGCATGCGATGGTTTACAATTTGAAATATATGCATCAAGCCACTAGTACCCAGCACTTGTCGAGTGCAGCTTCGGTTATTATTCTTACCAAGTAGCCGAAATTCTCTAAAATCTTGTATTATTTATTAACATCCACTCAGTTAATTTATCCAGAACATTTTCCCAGTATGTATCTGGTATCCTTATATTTCAGCTTATTATTTGTACTCTTCATGTTATATGTTAAATTAGTGTGTGTGTTGCTGAGGACATGTTATTTTCTTGTATCTAATGCAGTGTACATTGTTTACCTTTATCGCACTACGTTTATTGAATTATTGTCTCAAACTGTGCCAATGGCATCAGTGTTAATAGTACGACATGAACGTCTTGCTCATTTACAGGTATATTGCCTCAATGTTCTGCAAAAGCCTAGTCTTCGGACGATGCTTTTTAGTATTCCTAAACATCTATTATGTCGATAGACACTCAACAGTATAGAGCAGCCATTGGTACCTATAATCTTCGTAAATGTCTGATCAAAATCATTGTACATGCTCCTGATCACCACGATAACTTTGTGAATGCTTTCACTCTACTATCTCTCACAATTGTTTCATTCTTGTGTAAATCATACTGTAATCTTAGGCATATCTTTACAATTTTATGCAAATTACTTTAATGTGACATTCATCCAAATCCAGGGCCTGCAGATACCTTCACTCAAAAAACCCTCAAAATTTCTCATGCTAACGTACGTAGTTTGAAAAGTTCAGGCAAACTCGACGAACTCTATCATCTGGCTGATACCGAAAAAATTGACATTCTCACTTTGTCCGAAACATGGCTCGATAGCAGCGTTCCAAGTGAATTGTTGTTCATAGAGGGCTTTGGCATGCCCATTCGGAGGGATAGGACTGCAGGACCAGGAGGTGGAGTAGCTGTTTACACGAGGGACTGGCTACCCTGTTCCCGTCGTACCGACTTGGAATCAATAACCAGTGAATGTTTGTGGGTGGAATTCCGACTCAACTTTGGTTTAGTTTTATTGGGGGTGTATTATCGACCACCTGGTCAGTGTGCCGCTGAAAGACACTTATTCCTCAGTGACCTTGATCACTCAATCTCTAGTGCTCTTGAATGTAACCCTAAAACACTCATTATAGCTGGTGATTTTAACGACAGGTGTAGGTCTTGGGATTCTGACCACTCGGAAAGTGACCTGGGTCTGGATTTGGTAAATCTCGTATCTTACAATAACTTATTCCAATTAATATCGAGTCCCACCCGTATAAACGACTTGACAGAGAGTCTTCTCGATTTAATTATTACCGATTCACCCGGTTACATCTTGAATTATGGAATTTTGCCTCCGATCTCCACGTCTGACCATTCGGTTGTATTTTGCACGATTTCTACTTCTCCTCGCATAGACCGCCACTTCAAACGTAAAATCTGGGATATACAAGAGAGCCGATTTTGAAAACTTAAGTAATGCTGCCCTTAATGCCCCATTTGACACAGGTGTCGAAACTTTTGATGACATTAATGACATGGTGTTTTACTGGACAAATCTCTTCACTGATCTCTGCAATCAATTTATCCCTTCTCGTGATATTCTCTTCAGGCCGAAAGATAAGCCATGGGTCACATGTAAGATAAAAAAAGTTACTCAGACAAAGGGATCGCGCATGGAGACGTTTCATGCGACACAGCAGCAAAATTCGCCCGTTTACGCTCTCTGAAACTCTTAACATTGAACGACTTTTCACCTTTTACAAGCGCTAACGTAACATAGCTGTCAATGCCCTCCGTTCTTCAATGAAATCGTATTTTTCCAAAATTCGAACTGATCTCGACTCAAAATATATTAATCCCAAGAAATGGTGGAACCTTAGTAAAAGTCTACTTGGCTCCAAGCTTCACCAATCGATACCTCCCCTTCTTGAAAATGATACAGTTATTTCTAGTAATGTGGACAAATGTGAAATCGTCAATAAGTATTTTGCCAACCAATGTAAATTGCCTCATGAAGATAATCCTATGTCATTGCCTGAGTTCCTCTACCGAACTGAGGCTCGTCTAAACTCTTTTCAAGTTGATGAGGTTAGTGTGAAAAAAGTTTTACAATCATTAAGGACTAGCTCCGCAACTGGTCCTGATGGCATTGGAAACATGATTTTGAAGAATACCGCTTCCGGCATCAGTCTTTCCCTCACAAAACTATTTAACCACTCCCTGCGCACTTCCTCCTTTCCGGATTCTTGGAAAAAGTGTAATGTATGTCCAGTGTTTGAAAAGAACGACAAGCAAACAAAAAGCAATTACAGACCCATCTCTTTACTCTGCAATGTCTCTAAAGTTTTCGAACGCTTAATTTATAATGTCTTGTATGAGTACTTCATGCGTTATGAACTATTGACCTCTAGAAATTCCGGGTTCGGTCAAAGGACTCAACAATAAATCAACTTCTCAAAATCCTTCATGACATATATAATGGTCTTGAACTGCAAAAGGAAGCCAGGATGGTTTTCCTTGATATTAGTAAAGCATTCGACCGTGTCTGGCACGTGGGTCTACTTTTTAAATTAAGGCAGCTCTGTATCGAGGAGCCGCTCCTGAAACTTATCAGTAGCTATCTAACCAATCGTCATCAGTGTGTAGCAATAGGAGGCCAGACGTCATCTATGCTTCCTATGGAGTCAGGGGTACCCCAGGGCTCTAGGCCACAGACTACAGTTATAAATCCTTCTATTTTTCATATTAGCATTTTTCAGTCTAAAAAAATCAGCATTTTGGTATTTTGAAATTCCGTGAACGGCATTTAACAGATGAAAATGTCAGAAAAATATGGACGGATTTTTGTCATACAATTCCCAGCTCGTTAATTTGTGATAATTGAAATACGAAACAACACCTGGATGTCAGCTTTATACAGGTGTATGAACTGTGCTCTTGCCAGGGTCACATCATTGTCCTTCCCCACCATAAAGTTCCCACCTGGCCTGCAAGACAGTGCACCTATATGACCTCCAATGAAGCAACTCTGCGATGCAGCAAACCTGACTTAGATAACTTTATTCAAACAGAAGCTACAGCATGCTGAAAACACAGTATTTTCACAATTACGGACTATCTCCGTTGGGATGCGCAACCAGCCAATCACAACTGTAGTCTGTAACCTAATAGACTTATCCAAATTTTTAAAACTTGTTTAACTGAAGCCACAACTTATTTTCTGCAAAGGATTTGCATTAACTTTACCAAACTTCAATATTAAAGAAAATATCAACTTTTTTGCGAGCAACCTTTAAATCTGAAAAATCAGTTTTTATGACAAATAAAATAATTAATTTAAATTTTGAGGAAAATTATATAATTGCATCCAATCAATTCTTTTCTGTCCAATATGAATACGATACACAATGGGCTATGATGCAAACCCATAATCACTTGCCTGCATGTCCTGCCCTTACATTGAGAGATCAAATTACAATGCCCCACCCCTTAATTTTAACCCCAAATTTGAATATATTGCTAAAATTTTATGAATTTTTAGGTGAAATTGGTGATTTTTTTATTATTTATGGACAGATTCGTAACATTTGTCTACAAAAAATATGACATCTATCACTGCTGAGGCATTAATGGCGGATGGGGGGAGTATCATTTACACCGAGTCAGCATCTAATACCAGTCATTATGGCAGTATTTTCCCGATATAATCTGAATTATGGCAGACAATGGAACAGTTTCAGTGTTTAAACATTGTTAGCCCATCAAAGTGCACAGTTTAAGACCAGTAGGTCACAGATTAGAATAGGAGTATTCAGCAAATTATGTTTTTTGGTACTAAAATTATGGAATTTTAACGTGCCCTTTGTTTGAACATTAGGAGGGCAGTTGGGTGATCCAGCTTCCACAAACCAATACTGCTATGCTTTTTTTTTCTGCAGTAGACTTTATAAGTTGTGGTTTATTGACATGGTTTCTGGTGTATGTGCACATATTAGAAAGAAAATGACAAAAGTTTGTACAGTTACTCCAATATCATAAATGCATATTTGTATTCATAAGTGCTCTGATTTTAAATTTGATAAGCATCCAATTATCAATCCAATTATCAGGTGCAAGTGTTTTCAGGCAAGTGTTTAATGGAAGCTAACTTTTTTTCCCCTTGTTTCACTTTCTGAAACTCTTATAATTTTATGTGGTTGTATGTCGAAGTTCAAATGTTTTGCCACCTATGTACACCACCTTGGTAAAAGTTATAAAATCTGCAGTTCATAAGTGCTGTCACCCATATTCATGGATATAAATTGATTCATTTATGTGAAAATAATATGCTGATGAACTCAACAGCTCAACAAAGTCAGCATGCCTGATTTTAAATGATTTACCCCAGTCAAATGACACACATATATGACAAGCTTTTGTCTACCAAAAAATTAAAAATAAAAATAAAAATAAAAGGGGGTGGGGGTGGGGGAGAAACAAAAACAAAACCAAAAAAACAAAGACATTTACATTTTACCTAAGATTTGTACAGCTCTACGGACAGACAATGCGCATTTTTTTCTGGTATGCCGAAAATCACTTTGACATGATTTTGTATAAACAGCTCTGCATATGAATGGAGGCTGTAGGCCTACAATGACAATGCCACAGAATTAAAAGTTTGAAACAGAGGGTCACTAAGTTTCATATCAATGGGATTAGCATAATTTATTCAGGTCATATTAGCATTGTTAATTTCTCATACACACATATGATTACCTGTGTGGTCCCTGTGAGGTATCGCTAAATACAAAGGGCTATGGAAGCTATCTATCTACCAAGCAGTCAGCAAAGGAGGCATAGCCTGTGCACTTGTTAAATGTCTTGCAGCGAATCCTGTTATTATTAATGCAGTGTGGTTCCACTGATAGGTGCAAAATGTCTATGCACAATGATTTGCGACATAAATGTGATACTTAATGAATTTTTAGAAAATTGAGACTGTTAAACTTGATATTCACAGCCGATCTGTGGGCGTAAAACTTCTTTTCTCCTTTCATAAGCTGGCCTGAGGTGCACAATACCATAGCCCGAACCATTTGCCTTGTGATCTACAGTCCCAGGACCATATCTTGCATGCTCCATCCATGTAAAAGTTGTTAGGATCACTCAAAATTGTCCAGGCAGATGTCAAAAAGTGCTGACTTCCCATTTTTAACTTGCTTGATGGACGATAATAGAATAACAACATGACCATGTGAGTCCCAATGCATACAGAGTTAGCCCTAATAGGCCACAGACTACAGTTATAAATCCTTCTATTTTTCATATTAGCATTTTTCAGTCTAAAAAATCAGCATTTTGGTATTTTGAAATTCCGTGAACGGCATTTCACAGATGAAAATGTCAGAAAAATATGGACGGATTTTTGTCATACAATTCCCAGCTCGTTAATTTGTGATAATTGAAATACGAAACAACACCTGGATGTCAGCTTTATACAGGTGTATGAACTGTGCTCTTGCCAGGGTCACATCATTGTCCTTCCCCACCATAAAGTTCCCACCTGGCCTGCAAGACAGTGCACCTATATGACCTCCAATGAAGCAACTCTGCGATGCAGCAAACCTGACTTAGATAACTTTATTCAAACAGAAGCTACAGCATGCTGAAAACACAGTATTTTCACAATTACGGACTATCTCCGTTGGGATGCGCAACCAGCCAATCACAACTGTAGTCTGTAACCTCTATCCTGGGGCCCCTACTGTTCTTAGTTTTCATAAATGATATTACTGTTGGCATCTCTTGTGACATCAAACTGTTCGCTGATGACACCAGCACATTAGAGTTCATATTTGACCCTGCCACTTCTGGTAGGCGTATAAATACTGACCTTGAAAGTATCTTTGTTTGGGGCAAACAGTGGAAAGTTATATTTAATGCAACTAAGTCTCTAGCCCTCTTGTTTTCAGCTTAACACAACAAACCAGATCACCCACCTTTATTTCTTGGCGAATCTTTAATCCCGGAAGGTTTAAATTTTACTCAACTGGGAATTACTGTTTCTCATAATTTGAAATGGAATGCTCACATAACTAGACTCATTGACAAAGCGAGGAAACGCCTAGCTTTATTTTTTAGACTTAAATATAGATTAACGCGTAACACCTTAGTCAGACTATACAAACCATGATACGCCCTATTTTGGAATATAGATGCGTCCTATTTGATAATTGCACGATGGACCTGACAAAGTCACTTGAATCTGTTCAGTATGAAGCGGCTAGCATTTGTTTGGGTGCACTTAAACGTACTCCTCGACATTTACTTCTTAACGAATTAGGTTGGCCAACTTTGGCCAGAAGGCGCCAATACTACAAACTGATTCTGTTTTACAAAATGGTTAACAGGCTGACCCCTGCTTATCTTTCGGATCTGGTCCCACTTGATGCCGTTCATTCAACCTTCCATCTTCGCAACCGCCGGAGTTTGAGACAAATGAAATTTACATAAAATCGTTTTGGTAATTCTTTCATTCCCTCTGCTATTAAACTTTGGAACGACCTTCTGGACGATATAAAGCAATCTACTTCACTTGCTCAATTCAAATCTAAACTAAAAAGTACTCTTCTGTCCGTTGATCCTGTCCCAGGTCGCTACTCGCATGGCAAAAGATTTCCCAATATTATACATACACAACTACGTTTGGATTGTTGTCGTCTTAATTCTCATCTTCATAGACTAAATATTCTTCCGTCTGCTGCATGTAATTGCTCATATCCCAATGAAAGTACATACCATTTCTTCCTCAAATGCCCCCTGTTTTCATACCATAGAGTATCCTTGTTGCGAACGGTTTGCAATATTTTGGCACCAGGAGTTAATCCAAGCCTAGTTGCTCATTTAGCAGGTGATATAGTGCTTACTTATATGACACACGGTAATGACAATCTTTCGTCAAGCGACAACTTAGATATTTTTGATTCTGTCCAAAACTTTATTACAGATACAAGACGGTTTATACCCTGAGTTGGTACGAGATGAATATTATGTTAGTATACTGACCAATTAATTTGTCCTCGGATGTCGTTTTGTCCTGTGTGTTTTGTACATATGATTGTGTGTCTCTCTGTGTCTGGAGAGCCATTCATTTAGTATTGTTGAACTACTTGGTAATCCAGGTGAAATAAATATGTTTAAAAAATCTCCCGCAGGTCAGCAGATAGACACAAAGCATATCCCATGGGTCCTTAGACTCGATTAAATCCCCTTTGAGGGTCATGAGATTCATATTTTGATCATCTCCCACAGGTCAGTAGACACACGTAAAGTATTTCCCAAAGATCGAAACATACATATTTAAATACTGCCACAGGCCCGTAGACATATGTACAGTATTATCACACAGGTCAATACACATCAACTTTCATCCTCCAAACACACACTGTAGGTACAGGCATATCTTTACTTCCCACAGGTTAGATAACTCAAACACTTTTCATCCTGTTCCAGGCAGGACACGTACCTTAATTTTCTTTGAATCGACAGGACTCTGAATACATAATTCATACTTTACATACTTACATACATACATTATCGTACGTTTATCTTTTAATATGATCATATAAGCACCCTTTCACCTAATGCAGGCTAATGTAAACACACCTATCATAACCACCCAATTATATTGAACAAGCCAATACAGAGACACTTGTTTTCAGTGCAGGTCAAGACATACACATTCATCCCGTACAGGTCAATATAAACGCACGTTTATCTTCTACTGGTCAATATAAACACACTTTCATACTCCGCAAGGTAATGTTATTGGTTCAGGTCAATATAAACGTACCCTTATTGTCCATGTCAACACACTTTTACTGTCCACATGTCCCTCAAAACACTTTTAAAGCCCATGTCAGGATACAAAGACTCGTTTTCTTCTTTAATTCGCGATCGAGTCATGTTTCAATAAGTCGTTGTAGTTCATCCACCATGGTAATATGGACAATCCTCAACAGTTGTCTTATGAACGACACCATTTGATCAATATTGTAACAACAGAGTGACAAATGATTGGACTGTGAAGCAGATATTTGGTCCCCCAAGTTTCTGACGCTAATCTATGCTTGATGAGCCAAGTCCAACGGTTATCCTTTGCAGACTGGAATGCCACGGAGTACAAGAACCATGGGAGGGTGCCCCTGGAAGGCACGGACTACCGATTGCTGTTGCCGCTCGTGTTGCAGTACCTGTGCCCGGTCTGGGTGTCATTTGTAGGACTGGGAGCCGTGTCGGCCGCCGTCATGTCGTCCGCGGACTCGTCTGTACTCTCCGCTAGCTCTATGTTCACAAAAAATGTATATAAACCTTTCAGGGAAGTCTGCAGTAAGGTTAGTATTAGTCCCCAAAGTGAATTTTCACAAATATCTCATCCCCAGCGAAGTTGCAAGATTGTTTTTGTGTTTGTTTCGAAAGTAGTCCTGACGCTGTAATTTAAAGACACGCTTTACAAACACGTTAATTTTTTTTTTTTTTTTTTTTGGGGGGGGGGGGGGAGGGGTCAATGATAGGCCTACACACTGTTTATTTGTTTTGGATAGCGCTATAGTATAAATAAGTGACAGATATCATGGGTTCTCCAGGCACCGAGAGACACACAAAATATATTTCCTGATATATTTATATGTGCATAGACCTATTTGAGAGCCGTTCACCATTCAACAGAATCTCCAATTAAGACCACCTCCATGAAACAGACTATTTCTATATTAAATCCCACCGACTTACAGGCCCATTTTTGCAACCCTTCAGTAATCTATATCCTCCATTAAGACCACATTTTTCAGTTACTCGATCTGGTGGTCTTAACAGAGAGATTCCGCTGTATTGGATTTTGCTATAAATTTTAGCTTAATATCCTCTTTCACTTTATTTTTATTTAAAAAATGAATTAATTTGTGTATTTTCAGACGTCAGAGCGGGAGCTGATCTGGGTGATGCGGCTGGCCATATTTCTGGTGGGAGCAGTGGCTACGGTGCTCGCGATTATTGTCAAGAGTGTCTACGGACTCTGGTACTTGTGCAGTGACTTTGTCTACGTTATCCTCTTTCCACAACTGCTGTGCGTCGTCTACGTCCCCCAGGCCAACACATACGGGTCCTTAGCCGGCTTTATCCTGGGCCTCTTTTTCAGATTAGCAGGTGGCGACACTACGCTGGGCATCCGTCAGTTAATTCCTTATCCAGCGGTGTTGCCGTTCAAGACGGTCAGCATGGTGATAAGTCTGGTAACCATTCTGCTTGTGTCTCTGCCATTACACTACGCCTTCACAAAGGGAGCTTTATCACTCAGACTTGATATTTTCCGTTGTTATACAACACCGAGTAGTGAAGTGCCAGCTTCGCGGAAGGACGACGTGCCGCCTGGTGAAACCAACCCGGCATTCTCAGAGGAAAAGGATACGCGGTTATAAGAGTGCCTTGTTTTAGTAATGTTACATGTAAGCTATAATGTATTTCAGAATAAAGTTCTGTCAATTCAGGGACAGATCCAGAATTTCAGAAAAAAGGGGGAGAGGTTGGGGGTGTGGGTTCGCATAGGTACTAGAGCCTGACCGAGCATGCATTTTGAAACCGAACCGGGTACTAGGTACACATTAGCGATCCCGAACCGGGCACCGTTCAGGTTCGGTATATGCAATTCAAACATGAAAACGTTCGACAGCGGTTAATAGCTGTTGCCCTTTTGCACTGGAGCATTACTACTATCAATGTAATTAAGGCGATTAATGCAACCCATGTGACACATTTAATGGCACAGTATCGTTTGCTGCATTATTTAAAGTGTATACAAGTACGAAAAGTAACCTCAGTGACCTTTGCATTTAACTTTATTGCCAACATTGACGGTGGTAACCGAACCCGAACCCGAACCCGAACGTTTAGCGACGGTAAAAGCCGAGCCCGAGCAGGGCTTCAAACCTGAAACCCGGTAAGCTCGGGTTCGGTCAGGCTCTAATAGGTAGCCAGCGGGGCCAAGGGGTAGGGGCGAAATCAGGGGGTGGGGGAACGTGGGGACAGAACCATCTGGGCATCCTTTTCAGAAAAAATGCAAGTCAAAACGTGATTTTCTTGACCGTAAAATTCAACGTTTAGGGCCATGTGTAAAGCTTACTATTTCCTTTCACATACCATATTCTATTTTGGGCGGGGGAGGCATGGCCCCCTTGCTTCCCCCCCCCCCCCCCGTGAATCCACCCCTGCATTTTCATTTCGAAGCTTTAAAATGGATGAGAAATAATGAGGTGATACAACTTTGGTTGAACTTGTAATTTGATCTTACCACAAAATACGAGGCAGAGGTGGTTGTGTGCTCTCTGACCTCTTATAATTTTCATCTGACAGGGGCAGACTTCACAGGGAGTGGAAATTGACTTAGAGCAAACACCTAGTCCACCATTATTTTGTCATATTTTTTTCCTTTTTTGGAATGTGTGTATCAGCCTCGGAAGTTTGCAGAATTCACAGTTTAGGACCCTTGTTTTATAAATGTGTATTTGTGGACTCCCGAAAACCTGTCCAAACGTAGCAATGTGGGGCTTTAGGGTTTGCCTCCTTCTTTGAGTTCCAAAATTTTAGGTCCGCCTCTGCCGACAGAAAATCGCAACTCCTCGCTTCATTTAACACTCTTTTTCAATGGACGAGGAGCGAAGTGTCGGAGTGAAACTCAAATAATCGAGTTGTCAGTATTGGCTACTAATTTGCACTATTGGCTCTTGGTCTGTGTAATCTCTAAACCTCAAGGCACGAGCTTTTCTGACCCATATGTAGTGAGCAAATAAACAATCGATATAGAATGCGTAATTATTATTATTGAAGTGTCCAGTCGACAACAAGGAGTCGGATTTATAAAATATGAAGTTATGAGCGTCGGATTAAATGTAACATAAAATGTTTTAGGGCTAAAATAACGTACACGATGGATGTGTTAGCATACTATCTGCAGTAATCAGGCGAAGGATTGAAAAGTTTAACATTAGATGTGATAAGGTATTTTGCAAGGCACTGCAATGATGTGATATACATGTGACATATCGGGTATTAAATAACATATGAAATGTAAAAATATATTGTAACATAACGACAAGACCATGGATACATGCAGGGTACAAGGCCACCCCATTTGAGGTGCAAGATCGGGTTTGCCTGGTGGCCGACTTTAGGCTGGGAGGGCCGGCTGCGTGGACGCTGCTTCTATGTGTTATAATTGCTGTTCTTTTATAATTGTGATTACACTTTTCTTTCTTTTCCTATTTGACGTGTTTTATTTTCCCCAGCAATGGGGGTTTAATAAGGATATTATTGTGGTGTTTCTTGTTTTACATGTTGTGAAATGCATCACAAATGATGTACCATGTAAAGCTTTAGAATAAATATATCTGTGACAGCTAAATATATATATATATATACCTTTAAAAAATTATATTTTATTAAACTGTTGCCGCTGAAAATTCGTGGAATGTGTAGAGAGTCAACTTAGTTATTCTGGCTTTGGGCCCAACTGTGCAGGATATCAAAATTTCAGTGAGATGCATATCAGTGGCAATTAGGAAAAGTCAAAATACTGAAGATCCCCCCCCCCCCCCGGCCATATTGTAGTCCCCGAATATTCCTAACAGAACAGCACAATTGTTATATTATATTCAAAAGAGGTTTTTAATAAAATATATGAGCTAGCAAAATAAGCAATTTAATGTATAAATGAATGGGGACTTTAATTGGTGTCCACCACAGCCTCATTGTGGTTTCTGTCACCAGAGGTCAACAGTGTTCCAAATATGGCAGGGACGTTTATATAGGGTGTATTGTGTGTTTTCAAATACTGTAAACGTGTTCAATTTCGTCAGTGCATAAATAACGCAAAGGTAATGCAAAGCAAAATTAAAAATTGATGTATACTTCATGTATATGGCGGGAGATTAGAATAATAAATACCAACAAAAAACCGTCAAAGCGACGAAGACTGCAATACAATATTAACCGCCAAAAATATTCATACTATAGAAAGTAGATATCCAATCGATAATATCCCGTAACAAATTATCATTTTTACCACTTTCATGTGAAAACGATAAAAATTGATCTTTTCAAATGAATTCCACTTTAGAACTGAAGAAAAACATTATACTCAAAACATGTTAGTTGGTTGTGTTGACGCAACGAACCATTATATACCACCGATGCAGTTTTCGTTCAAAGCTTTAATCTTAACTTTATAAAATGAATATTTGCATCGTCAAATTAGTGCTGAAAATAATTTGTGCCAGAATCTCTGGATATTAGTTTTAGATCCATATATGTGAACTTCCGTATGATATGGTGATAAAGTTTCAACAACAAAATCTGCCACTGAAAATGGCGTTACATATAAAACATTCAAATACACATGATAAACCATACTTTGGATCCGTGCATGTGAATGTTAATATAAAGAGCATAAGACATAATATTATGTTTTTAACAGATTAATAACATGTTTTGTCCAGCTTTACATATTTGCGCCCGGTTTGTCTCCGTGACACTGTGGAGATGCACGTACGTAGTTCTGCACAATTTCACCTATCTCTGTTCATCTACTGTGATGGTGTCACTGACACACTGAGATATTTGATTAACCAGTCTCTATAATTATTTAATAATTCCACGGAACATTGCCTTGTCCTATTACCTGCTCATTCCAGCTCCAGTTAAAAACAAGTGGGTAGTATAACTACCCTTATTTTAATCTTATTTTATCGCTATGCTATGTCCTTCGGGTTTGGCGTGTGTATGATACGTTCTGTGATGGGCCTGTGCCTTTTGTCCATAACGTGATTTCTGGTTTTTACTTATCTCCCCGTTGGCGAGTGTTCAGTGAGATTATTTATGTATATATATGATTATTGAATAATTGCATGTCCACAAAAAATGAATATTGTATATTTTTGTGCATGTATGATTCGGCTAAAAAGTATGGCTTCCTCTGGCAAAATTAAGCTCAATGAGGTAACTTATTTTACATGTTTAACCTGGAACCTAAGATGCAGTCAGGTGATGTAACATGGTTTTACCATGGCTAGATGATGAAAAAATCTCAATGCTTTATTTAAAGACATTTTGAAAACAAATGAACGAAATGTCAATATTTTGGCACACATAACATTTTATAGTTTGGGGTTTGCGGGCTATCAAAAGATAAAATCTCTGACCCAGTCGTTAGGCAACGGAGATAAACAAGTGTCAGTATACGGACGTGCCGATGGAAAACTAAAGGTGTTACAAACATTTGTGGGAATGAAGAATATTCAGTACTTACTCCGAACATACGACGACTACCTATATAGATATCACGTTCACTGTGAACTTCGGGAACTGAACTCTACCTTTCTAAACAGTTAATTTCATCCACATTGTTGCTTTCGCTAGAAAAACGTATCTTGCGATGCTTGATTCACGGATCAGCTCATACATACGGGTTCTTGCTTTTTGAATAATACGGAAACAAGCTGCACCAAAAACTGATATGTGTGTCTCGCATTCTATTTTTTCTGATTATATTTTGTTTTTATACAATATTGTATATAACAAAGAGTAAGAACACGCAACGTCATTCCGCTGCAAAAGTACACCAATGAGTTTAATGAGTTTTCTTCTGTAAGTTGCGAATTATTTTGTTATTTTGCTAGTTGATCTTCAACCACTTGTTGTATGTGTGTGTTGTGCTTATATACTATGGTCGATCATTTTGCATGCTGATACATGGGTTCCTGCTGCACTAGGTGAACCTATTAGATGGTGATACATGGGTTCCTGCTGCACTAGGTGAACCTATCGCATTGTGATACATGGGTTCCTGCTGCACCAGGTGAACCTATTGCATGGTGATGCACGGGTTCCTGCTGCACTAGGTGAACCTATTGGTATTGTGAACTCACTTCAGTATTTTGTAAACAAAATGTTAACTTTGCCGCAGAAGCAGGGAACACGGTCTTGCTAAATTGGAAGTCAGTTCGTTTTAGCTTGCGTATATGTGTTTCTTGTGTGTACATTGATATCGTGTTTTAATTTGTTTTATCTCGATGTATTTTACACTTTCCTCTGTATGGGGTTTAACAATAATAATAATAATAATAATAATAATAATAATAATAATAAAAACAACAACACAGAAATACACCCTTTCATGGGCTCTGTTTATGTATTGTGTGGCGTAATGTATTCCTATTACAATTTAAACTGGTAAAATGTTTTTAAATTGAGTCATATTTTTGTATTATTATTGATATTTTTTGAGAATATAAATGTGTTCATAGAAACAATATATAGTATAGTTTTTATCAATACAAGTTGATTGGTGTGCAATAGAATGTCTGATTCTTTCTTTAGTGTGTGTGTGTGTGTGTGTGTGTGTGTGTGTGTGTGTGTGTGTGTGTGTGACGACTGAGTCTTACTTCATCGTGATATGTTTTCGTTAGGATGGTTGATCTTGTGGGGATGGTATATTTTATCCAATAGTTGTGGCTGTATTATCCAAAAAGTGGCGAATACAAAGTGGAGTTGTCCATATCATCACAGCACAAAGGTCAAGTCTGGAAGCCGTGTTACCTTCTTGGTCCCATCAAACTACCATCCTCCGGATGTTCGTGACCCTTCCGTTAGTATTTTAGCTGGTACCAGTTTCGTTGGGCCAATTTAAATCAGTATTCCCAAGTAAGCCTGAGTAAATTGCTGTTGTTGGTATGGAACGTTTCTGCTACATATACCTTGTTACGCCGCTATTTTTTCTTTATATCAACACATATGTTGTATCATAGGAAGAAGCTTTGTATTCATACACCATGGTACGGTACTCGACCACTGTATAATGCGCGCGTTCATTTTAAAATAAACCTATCAAGCTGGGTTGAATTGTTTTGTTTTTTTTAATTTTTTTTTATTCGTTTTTTAGAAATCTAATTATAGTTGTCTTTAATGAATAAACGGAAACCAGTCAGAAGGGAATACCAGAGAGCGAACTGTCCTCATTCCTGGGCACCGCACTCGGAATGCTGGCCCAGCAACTCGGTCAGTCTGCTGACCAGTAGTCTCCCCTTCGTTAACTTTCCTGGCATAACCATTTGAATTGTAAGCGTTGTATGAGCGAAATATTGTTAAACATATTTAAACGGTTGGTATTATATAAATGATGAAGTGTAATATTTTCATATCCCCCATTATTGGGGAGACACAAGATAAGGTTCACGCCCACATTAACACAAGCGACGTGGAAATTATATGGGCAAGTCCAATAAAACCAGGGCTAATAACATAATGCTACGTTAATATGATACACACAGATTAGTAAGCAAACTTACAAACAACCGAAAGTAAACAGTAAAATGATGAATTAAACTCAACAGCAAATGAGTGCATTCCAAGGCGAAGGATATAGGCTGAGGAGCATGCATGGACGGTTTAATTGGTGTCATCTTGTGAAAAGTGCTGCAAGGACATGCTCTTAGCACGTAAAATCCTCATGGTGACAAAGAGTCATCAATTCTCAAGGTGAACCAGATGTTTACGGCAGTAAACAACGCAATCGTCATCACCGTGACAGGTGGCTTTTTTACGGCAGCTTTAATCACAAAAAGCAAAATTAATGGAAGGAGACCCATTATTAATAATTGTGTCTATAATGGAACCGTTATACATACGGTCTTGTACAATATATAGCTGATATATTCATCGTGCAGTAGGGTATATAATGTTATTAACGACGAGTTATGTCTGGAAGTTTCAGTTAAGCAAGGATAAGTTTTGTAGCTTAAACCTAAGCTGTCAAGAACCACTGCCTTACAAAAATGCAAGTCATTCCTATAATATGATTTCTATCAAGGTCACATAAATCTCTTTTATAAAAGTACAGTGGTTGAGCACACGAATATACACAGCAATTTATTTTGATAAGAGGTATTACCGTGCGTGTAAGCAAAGAGAAAAGCAAATGAGCAATTTTTAGCATATACTACTACATGAAACTTTGACAAAAAGTTGTTTAAATATTGTCCACGAAGTAGCTATAGATTTAATGATTCAGAAATTCCAAATCTGTGTGCGATTCTCAACACGATGAGTCAACAGAAGTCGCATATCTAAAACACAGGGACATCAGCAATTCATGTGTTTTCAAATTCATGAGTTTCTCTGGGTGATCGTTTCTAAGTGAAGATTCCAAATGTAGGCTATCAAGCTCAAAGATGCGATGTCATTGGTTGCTTTATTATATGGTAACAGTTGCTATGCTCCATAGTAGCAAGCTAATATATTGTATGTGTATACCTCTCTGAGTGACACTGTAACCCCCCCCCCAAAAAAAACCCTGTACAAGAAGACCAATAAACTGGAGCAACTGGCAATTGCCTTCAAATCTTCACTGAACTTCAGGTTGCGAAAGTTATAAAAATGATAGACAATGTCTGAGCATTCCCTTAAAAGTCCATCACGAAGTGACTAAATCTTTCAGGAGTGAAGTTTGATGGGGACTTTCGCTTTTTGAGCGACAACGGTTTTTAACACTGATTGTCATTTCAGGAGTGTTGACTTGTACATACACATTGTATTTACAGCGGTTGGCGTTATATGAGCCCTTATGTGTGTGAAATTATGTGACTATTGACTTTCTTGACTGCGCTCTAAAATATAAATGGCAATATAACGTCGACATAATTACGTTTACAAGCAAGCAATTAACTACAACTTAATAGTTTACAGGTGCGAATCCACACAGTTCGACACAAATAGTGTACTGCAATCGATAAAGCAATATTATGAACAGTATAAATAGATAAATGAATGGAAATTAATAGATATATAAACAAATAAATAAATAAATAAATAAGCACTCACACAAATGAAGAAAACTAAAGTTTCTAGTCACATGTTGCGCTTATCGTTCAGTTGAGACCAATGGCAATCTACAGTGCTCTACCTCCTGGAAGTACGCTTTTACCGACGAATCTTGGACTATTTTAATTTATGCAGTATCCAGCTATGCCATATAAAATCTAAACATGTCTTAATTATTATGATACCCTTCTCGGCTAAAAAATCTTGTACTTGTGGAGTTTATGATGATATTTTTCTGAACAACATTATAAAATAATATTCCACTTCGATTTGATTTTATGAATCGAGTACTCTCAGGTCGACAGGAACTTTGGCTGTGCGCTCACGCTGTCGACTGGCACGGGGAGACTACATGTTTGCACAGTTCAAATCTTACATCTTGTAATTGTATGTAAGTTGTGAACTTTTATTTGTTATTTTGCAGTGAAATTTCTGAACAAAGACAACCATTTCCTAAACATAATTTACAGAGAATGAAAGAGAGATCATAGAAGGAGTTGTCGGGGTTATTGCGGAGTACCTGCACACGTGAACTTGAATTGTCTAAAATTTACACTGAATGGACCGTTTCAGCAATGCGCTTGTATAGTGTCCATAGCATTCATGTTCCATTGTATAGTATTGTACAGTACATGAAACAATATCATTAATATCTGTTTTGCACCATTAGGTAACATGCCCCGCACCCCGAATCCAAATGGTCTGTGGTCCTTAGATACTAAATTCATTAAAAACGGTAAACAATATATTTATTATAACATAATAACATATTCAACATGCTCTTGCGTCCTCTTTGCTCCATACACATTTACGAAAAACATCATTTTAAATTTATTATTTCCTTTCTTCTAGGAAAAACGAGTACCCTTTGACAACTTACGGTGCCCACTCTGACCCACTCAGTTTATCACATAAAATCGCTTTTAAATACATTTTTGTATATAATTCTTGAAAAATATATATCTGATACCAAATTACCATACCAACTTCGACCCACCTAGTTTATTACCTCACTTCGATATAAACGTCAACATCTTATACCAGATTTCCATATTAAAATGGACATTTGCTTACAAGCAGCTTTCTCATTGTTAACCACAATCTATATTGAGCTCTGACCCTAATACTGTTCTCACAGGTGCAAGTGTTTATCAGTCTTCTTTACAGATATAAATGCACAGCAATCCGTTTGATGTAAACAATCCCACATTCAGGTAAGATGTTTCATCTCTATGTTTCTATCTTTCAACCAAGAATCAGTCCCTCTTGACTGATCACCCCACTTATCTTCATGGCTTTCACAGCCATAAAATCGGGCCATTCCGCTACAAGCTTCTCTTATAAATCTACAGGGAAATTCTTGACTTTGCCAATGAACCCTGCTACCTCTCATTGTAATCGAGGCTTACTACAGCTGCCATATCTGTTACACCAGGTAAATCTATTTCAAGCACCATTTGACTCAAAGCGACATTCGGAACTATGATACAAGTTCGCTTGTATTGTTTAAAATTCCTAACCATGACAGAGCACCCCCAAAACAGTATTGTACGTTCCATTACTTTATCATATATATATATATATATATATATATATATATATATATATATATATATATATATATATATATATATATATATATGTATATATATATATATATATATCCTACACTGACTCAGCAAAGCATTCAATGTGTATTTTCTGTGATCTGAAAATGTTTGTTCCTTAGGAATCTCCCGCTTTATCTGATGCGGATTTCTGGCATCCTTTGTAATCATGCAGTGAAGGATCAATGGAAGCCAAAACTCACTGCTTGTTCTTCCAGTCTTCCCAATCTGTTGCCAAAGATTTGAAACCTACTTCACGGATGGTTACTTATTACCTTTTTCCTACTGGATGGCTTCCCTCATTGGAACATTGGCTGACTCCAGATGTTTTGCTCAAAGCTAGGAGGGCAATCCCATACTAAGTTTTACCCTTGAATCCACCGTTGAATTTCCTTGCCTTTTACATAACAGTCATTTAGGAAGCACTGATTTGAATTGAGGAAGCATTGATTTAAAATTACCACAACCAATTTGAACTTGCCTACCACGGAAGGTCGACTTAAATCAGCCACTATGACAGATCCTTCGCAGCAATTCCTCTTCATGGCGATGATATCAATAAATATTGGCTTTACCGTCATAGTGCTTTCTTGCGCCTACAATCCATTGACACCTTGCATACTCCCTAAACTCCTAATTCTCACCTGCTCTTCTGCACTGCCCTAAGTTTCATACCTACAAGAATCATCAGTAATGTTGCTGTGCCAGGCGGTGACAAAATTGAGTACCCCTATATGAAATCAACCTTACAAGTCAAAACTTAAAAAAACAACTACATTTACGAAACAATTACCCCTCCTGTCATGCTACTCCAAATGGTTTAATACTGCCCCTGGTCGAATGTTTGAAAACAAATATAATTGTTTACAATAGTGCATATGTCCGTGTACGTGTCCTTTTTTGGTCCAGGGATACATGGAGGGACAGTCAAAAGAGGGAAAGAGAGAGAGAGAGAGAGAGAGAGAGAGAGAGAGAGAGAGAAACAAAGAGAGAGAAAGAAAGAAAGAAAGAAAGAAGGAAGGAAAGAAAGAAAGAAGAAAGAAAGAAAGAAAGAAAGAAAGAAAGAAAGAAAGAAAGAAAGAAAGAAAGAAAGAAAGAAAGAAAGAAAGAAAGAAAGAAAGAAAGAAAGAAAGAAAGAAAGAAAGAAAGACATATTGTGCAAGTGTCTCTTTAGGCATTCCATAATATTAAATCCCTAGATGGCGTGCAATCTGACATCATGGTAACCTGAGAGCATTCTTAAACAGTATATATGAATAAAGCTGTGTTCAATCCGAACCAAATAAAAAACCTCACCCTTCAAAATAACCAGAACCGCAGATTTCTCTTTGAAAACCAGCTGAGATGTCCACAGCTACAAAATGTTTAATCCCGGGACTGCATAGCCACAAACCCTATTTGGAAGGTCAAATTTATTTTGAACCACAGCAACACTTTGCTAATTTCTAGATCGTTGGGCTGACTCTCCTGAAACTTCTGTACAGCATGTCCCTTGACAAGATAAAAACTAAATGAATTGTATTGACTGCACTTGTACATTTCAAGCAGTCTGTCAGTACAGCAAGCATAAATACACACACAAAGCAGACTATCCTTGATAAAATACAATGCACAATGGTTATTTAATATAAAAAAGAGGAACATACAAACAGAAATGTGAACGAGATGTTCGTCACTTGCTTCATCATGTGACAATCTCAGTGATTCAGCTGAATTACGCTCGAGTATCTCGTCATTCCTGTTTGTGAAGGGCACTAGAGTTTTTAACCTATACCTCAAACAAAACCTAATGACATACCCGAAGACAAAATGTACACCCTGCACAAGGCAACTGCCCTCGCGCTGACAAACCACATGACAGTCACAAAAAGTTAGCACTACATCTGTAAACCATTGTACTATAAAAATATTCTATTCTTCAAATGAGTGATTAAAACGCGTAGTTTTATCTTGCTCAGACCAATACATGTACTAAGGTATTCTTTCAAACAGTAAAATGAATGGTTACCACTCTTGGACAAACTATAAAGGACCAATTTGTCATTGTCTGCATTTTAAACGTTCCACTTTCATTCACTAAGCTTTCCTGTCCTAACATTCGTGGAATGTCCTCTTTCCCTCGTGATTTGTGGATATTCTGTTCTGGTCGTCTCCTGCCTCTCTCGTGTAGACCTGCACTGCCTGACAATACATTCTTCCTGTTGCTACACAGCCCAATCATTGCATAATTCCTTTCATTACAACTGTTATAAAATCCCCGTTGCCATCTTCCTGAGTTTCAGAAGGTGCCCTTGCAGTACCTTTCCGTTTCTAGAATTAGTAAATCTTCAACAAAGACAATTCTGTGTTCTGCACTGTTTGTGGCTCATATCCACTTTGTCCTGTTCCGCGCACTCTTTTTCAAACTGCACAAAAGCCGATAATTCTTCACATCATCATCCTCTGGTTCAGCAGAGTTTAGCTTTGATTGGCTTCTCCATCAGTCTCGGGGTTTTTTTCCAAATCTTTTGAAAGCTCCTGAACGATTGCATGTTAGTATTCATCAATCCCACAGATGAAGACCATTATCGATGTAACACAAAATATTAACTCCAATTTAATGATATCAACAGTGCCTGGTGTTGCTTCAATATCTGTACTAATGCTTGCAGAGAACAAGTGGTCACCATATGTTGAATCCACTGGCCAAGTGGGGGTGTTATTTCCTACTTCAGAGTGGGTGGTGGTAGACAATGTAGTTTCATTCACTTTACAGTCATACAACGTGTTTGGTGTTGGGATATTTATTCCCTATAAATTGCAATTTTTCCCACAGACAGAAATCAATTTTACAAACTGAAACATTACAGTATTAATGGTACTGAAATATTCCAGCATTAATGGTACTGAAACATTACAGTATAAATGGTACTGAAACACTATATTGTTAATGGTACTGCTCTGATATTATTACAATTTTTAGCGTCATTCATGCACACAATGCCTCATTGACATCACGGCACCAAAGGCATCCTATATTTCAGAGCCACTGCCTTCTGCTATTTCATACTATATCATAATTACATGGGCTGGCAGCTTTGTGAGTTTAACACAACATTGCAGGCCTTCTACGCATCTCAGTAGGCTACCATGCAACTAAATAATCATTAAAAACCATGTGTTGACTATAAAACCTCATGTGGGCGCTTTGACTGTGAAAGAGCATATGATTCAAAATATTGCAGATTCTTTACATATATATATATGTATATATATATATGTATATATATATATATATATATATATATATATATATATATATTTATTTATTTATTTATCAAATATGTTGCTTTTAAGCTATAGAAAAATATTACTTGGTTTCTACTCTGGGAGGATAAAAACTTATAAGTTAAAATTTAATGATACAGGGACTAGTCTGGAAAAAACAAATAAAATTGAACTTTAAAAGTTATTCCAGAATAGAATTAATATATTCAATAGGACATAAGGCAAACTGTATATGAATTTATTACATTTGCAAATTTTCTACATTGCATGTTAATTTTGACGAGGTGGTGTTTTACGAACACATCAAATACCCATAAGATTAGAAGAGTTGGTTATACGAATATATCAATCTTGCTTAAGCATTTTGGTGTCACAGAAGGTCCATTATTTCAGCTGGTAGCAGATGCTGAATTTTATCAATGTTCCGCCGTACCAATATCAACTTGTAGTAGAATGATTGAGTTATTTTTATTCATCAGTTGCCCCTGGACCACCTTGAAAATACCCATAATAGGAACTTAAGAGTGTCTTGTGAAACATATTGGCCTGCTGACTCCTGATTCGGTGTTGGGTTATTGTGTACTTTCCAAATCCAAGTCACTCAAGTAATGCTTAAGGAACAAAGACAAACTTCCTCAGTGTTGGCTTTTTAGTGCTAATTGAATAAGTGGCTCAGAATGAGCCACTAGAGGGCTCTACAGGAATTGACTTGATCAAGAGCTCCCTCTAAAATTGTCAAAAATATGTGATGGGTAACTTCAGAACATGACAAGTTCTTCATGAATTGACTTTTTAAAGTCAGCATGAAATCAGACTAAATATGATCATGTGACCATTCAGTGGAAATATATATCTGCAAAAGGATTCAATGCACATAGGCACCAGTCAGAGAAAGCCATCGAAACTAAACTCATTATTGGGTGGGTTCAAGCATGTACTTAATAAGTTGACTGGCATATCTGGACAGTTAGGAGCACTGAAGTACATGAAGGATAAATATGAAGCAATTTCTGTATCTATGACCTTCATAAATGTAACGCATTAAGAACAGAAAAAACAAGTGGACGATATTAAGGAAGAAAATAATGAACTGAAGCAAACAGTGAAGTCATTAAAATCAACCAACGAATCAATGAGTGAATGGCTGAATGAACACGAACAATACAGCAGAAGAATTTTGAAATAGTTGGGGTCAAAAGATTGGGAAAGAGGACGTAGAGGTGTTAGTAGTTAAGATCGGTGAGGTCATTGGAAAACCACTCCAGTCTGATGATATTGAGGCCTGCCACAGAGTTCCTTTCACAAGAAGAGAACCAAGACCAACTGCGGCCCATTTCATCAGCAGGAAAAACGATATGCTATTATGACCCAAGCAAAGGGAATAAAAATTAAGACGAGAGATATGCCTAATGATTCAGAGGATGAGGAACACACCCCCACATTTCACTAATTGCACTGAACCTGAAAGACCTGAACTGTTTACAAAAACTATCATTCAAAATGAAAACAGTGGGAAAAGACTATGTTTACTCCATTCAGCTTTACATTGTTTAAAAAAATAAGCATCATTTTGACAATTTTATTCATCTTCTTACATCATTGGTTTAATGTTTTGATAGTACTGTCATTATTGAAACATGTATTAAAAATTTGACAGAACGTTTACAGATACTGCATAGAAATTTATATCAGAGATGATAGAGGAGGGGGAGGAGTTGCAGTTTATATATATAAAGATTGTAATTATAAGTGAAAAAAAATGACACTAACATCACTGAAAGTGAATCGGTATGGTGTGCAATAAAACCTGCTTACACAAGAGTATTATTGGGGCTATTTATAGACCTCCAAACCTGAATATTGCAGATTTTACAGATGCAATATAAGCTGAATGATCTGCATACAGACAACTCTAAGGCAATTATTGTTGAAGATTTAATATAAATATAGTGAGTGATGATGTTTTTGTTGACTCTTGGACGCTAAGCTCTGACATAAGTGACTACAAGCCATTCATACAGTATTACAGAACGTTGACGCAAAAATTGCTGCCATTTGTAATAACCAAAACGATAATTTTTACAAGTATAAAATAGAATATTTTAACGAGAAACCAAGGGAAGTAAACTGAGATCCAGTGATGTATAGTTTAAGAGTAAAGGATGTACTGTGACATGGATCTTTCTTGTTGTGAGAGCTACATTGTTAAACCAAAGAACCAGACAGTGTAAATTAAAGAAAAAAAATGGATTGCCGAGGGCCTACCTAAATCAAAAAATGGGACAAATGAGCTGTATAACTCGAAATAAGCCATTCAATGTTCTTGTAAAATATAAATATAATAAATGGGTTCGAATTACATTTAAACGATACTGAAAAAAGGTTATTTTGACAATAAATTTCGAAATAACACTGGTAATGCAAGAAACACATGGGAAAGTATGTAAGAAGTCATGAACAAAAGAAAGTCGATATTTAATAATATATCTAAACTGATTCACAGGTCATGATACTCCAATTGTAAATACAGATACCTGGGTTATGTGTGAGAATTTTAATAACTTTTTTCGTGTCTGTTGGAAAAATGTTTCTCACTCAATTGAAATGAGAGGTGATGAAAAACGTGTGTGTGAATATTTAGGGCCAACGATGGCAGACTATTTATATTTAGAGCCTGTAACTGAAGGTCAAATATCTTTACTCCTTAGCATAATTAAGGTAATTAAGTCATGCGGTTATGACTTAATCCATCCTTGGCTATTGAAGAATGAAAAACAATTTATTCTAGTTCGCTGGCCTCACATAATAACTTATCTATAGCAAAAGGTTGAGTTCCGGTAAATTAGAAATAGATCTTGTAGTACCCATAAAAGTTATAAAAAAAGTAAAATTTGTTTGGGAATATTTGTCGATTTAAAAAAGCTTTTGACCTGTTTAATCATAGTATATTACTTAAAAGGTAAGAACATACTGGTGTAAGAAGATTATCCTTCGAGTGGATAAAAAGTTATTTGCAGGACACAACACAGTTTATGCAAATAGGATCTGACAAATTAGCTTTTGAAACAGTCTTGTGTGGCGTACCACAAGCATATATTTCAGGGCCTTTAATGATGCTTGTATATGCTAATTATTTACAAAACTGTCTTACATATATAGTTTCGCGATTATTTGCTGATGATACAAGCATACTTCGCAATGGTAAATTTTTTGATACATTAAAACATAATGGAGAAATAGATTTGCCTAATTTCATAGACTGGTTTAAAATAGTAGCATCAAACGTACATAGGTCTTATTTTATAGACTTATGCTTTAAAACTGAGAAAATACCAGCTAAGGTTAATCTTGTGATAGGAACAAAAACCTCGACTCCAGTACCCAGCATTAAATACCAAGGTGTTTATATTGATCATCAGTTTACAGGAAATCACACATCAATTCTGAAAATAGCTCCTATTGTCGGCATTTTTTCAAAAATCAGGCATTTGCTTACTTTTCCCATATTACACCAGCTACATTTTGCGCTTTGTCACCCACATATACTAACATATACTATATTGTATCGAAGCTTGGGATCAATATAAGAAATTCATGTTAAACCGCTACTAACATTATAAAAACGGGCCATTTGTATTATTACATTCTTGCCTCCTGACACAGAAGATTTATTTAAGTTCAAAACAATTTTTCCCTTTCATAAATAAATCTTTTAACTATGTGTTTAGTATATAATGAATTCAGTAATACATCCTCCGTAAAATTGGGTTGCCAAGATCGTTTTCATCTCATAGTTATAAGACTCGAAATCGAAACATTATGCCCCAAACGCAGCAAAACTAAATGCTTTACCAAATTGTGCTTATTAGTGGCCCAATATTTTAAAACTTTGCACCACATAAGATTAAAGATTCGTTGTCTGTATCCTCTTGTAAAATTAAAACACTGGTCACTCAATGAAAATCTTAATGTATACTCCCATATTTATCGTCATAGAAAACTCAGTACTTAAGTTCTTTCATCCAGTTTCTTTCAACGGTGGTTCAATTTAAAAGGTATTGATTTTTTGTAATTTTACATTGGTTATGATAGCCACACAACCTGAAATAATGCAGATTTATCTAATGATTTGAGGTCAATCCTACTGATTAAATATAAATGCATCGCGCTTTTAAATGATGTGGTTTTGATGAATGTTGTAATAGTAATTTTTGTAACAAAATGTTAGCACATGAATACCAACACGTTTCATACTTTTTGATGGACGGCGTTTGTGAATGATATGGTTTTGGTGAATGTTGTAATTGTAATCTTTTTAACAAAAATAAGCACATGCATACCAATACGTTTCTTACTTTTTGATGGATGGAGGTACAATGCACAGCCTTATGGCCATCCTCACACTTATTATATTATTTCTACTATTCACTGAACTTGTTGTGAAATAATAAACTATTATTGGTGAAAAAAAATTCCAGACATGTCATTTAACCAAAGGATACAACTATTCAACAGTATGTAACTGTCACTGTGTTAATGAAGTTAAATTTGTGGGTAGATTACAAGCTGTTTTATGCACACCGCCCAATTACCTTGGCTGTTGTCAATAAATTCCTACGCCAAACGTAAATCTGTGTTGTGCTGTTCAGTAGACCTTGTTTCAAGAAAAAAAATGGTTTTTAATATTAGCATTGCTGAACAAAATGTGTTTATATTCTTCAAGTACTGAATAAAAATTAAACCTGCCTCATTGTTATTCCTATAACCAGACAGTTCCAGCCAGGGAAATATAGTCCTAATTCCGGTGACTTGCTGTCTCGGGTTATCTGTGGTAATAGCAATATTCGCTGATATGATGGGAATGGTTTGGCCTTAAAACAGTCGTAAAGCATTGTTCATTTCATCTGTATGTGCTGGAAGCATTTACTAGGCCAAGTCTAGACACAAGAGAGAACTGAATAAACATGCAGAAACTTCACATTGTGGAGAATGATAAATTGAAGGATGACGCAGCCTAACAAATGCTTGAGTTTGGTACTGCTCACCTTTTCTGTCACGGACACATCGCCAAAACGTGGGATTCAGCATCCTGTATCTTTTCAGAAGTTCAGGGCAAGCTACTGTTTAGTAAATAGTTCAGTTCACTCTCTGAACATGTCAGTTTAAACTCCCTGTAAAGAGTAGCAGCAGTTTTTACCCTGCTCCCTGTTATGGGGCAATTCAGTCACAGTTTCCTTATAATTTACAGAATTGTCTAACCTGCTGGAATGCCATAAATTTGTAAATCGTACAGCCAATTTCTCACCAAAATTGTAGTAAAGCGAGCGCAGTCGGCTTCAAGTGAAATTAGTCAACAGGCTCCTTCAATCTTTTTAACAATGTGGGTCTTCTTTCGTCATTTGCTGTAAACTCAGATGACAAACATTTGATACAAGTGATTATTTTATTTTATGTTTTCAGTAGTTAGGCCTATTTGTTTTGGAAAAAAAAAATTTAATTTGAAAATTACTGAAGATCATTTAAAAGCTAGAGAGGACCGATTTAACACTGCCAGTTGCCTTTTATAGTAATGGATGGCTGCATGTCACAAGCCTGGAGTGAAATATATTTCTTCACCTTTTGGTAATTCTTCAATATTTGTTGCTGTATTTAACTTGAACTATAAATTTATGAATGTGGGTAATATCGCTCTGACCTATTTGCTTGGTCATCATACATGTATTGCTCTGAACCCCTGTGAACGGGAATGATGTTTGAGACAAAGGCTTACTGGATTAAAAAAAATTACTCATTTAAGCTGACAGAGTCCTTTGGGAAAACTGTGTTGAAAGCAAAATAAGTTGGCTTATGCTCAACATGTAGAAATTGGAATACAAACAAACGTACACCACAACACCCTATGGTTTATATGGCATTTGGACCTACGGATCCATGGGCAAGGAGGACGAAATGTTCTCTAAAAAAATGTAAGCCCCTCATATTACTATTGTAGTGTGGACTTTCAAACCTATTCGTGTGGTATGAACATGCATATGGTTTCCCCATGCAGGTTTGCTGGATTTACTTTTTTTATTTCCACATCACTACAAAATCTGATTTTGTAATCCATGAGCCATGCATACATGTCACTGACGTTCTCTCACAGCATTTGATATCATGAAATATTACGAATCTACGCAAACAATAATTATGTCCTTATCTTCAAGTCAACTGCAGAGTTACATGTGCATTGTCAAATATTTGCTCATTTGATGCAACGCTGTTGTGGTTAAATGACTGATTCCGGCCAAATAATCTCAGTTTGATCCAATCCTATGACGTCATGGTCAGCTGACACTGATGTCCGAATAGAGATATCTGTTGCCATCAAGGCGCTCCGACTCTCCTTGCCCGCAACACTCCCGCATATGACTTTGGTCTTGTCTCCTTGTCTCTTTCACTCCCCTACATAAACTTTGCCTTGTCTCCCTCATATCTTGTATTTCTTTTGTTGTTGGTTTGTATGCTTGGTACAGAGACGTTTTTTGGGGGGATAGACGTATCTCCAATGAAAGAGCGCCAAGTAAAAAAGGGAGTCCTGATTTGAATTGCACACTGTCACAGATATAATAGTGTAATCGTGGAAATCACGGCCACCGGGAGATTGACAATGGCCAATCAAAGGTCTCATATAATTGTTCACCACTTACGTGGTTGACAAAAATTGGTTCTCACATGATTGGCCTGAACTGCTTCTCACATGATTTTCCAGTAGCTGCATCAGCTGATTGGCCAGTTCCCTGAGTATATACAGTTGGCTATCATTCTAAGAACTGTTCACTATTTGGTTCTGCCAGACCCTGTCATTGGCCAGGGGACCTGAAAACCTAATGAGTCCAATGTGTACCACAATTTATTTTAAAAGTCAAGCGACCTCAGAAAGGTGAAAGGAAACATGACACCTAAAATGATCTTCTGTGTTCTCGCACAGGGCACTCACTGTTGGACACGGTTCAATACCTGCAAAAGTAACAAAAGACACAATTACAACAGACTGCCTTGCAGATCCATGGGTGTCTGTCTGTCCTGGGTTCAAAGGATTATTTCTGTCAAACACACCGGATCTTATAAGCAGTTGTCAATGAATATGATATATTTTTATTAAACCGCCTGCAAACGGGCAAAAATCACTGCATAAGATATGGCACACAAATACAAAATGTGGCTTACGTTAGTACCAAAGTCAAGACAATACACATGCAACCTGCATGACCAATACATCAGATGCAACGAAAACTTAAGTAAAATACAGAAAATTACGTGACTCACAGAATGATTAAATGTGCTGTGGATGACTAGAAAGATTTTGTTAAATGTCTGACTAGTCGATGCTCCAAACTATTGACATTGTTGTTAGAGACCAAGTTTTAAAATGTCTGTCAGTCCACATGGCTGGTCTCTGGTGGGAGAGAAGGGTATGACACGCGACCATTTGTTATAACGACTTTTAACTAAAGACATACTGCTTCGTAGACCCGACCCACAAGGAACCTATTATCAACTGAACCGTTTGCTGTATAAGATGAAAGAAAACGAGAATATAAAGATCTGTATGGAGAGACTTATTTATAAACTCGTGATAAAAGTAAACAAGAGTCCCCGTTACCACACATGCAACCGGGGCTATATTGAGGGTCCTAAGATACTGTTTTATATCTTTTTGTAACCTATTTGTTTGGAACCTCGCAATCACAAAATATCCAGTGTCTTGAAATTAATAATATATGTACCTTGTTATCTATGATTTAAAATTGGACTCAACTGTGCACTGTCATTTTTGCCAACAACTATTACTTCTAAATGTGTATGTTACTTGCCAAAGATCCCCATTTCCTGTGACATTCTACAACTTGTCACCTCTTCCTGTCACATTCTGACAACTGAACACTTCTTCCTGTCAAATTATGAGAAATTATCACTACTTCCTGTCATATTCTGACAGCTTATGATGACCTCCTGTCGAACGCTGACAACTAATCACTACTTTGTCAATTTTTGATGACTGATCAATATTAATATCACATCTTTCCAAAGGACATACATTTACAGTCTCATCCTTCAAATGACATCCACAAACTGTCATTCCCTTCCTGGTGAAATCGATTTACATTCATTTTGTCCATATATTGTTTTACTTTTACTTTTTTTCCAGATACCATCGCCTGAAGGTGATTGTCATATTGTTTACAGAACGTTAAACCAGAAGTTGAAGTAACAAATGCCTTTTCTGCAACAACCACCACCACTGTCGACATGGTAGCCATTGTTCTTGTCAGATTGATGACAGTAAACACTACCTCTTCTCACATTGTGACGGATACCTTTTCTTGCAGAGTTGCTTTTGCAAATGACTATTGCTTTCTGTTACTGTGTTCCTACTAGGCCCTCCATATGTAGGGAGCTCAAAGAAACTGCCAGAGAACACAGCAGGTATATTTCTCAAGGACTGGGAAATTGCAAATGTTACTGCTATATGTGACAAAGAGAGTACACAGGACTTCGGTGTGTTGTAAAATGTTAGACTCAATAATTCGCGATAAAATAATGGCACACATGAAGAAAAACCATCAACACCGCTTTTTGCCAGAGAGATCCACACTGAATTAATTTGAGGAACTTAAGAGCAATGGACACAAATGGTGGAAGAAAACAACTGCATTGATCATTTTTATTGTGATTTTGGAAAGGGGTTTGATTCAGTGCTACACAAAAGACTACCACATATGATTCAAAGTCGTTGAAGAAAAGAGATATAGGCAGATGGATCGCTGACATTTTGACGGAGAGAAAGCAGCTATTTTGTGGAAACGGCTCTTTCTCATCCTAGGAAGAAGTCACCAGTAGAGTGACACAGAAGTATATCGGAAATGTCAACACACCAGGAGACTGTATTGAAACACAAAGGGATATAACTGCAGTATTTCAATGTTTGAATGACTTGCAATCATTTTCTCTCTCCAGAAAATAATGTATAAAAAAATAAATAATGTTGAAAAACACATCCCAGAATACAAATATACCATGGGTACAGAAAAAGATGCTGTAGTTATAAAAGAGACTGGACATGAAAACGATTCTGATGTCTTTTCATAGACAAGGATTTCAAGTTTGATTAGCATTGTGAAAATATTGCAGCTGCAGCAAACATATCAGCAGAGATTATGAAATGAGCATTTGGTCATGTTAGCATTGAAGCAATACAGCTACTAGTAGGTCTTAATTGGAATATGCCTCGTCAGAATGGAGTCTGGGCAGAGCGAGGGAAAGATACTTACTCGATGAACTGAAAAGACGAGCCGCTAAACTTTTAATTGATATAAGTGACATGAGTTATCAGAAAAGACTGAAAAATTTGGGATTACAAGCACTCTATTTCAGACGTCTACACAATGACATAATATTCGTGTTTAAAACTATACACACAGACAATATGATAGATGTCAAAAACATGTTATCTGTTGTACCACAAACAACTTGAAGGCATAGATATAAAATTACTAAAATAAGATATAGTCATAGAGTAAAATGTCACTTCTTTTTCTGCTCAATGTGTAGTATGCTACTGGAGCAAACTTCCAAGTGAACTTCTGGCACCTTCAGTAAATGTCAGGAATAAATTGGATAAGTTCTGGGTAAATCGTCCCTGATTGTGTTATTATTAAGCATTTCACTGAAAAACTGTTACATACCCAGAGAGGTGTAAAGGCACAAACTGCCTTCTGAGCAAACGGATAATCATTACATAATTATGTGATGATTTTAACAATAAATGTAGTTGTGCATAAAGGTGTTTTGGAAAAAGACATCAAGGGAGGGTATGTCTACTTAAAGTAACTATGCCCGCCATTATAATTACTTGCATTGATTGTTGCTTGATGAACAGATAGGATTTAAGACTCCTGAAGAGGGTACCTGCATCAAGTTTGTGTCAATTAAAAATGTAGAGATTACGTAAGTGATCCCAATTTTAACAGCAGAACAGTGATAATAAAAGTGTCGGGAGCAGTCACTTATTTTCAATTCAAAGTTCCACCCTCTTCACTTGAGCTACTTTACTAGTTAACTGAGCATATGAAAACTATCGGAAGTGTACAACTAATGGCTTTACTTCACGATAAGCATAAAAACAAACGACAAAGTAGATGACTAGCCTTCCAAAGCGATCACTAAATTAAGCCACTCCAGTGCGATGTTCATGAAGACCATCATTTCTGTGAGCAGAACAAGGTGCGGCGGAGATGTTCTGAACCATTTAAGTTGACCTTTTTGGGAGCCACCATTAGGAATTGAGCTGGTTTAATGTCTCGCCTTGCGCCCATATGGAGTAAAGCTAGTTTAATGCCACTGTGAGTCCACGGGGGAAAAAGCTACTTTAATGCCGCACTTCAAGCCCTCAAGGAATGGATCTGGTTTAATGCTCCATCTGTAGAGCACAGGGAATGGACCTGGTATAATGCCGCATCTGCAGCCCACAGGGAATAGAGCTAGTGTAATGCCACACCTTGAGCCCACAGGAATGGAGGAAGTTTAGTGCCACTAGTTGAGCCCACAAGAAACAGAGCAAGAATATTACATTATATCATTTTTAGAATAACATACTATAATAATTTTACTTCAAAGATACTAGAGGCGAGGAGTTAGAAAGAACCCTGGGCTGACAGACCATCAGTGAACGCAGTCGTTTTCACATAAGCTGTTTTAAGGTATAGATATTTTAATGGTTTAGAACCTAATTACTTGTGTGACCAAGTAACTGTTTTATCGGATGAGAATTCTCACAATACCAGAAGCACTGCAACGCTGGATCTTCTAGTATATACAGTAAATCTTTCTGTTTTTAAAAAGTCTTTTGCACACAACGGTATCCATATCTGGAACTTATTACCCCATCTTATCAGGAGAGTTGAAGACCTTCAAAATTTTAAATTACAATATAAACAATTTTATTTCAGTTCAACACTGTATATTTTACGCATGTATTTTACCGGTTAAAATAATAAATAAGCAAACAAAATAAAATAAATAATATATCTGAGGATAGTGAACACGTTGTATCTGGTTTTACGAATCATTCATTTGCAGCAGAACAGACATATCCTCAATATATTGTAGTTTTCTTACACAAAAGTGTTACAACTATTGAGCATTAAAATTATTTTGCCTGTCTTAATGTGAATATGTTTATTTGAAGGTCTGTGTCAATATGACAAGCATTATAAACTGGTGTTTTGAACTGGAGGTGAACTTTCTTTGTCTGAAGAATATAATTGTTATGGCCATGTATCAGCCTGTATCTTTTCCAATAAACAGAAGTGTTTTAATGGTAAAAATGGCCTAGTGTCATAAATGTCTTCTGCGTTTAGTTCCACGCAGAATCATGCACGGGACTGCTTAACAGCTTTCGTCACCGCACCCAGAACGCATTGCGAGTGTGCACCAAGAAAAGCTAAGAGCCCAGTCTCCAGCTTGGTAATCAGTGTATGTCATCAGTCTAGCGGCTGCAACTGACATCAAAATGTGGGATCAGTATAGTGGCAGTAACTGACATCAGCGTGTGGGACCACTATAGCAGCTGTAATTGACATCACAGTGTGGGATCAGTATAGTGGCAGTAACTGACATCAGCGTGCGGGACCACTATAGCAGCTGTAATTGACGTCACAGTGTGGGATCAGTGTAGTGGCAGTGACTTACATCGGGGGGGGGGGGGGGTCAGAACAAAAAAATCAGAACACCGTCTGACTTATATAGCAATCGATAGAAATGTATGCCTGAGATTTAATTATAAGTACCTAAAATTAACAATTGGTTAAAATTCAGGTGGGTAAATCAATAACACCCTGCGAAATATGTGCTTGGCTCTCTCACTGGTAACACTTCTACCAGGTCTCAGCTACACCTGAGCAACAGAAATGGAATGTAAAATTGTGACCTTGGAAATCAAGTTACGGTTGTCAACCTTGAACACATATCATACCAGTCAAGCTAAAGTACATCCCTGCCGAAACCTTTCTCATGCAATTTCCAAGCAGCTGCCCAAGTGGTTTCACAGAAGAATTTTTAAGACTTGTCAAAATATTGATTACCTGCTAGGGCAGACTAAGTTACGCTCTCATTACTGTGTGGGCGCTCCACTTAATGCAGTGCAGTCAGACACGTGGGACACTAGTCTACTAAGCAGGCAAAAATATTGAGCAAAATCACTGAAAAATCCAAAAGTAATTGGTACATGTCCACTTGTAAAACTGCAGTAAAGACCCATCCAAAGTACATCCCCCACCAAATTTGAAGCGATTCTGTTTGGCGGTTTTGTAGGAGTCGAAAAGTGAACCACTACTTTAATCCCCATTTACCTGCATAGTAATCAACAGGAATATAAGTAAGTAAGTAAAAATTAAGTAAGTAATTTTTTGGGACAAAACTACAGGTCCATCTGACCTATTGGTCCTAAATACATTGTAACTCATCATATAAATGCCTGTTATGTTGACATTGACATGGTAATAGCTTAAATAAAGAGAATAATACTAAGTACGTAGATACAGGTACATGATTATGTAATTACACAATAATATATGGATTAACGGATAAGTTGCCAAATTGAAAAATTCGTAATAAATCAGGCATCCACAGCAACATCACCCAGTATACAACTTTGTATCGCCCTCCTACAAGGTACGTTTCCACCAAATTTCAACAAAAACTGAGTGAGTATTTTGGAAAAGAAATACAACATTGACTGCACCGTTATGTCTGATAATATGGAATTATTACGTACATCAGACATACAGTTCGGGTTCAAATGTAATACTTCATCAATACAGTGTGCCTTCGTTCTGTCTAAATATGTCAACTACACAACTAATGGAACCGATGTTAATGTTACATTTCTCGATGCTGGATAGGGTGGAATATACTATTTATTCAGGTTGTTAGAAAAAAAAAAAGAGGTATGATGCTTTTAATCTTACGTCTACTCATAAATATGTACACGAGCCAAACTATCAATGTCGTGTGAGAGAATACTGCCAGTGAAGCAGCGCAGCGTTAACAGTCAACAATGGTGTGGAGCAAGGCGGAGTACTTTCTCCGATTTTGTTCTCGATATATTTCGATGAACTGATAATTAGACTAAAAATAGCAAAGTGTGGTTGTCATATCCGGAATATGATTGTGGGTGAATTGTCTTTTGCCGATGATTTGGTTTTATTATCTCCCACGTTAACTGGTTTGAACAAATTATTGGAACTTTGTACTGAGTTTGGGAAAGAATTTAATGTAAAGTTCAATCCTTCAAAACATAAATGGCGGTCCTTTTCGGACAACGTTGCCTATCCATCAATAAGAATGGACGGCAATTTAATAGAAAAAATAAACAGATATGTTCATGTCGGTAATTTTGTAGGAATAGATTCTCTGACATATAATGTTCACAACGATGTATTACCAAGCGATATTCCGAAGTCAATATTATAATGGCTGAATTTCGGCATGCTCCTCTGGCTATACTTTATAAACTATTTCAATGCTATGCCACGTCTTTTTTTGGATCCCAGCTATGAGACTTTCCAAGTTCTGAAGTGGAGAAAATATTTGTTGCTTGGCGTAAATCAGTGCGTCATATATGGAAAATGCCATACGGAACCCACAGTATATTGTTTCCGGAGATATGCGAAGCAAGACCTTTTGAACTGCACTTTCATTCACGCTTTTAAAAATTCGTTCATAGGTGGTATAAAAGTGATGATCCCCTGGTGCATATATGTTGCAAAATAATTGTCGGCAGGTCGTTCAATTATTTATTACATGAGTATTATATTCTTTGTGATAACATATTGAATATTAATAATGTATTGAATGGAAAAGTTGAGATAGCATAAACACATAAAAATTCACACAAAACACACTTCTAAATTGCAGCACCACCTGCTCAACAAATTATTGTCTATGGATACCGACAAGTGTTCTCATGTAATTTCGACGCGATTGACCAAGGGTTTCTGGAGACGATTTTTTAATGATTTAGCCACAAAATGATAAAAAATCATTAAAAAGTCGAAAACGATTTGAACAAACATGTTCAAAAACTACCTCAGGTAGATCCCAAAGTTTTTGGAACAGAAGTCTAAAGTGTAAATATGAACAGACAACTGGCCATCCTGTTAGGTCAGCTGACTGCCTAGTCAGCTGAGCAGAAAAGCAGCAGGATAAATCAATTAAAGAAGAAAAAATATCAATTTCATTCCATTCATTTATTTTTCAGCTAGGGTACTTGGCAAACACGAAATATTTTAATTATCGAAACATGTTTTTAAGCGTTGTTTCGTGGTGGTAGGGATCCGACTGCTAGTTTACAAGGCCAGCCCATCGACCCATCGATGGTTAAGTTGGAGACTGATTATATAGCTCCCCTCCACGTAATTTGGTTGCAAGTGCTCAAAGCACACCGAGGAGCAATGTTGATCAGCAGCCTCCTAGTCTGTTTTAAATGTATGCGTGTTTCACTGAAAGCTTTGTTTACGAAGATTTTGAACGTGAAATTATTGCAATAATTCAGGTGAGCACACTTATCATTGACACTAGCGCTGCAGTCTTGTCTACACGCTCACAGTGATGGTTGCTCAGAGATAATTGAAGTTTGATCATGTAGCCATGTGTTTGATCGAGTGACCCCCGGGGACCTTTTTTGCTATTTGCAAATGACGGAACACGACAGTTTTGTTACTTTTACTACCGTGCAACAAACATATTGCTTCCGTTGTCCTGATAAGGCTGAATCTAAACGTATAAATACAAAACTGAACCACTGACCCTTTGGCCCTAAAAATGGTTTGGCATGCATTTCCCATAAGAGCCATGGCACGAAAACCTGTGTCAGAAATCTGTATGCTATTGCCAACAGAAGCAAAATGGCCATTTGTCACAATTCATACCGTGTCGCAAGCTGCACTGAGGATGCACTTCACAGAATAGAGGGCGCCTCAATCCGATGCGTGCACTCAAGCACCAGTTCCGCGCGTTGCCGCAGCATTCAGAGCGGCGACAGGAGATGGGTACACAATTGAGACCTTGTGTCCTTTGTTTCCAACCGGTCAGCTTTATTTACAGCAAAACAATTTTGCTGTCATTTCTCGTTGATTACGAAAGTCAAAGGATGATATGCTATGTCTGACATTCGCCAATATATTTTTTCCGGACATGCTGAACACGGTTGAGGTTAAGATCCACATGGTATAGCGAGAGTGCATAGCGATACACACTGTAGACTTGACGAGTGTTGTAAAGCAAATGACACTAGTCAACACTAACAGAAGCATTTCTTTAAACGAACGTACCTGATGCAAACCCGCCTCACAAACATATCAGCGCAAATCCATTTGAAAAGATAGTTGCGGGAAATAGTTTGGTATGTGTAAATTATGTAAAGTTTAACACAAAATGCAAATAAATAAAAATTGAGAACAAAATTTTCTTTTAAATAACTTTAGTACGAACCCATGGGAAAGAAATGGAACCATGTACAAAATATCTTTTTGCATAAATTCATGATGCGAAATGACCTTTACCAGGACCGTGTAAGGTCATATGCAAATCAGTAGTTGTAAATGACAATCATCCATCAACCAAGACAAACGGTGCGAAACAGTGGAAAACAACTGGATCTATGAGAGAAACATAGTGTTTTTTATGCGTAAGCGTCATGCTTTATATTTTTAATGGTCGAGGGCACAATACGACTACCGTGTCCTATTATACAATAAATGTAGCAAAAAACATGGCATAAAAAATATATATACCTCCACTCATTTTCCACTTCTTGACCAGATATGGGAAACATGCACAAATTTTAAAAACATGCAATTGTCTCCTGAAGTGGCCATGTGACATTATCCTTGAGCTTACAAATGTTATATGTAAAGTATAAAATTTTCGAATGAATTGTCCTTTAAACAAAAAAAATCTGTCAAATTCTATGCAATAGATTTAAATCCATGACTACGGGCATGCAAGTGCAAGAATTCAGGTAGCCAAATAGCTTTGACCTCAATAGCTCACAGAGGTAACGTATATTAATCAAAGCATTCAGAGGAGATTTGGTATAAAAAAAAACAAAAGTAGATCAAATCCATAAAAAAGGATATACAGTTGCCTTTTAATGTGTATCACGTTCCTTTAATTTACATTTTTAATGATGAACATCGAGAAGCCAAAGTACATCTGGGCATTTTTTTTCTCAAAATAAAAGGGCTCCATTGGTAAAATTTACAAAATGAAAGGGACAGTTTTAAGAATGCCTTCCCATACAAGAAAAGGCTTAAACTGTGTCACCATTTTCTCAAATACGGCGAAATATCACTTACTCTGGCCCAATGTGTGGTGTATTCTGCCAGCGACACCTTGTGGTCATCTGCATGACACAATAAAACGTATTTACATCATATTTAGAAATACATATGGAATAAAGCACTGTGTGGCTATTTTAACCTCACGCTCCGGATTGCTTTCTCTACATTTGACGTGGCATCGTAAAAAACGCAATCTTCTTGTCTTGTCTGTAATATGTAGAAGGCCTTCTGCCTTTACTACCAGTGCAAGCAATTTAAAGTGCAAGGGAAATTGCCCGTCCAAATAACAAACCCTTTTTTTACAAGGGCGTCTAGTTATTCACATACATGTTGTAAAGATAGTTTAAAACCAGGGTTTTTATTTAAGTTCCAAGGAACATAAAAGCATGCGTATTTCACTTTCTGGAACAAGAAACATACGTGTAAATGTGTAAATTTTACGGAACAGGGAACATTATAGAGTCCTTATAAACAGAGAATACTGCAAGTTACAGAGTCCATATGGATAGAGAACACTAAACATTACAGAGTCCTTAAGAACAAAAAACACGGAGCTGCGTCAAGAACATTGATATGTTCTCCCTTAGCAAAAATGACTCATCAATACATACTTTTCTCTGGTTAATTTCTATGAACTTGGCCACGCCATTCGCAGTGCTGTTGTACTCTCACAGTTATTTTGAAAGTGTCACCGCTGATAAGCTTCGATAATATGGAAAGAGTCATGCAATTTGTCGAGAAATTAAATTATCATGAATATTATAAACAGTACAAATCATGACTAATAACACGTGTCTCTAACTTTTTCGTGAATTCTCAATCGAAAAATCATGCGGCATAATCCTAAATTCCATATCCAAATATCGTGCTGTTCCCTATACTCATATAATGGTTGCTAGTCTTTGCTAGGCCACGAAGTTTAATGCGCAATGACACATGAAGTTTTTTTTAAAAAAAGCTAAAAAAAAACTTACGATTGGCATCAAATGCGTGGAGGATGTACACTGCATCTGAGTTTCTGTCCAGCTTCCCGTCTCCATTCTTGTCTCCCTTCCTGAAGATCTGTTCCGCTATCCGGGCGGGATTCCCAAGGTGAGCTGGTAGACGTATTGTGCCAGAAGTGAAAGTATCCTTGAATTCTGACAATACTACCTGGTCATTACCTGAAATTATAAGGCCGTTGGATACAACGGTGCAGAAAAAAGCAGTCAAGGGTAAGAGGAACGTTTAACTCGTTTTCTTAATCTTTTGTCTTCCACGGAAGACAAAAGATTAAGATTTTAAAACAGTTTGAAATAATCTTTAGAAGTATATAAATTAGACTTTTTCCATGAAATGGATTTGAAAAAGTCTTTAAGATAGAATCTTCTTTCGGTGAAAGTTATCTGTTTAATGTAAATAACTTTGCCGGTGCACGATTAAAAATTTTGGCCCGCACTGGGTGTCTGGGTGTCGGGGAAGATCTGGAAAGATGGGGTTTATCAGACGGAAGATGCCCTTTAAGTATAGATAGTAGAGAAGATTTATTACATTTTCTATTTGTCTGCCCAGCACTAAATAATATCAGGTTACAGGCAT
The DNA here is from genome assembly GCA_964020975.1 of Hermodice carunculata. Classification (NCBI taxonomy): domain Eukaryota; kingdom Metazoa; phylum Annelida; class Polychaeta; order Eunicida; family Amphinomidae; genus Hermodice; species Hermodice carunculata. Next base: position 81,807,277 of record OZ026620.1, on the reverse strand, counting down.
GCAGAAATTTGGAAGTCAACTCCCTGAATGAAAATTGTAAACAGGCATGACAGCGTTTTTCTGCCTCCTCGCTGAAAAATAAGGTATGTTGGTTCCTTGGCGAGCACGCATATGATCTTGGACAGGACATAGGTGAATTATTTTCTGGGGGTGCTCAGTGGACCAGCGAGTTGCGCGTTGGCCTGTCACCGCTGCGGTCCGGGTAGGTTTTCTCCGGGATCTCCGGTTTCCTCCTACATAATTGGGCTAAGATCTTGCCTACTGGACCCTGTGGAAGAACAGCCATTGGCTGAACAGGCTATCCAGTATAAAGATGTTCAATTATTATTATTATTATTATTATTATTATTATTATTATTATTATTATTATTATTATTATTATTATTATTATTATTATTATTATTATTATTATTATTATTAATTATTTGACCAAACATGTGAAACATATTTGGTTGAGGCTTGGCATTACAGGAGACAGTCACTTACTGACTTCTCGGAATGACAGATTGTATGATCGTTCTACATGTACCTCTTGTAAATAGACCTTCTCCAATGTATATATACCTGATTTTTTTTTCTTAATAATGACGCTGGAAGCTATATGTTCTGCATTGTATATGAAATATGTATAATGTTCATGTCCTTACGCTTTCTAGAGTTTTGTCCCAATGAGTGGTTTATCTCTAGTTTTGGTGCGGAGGACATTAATTATTACCTATAGTTACTATACTTATTTTAACATACGAAGATTATTTGATTGATAATAAGGATGCCTGATTATTTGTATATATTTTGGACGCATCATGGAATTTCCCCCGTTCTGTTGGTGCCCCCGCTGTAAAGGGGATTTTTCTTAATAAATTATTATTATTATTATTATTATTATTATTATTATTATTATTATTATTATTATTATTATTATTATTATTATTATTATTATTATTATTATTATTATTATTATTATTATTATTATTATTATTATTATTATTATTATTATTATTATTATTATTATTATTAAGCCTTTTGGTGCCAACTTAATCCCTACAATAACCAGATAACATTTTGTAATAACGATACAGTATCTGGTTATAAAAAGAATATTACACAGTAATTACAGATAATTGTCTAGTTGTAACTGGGCACTATCTTACTATAACAAGATAATATCTTTATGACCATATAATCTTATTAAAGAAATATTATCCAGCTGTAACGATAACGTTTTCAAATTGGCACACTAAATAAAAAATTGCCAAAACGCACACACATTAATAGAAAATAGCTTAGAACGACCTCTGGAAAGTACAGATCTATCGGACGTCCAAACGTATCCCTATGTACTAGTAATTTGGATTCGATTGGTGCTGAGGTTTGATGCTAGATTTTGATGGTTTTTCTCATAAAGGTATAAAAAATGCATAATCACTGGAATGTGACCACCCGAACACAAACAGTAGAGTCCAACTGCACGTGCATCTGCACTAAGTTTACAGTGGTCTCTTCAACTGCTGTGGAGAAAACTATAATACATGCATAATAGTCCCTGCTTTCACTATAATACCCATGCTACTATGTACTCCTTTCTAATTCTATCCTTGTTTCATCATTCTGAGAAAGTTTTTCTACCGCATTTGATGTTTAATTTCCTCCTTCTAAAATTCTTAAGTTTTCTTCTAACAAGGCAGTTTTCTTCGTCTTTTTTTTATTAATCTTTACTCCTGAAATCTGTCTTTTTTTTGTTCTACATCATATTCTAATCATCTTCCGAATCATCAAATCAGTCCCACTTCACCAAGCTTCGGTGCCGCAACTTTCTGAAGAACCAACAGTTTTGAAAAGTCTCTAATGTACGTTTCATGACATAACATCTGGAGTCAAACAATTGGTTAATTGAATGTTTTTTTTCCGGCAGATCTGAATCTTTCCTTGCAACACGATCTATTGAGTACATGTATTTCCATGTGGCCTAGAAGACAGCCCCAGCCCCACCTGGGGAAAATGTAATCAACATAGAATATGATGAAGTAGTTGAAACTTTTTATGCTGATTCTAGCGAACACAAATATTTGAAACCTCGCAGTAGATTCTAATTGCGAAACAAGACGAACAAGCTGACTCATTCATTTTACTCAACGCCTCATTTCAAACTTGTCTCACTCGTGAATACTAACATGTACTTTTACCGATCAGTCGTATTTTCGAAAATTCATCTAAACTCAAGAAATGACAGATGCATCACCTAGAGAACAGGTTTCACAGAAACCGAGTCAAGGTATATTTCTCCAGGTTAAAGAGAATCCGGTATGCAGTTTGGAAGAATAGGTCGCAAATTACAATATCATACGAAAAGTCATGACTAAGCAGAAAATGATCACGGTGCCACCTCCTGAACAAAACCCGTTTTAAGGTTGCCTAGACGTATCCCTGAGCAATTTTGAAGCAAATGGGTGATCAGACTTTTTTCGGGAGTGACTTTCAAAATTTTTTTTAAAAAATTGAAAAATTATAGGAGCGTGACTATTTGCACAAATTTTGTAAAGACAGCCTATCCAAAATATATTCGGCACCAAGTTTGCAGGCAATGAGCCAGCGGTTTGTGAGTACAGTTCAGAAATATGAAATTTCTGATGACGAGTTTTTTTCAATGTGTGGGCGTCTGGCCAATGACACCCATATCTACGCCGTCGGGTCGAGTAGAAGTCCGGTATAAGTTGACTCACCACATGACCTTGCAAATTGACTTGAAGCATTTGACTGCACAAGTTGGCAAAAGTCATGTGATTTTACGCACTAGAAATCCTTTAATCACCGGCAAGTCAAAAAAATACTAGTTGTTTGCAACCGTTGCGAGCGATACGTGCACTGTGACTCACCATCGTGATCGAAAGTCCTGTACGTATTCCAGAATTCCTGTTCACTGAGGAAGCCATCTTTGTTCTTGTCGCCATGAATGAACATACCACCAATCAACGCGCGCATGCGATTCATGCCAGCAGAAGCCTGCACGTCATAAAAACAGTACACCACAAGAGTAAAAGTTAGAGTCGTTACAAAAGCAAATTCTTCCTCTAATTCCTAGCGTGTTAGGTTCCGTAAGGACCAAATGCGTTACACAAAACTATCAAAACTTGAGTCCTTTATTAAATCCATACGAAGAGACTTCAATTCACTGTTTACTTTGAATCCATCTCCCACACCAGAAAAAAAACTTTGCATGTTATTTTGCACGTACCTTCGTGTTTAAAGAAGGAAAATAACTACATTAAACTTCCAAGTTCCGTGGAGCTTGAAACATTATATTTCATTCACATAGACCAAATGAGACTCGGTCTTTCCAATGATCTGTATGTGAACAGTCAACACATAGCGACAAAGTCAGCAACGGAAAAAATCTGACTGAGGAAACTGGATTCCTACCTGTCTTGGTACCCGATGCATGTGGGGTTTGCTGCCTGACGTCACCTGGAGATCAAATAGCAAATATGAATTTACCGATATAATCAGCTTTAACAAAGTAAATTATGCACAATCTATCTTCAAAGCAAATACATCATGAAAAGTTTATGGCTAACAAGGCCCTCGTGAAAACACATCATCGCCACTGTCTGCCATCCTGACTGCATTGAGAGTATTCATTTTGGTTTGAATGTTGCACAAACTTTATGGTTTCAGGCAGATCAAAACTCACATAGTTGTAAGCATACATTCGAATATATTCTCATATACATATTGCGTTATTGTCGTTTTCTATATTAATGAACATTTTGATTCAGCTATAATTGCATGGGGGGGTCTAAACGTTTACTTTAACAAAAGTGTGATCAGCTTGAATACGGAAAAGGCTGAGTTAGAGTATTCGAGAATTCGAAGTTGTATTCAAAGATTTCACAATTATAAAGTGACACGTGGGCAGAAGGAATTAGCCTTGGTCCCTGTTGGAGGTAGAGCGGGTAATTACAAAGAAGCCAGCACCAAACACAAAAGTGTGACCATTGAAAACATAGCCTTGAACAAAACACACATACAGCAATGCATGTCGTATGATTCAACTACTGGTGTGGCTACAGAATCAATCATGTCATCTGGTTTTATTTAACCAGGAGACTTCACAATTCAGCTGAATATACATAATTCTGGTAGACCAGGGAGTGTAATCTCATGGGACCGTGGGTTGAAACATATTTTTTTATTTCCGTAAGGATACAATTGGGAAACAGAGCAAGCCCCTATATAAATCCCTCTTGGGAACATTGTTACCGTTAGGCTATGGACGTGTATTCCAATTGCATCGTGGTTATTGATAAGCTAGGGGTTTGTATTCCCATTCCATCCTGTTTACTGGTAAGCTGGAGACGTACATTCCCACTCCAGCATGGTCATTGGTGAGCTGGGGACGTGAATTCCCATTCCATACCAGTCCTGTTAATGGTGATGTGTGTTCCTATTCCACCATTGTTACTGGTAAGCTAGGGACGTGCATGCCCATTGCATCATGGTTACATATCATAAACTGCAGCTGTGCATCTACAACTTTGGTGTTCCTACACACTGCAGTTTGTTGGTTTGTGAGGGAAAGCAATCGAAACACAAAATTTTAACCTTGCTGACTACAGCGACCTCTACTGGGTGAGCATCTTGTAACTTTGCTCACAGAACGACGTTAGCGTATTCGACCAACACGCGTCTGGTTGTCATGAGGCGTCATTCCAGATTGAGACTGACCTGAGCCAGCCGTCACGCTAAGACGAGATGAAATACACTTTATTTTAGGTCGGTTTTAAAAACATGAAAGAATAGGCTAAAACATAAAGCTCCTGTCCACGAGCATAGTAAAAGTAGATACAACAAAAGTTAAAAAAACACGTAATAAAGAGATAAAATACAGGCGTATCAAACAGTTGGACACGTAAAACTAAATGAAAATTTTAATGTGTTATTGCGACATTTAAATAAGGTTGAAAGGGTGAAATACAAGTATCATACAAAATCGTATTGATACACACACATATATATATATATATATATATATATATATATATATATATATATATATATATATATATATATATATATATATATATATATATATATATATATAATAATAATAATAATAATAATAATAATAATAATAATAATGTTTAGGACGAGACTTGGTGCAATATTGTAGCAAGATGTTTTTGTCAGGCCGTCTTACATTGTTTTTTAAGGGGACTGAGGGATGCAAACTGACAGTTTTACCAAGGCCTGCATGCTGATTTCTTGGGGAAAGTACAAGGTTGCAAAATGGGGATAATTGATTGTTCATCAGACGAATAAGATGTATCCCCCATTGAAAGACATATATGTCTTTGGTTATAGTGAGCGGAGCAAACACCACGGGTGATACATTTGTTAACTTAAAAAATGAATATACATGTAAATGAACATAATCTTACACAGTCAATCCCATACACACAGTACCCTATGGATTTGAAAATCCATGGTAATGGCGACCATCGCTTTTCCCAAAGTAGACTGGTTTGCTGAAAATCTGATAGATTTCAAATGACAAACTACATTGGTTTTTTTGGGAACCATGCTTCTACTGGGGAAAAGTTTCGCCCAATACTCTGGTTCCCTGTTGTTAAAAGGGAGAGTCACCAGACGCATAGCCAGGAACCAGTCTACACGACATTGGGTAGTTATCATATTTACACCACGTGATATGTTAAATACATGGGCGGCTTCGAACATGTAAATATTTACGTCATTTCTGACATGTCACACGCACTGTTATCTTCGAAAGAGATTATGCGTCCATCAAACAAAAATGCTCTGCTCCCATTCTAGGTTCAACCTACTTCCATGTTATCTATAAAATATTGATTCATTATGCTTGAAGCCTCCGAGGCGTCTTTGATAAGACAGTAAGTTTCATACAGATGAATGCTAGACCTCTGGTGGATATTTTTGGTGAGGATGGTTTGATTATGTCCCCCTCCCCCCCCCCCCCCCCCGTTTTCAGTCCTTAGTGAAAATACCCTTGCAACGTTCACGAAAATACAAATTAAAGGATTTCTATCCAATTTTTGTAACAAAGTTCTCTGCTTAACATACTTTCTTCGGTCTTGAAACAGCGCATCCGCAGACACTCGGAACAGACGCCCAAATGACCGGAAGTACCAGAAAACAACTTCCGGTCGTTGGCGTGAGTTTCGAGACAACTTTATTCCCATAGCTTTCGATGCGATTTGAGCACAAGCACTTCCGGTTACTGGGCACCTGTTTTTAACATCTTCTGACGCAATTTTATCCAATGGATGTCTATTTCCAGACCGTTCCACCATCTGCGCTCACGAGAAATCCAAAAGTTGTCACCAACACAGGTGCTCGTAGCGAGTGAATTATGCAAACGAAAAATTTCCGTTGCCTATAAAGTTTCCTCCCCGCCCGACTCAGGGCGATGTACAGAAAGATTTGCTACATTGACCGCTCACGAGACGTCTGACTCTAGATGGAGAAAGGACGTGCGGGGGTTGGGGACATCTGGTGGATGCTGAAACGCGTATGAATTGCAAAGTGTAATGAAATCTTACTTACGTATGAAAGAGCCATGAACCCACCAGGAGCCATAGCGAGATCAAAGATGGTCTCGTCGTGGGGCTCCTGATAGTCAGCCGACAACTTGGCACACCTGAAAGCGCAAACGTTCACGAAAATTTAACAAACCCATACACAAGAAAAAAAAATTTAAAAGAAGGATTGCAGTGAAAGACTGGGTGGGAGTAACACTGGAACACAATCAAGAGTTCGTGGGATTGGAAGATATAAGTGATAAAGAATGCTGAATTCCAATGTCCTGACGATCTTACTGTCTGTAGGTAACAACACATATCGGATTATCGAGTGTTGAATTCCAAGATAATAATTGCAGTACAAAATTACAAATATGGGATGTAACGAACTGAGAGGAGAATTGTGAAGTCGGCAATATTGCCCACGATCTTAATTGCAGTACAAAACTGAAAACATGGGATGTAACGAAAGCAATGGTGAAGTTCGCGATATCGCACAACGATCGTACTTGCACAAGCGCGTAGCCAGGGGGGCTCAAAAGTTTCGGACGCCCCCCCCCCCCCCATTTTCATTAAAAGGTCCAACTTGGACCAAGAAAAGAAAAAAGATCGACAGAAGGAAGAAAGAACATGAATCAAAGCACAGCTTTATTTTCTAGCTTGATAAGATGCTTCTGCATTATTACCGTGATTGGTGTGGTTGAGCCGAACACAGCAAAAGGATCTTTGTATGCGATCGTTATTAAATGCTCCAAAATTTGGTTGGTGGCTAGACCTTATGTTATGGCTGAATAAAATTAGGCTCAGTGCATGAAGTAGACTTCCAATTATGTTGATCAGCAAAATGTTACAATAGAATAGCAGTCTTCATCAAACGCTACTTTAAGTCTTAGGTGGTGTATCTGTAGCTGCTTAGAAGTTTTAGCATCTGGGTATAAACTTAAGAAGGTCCTGGTTTGGAAAACTGTTTTGATCACCATCCACCAGAAAAGTGTCGAAGTTCAGTGTGAGAAATTTTCTCTTCGCCTTCAAGCTGACACTCATAGAATTAATTTGCTACATGTACAGTTCACAATATGACTGAGCGATATGCGATCCAAATTTATAATTTGACAAATGGACGAAATAAATACAACACCACTTTTAATAATTAAAAGACTGCAATTTTAAATTCTTAATCACTTTAGAACTATAAAGACATGACATATATGTTATTCAAATCTGAAAAAGCTTAGGATTCAACTTGAGAAAATATTAATTTCTGATAAAAAAGGAAAACAAAATTTGGATGAAAGGATTATCTATATGATGTACGTCAACAGGCCTAATAATATGCTATCTACATCAATGACCCCACTTCATCAATTAGAAGACTAGCTGACATTGGAAATTTTTAAATATCCATTTTTTTTACAATTTTTTTTTTCAAATATTGCATTTAACAGTTTTGAAGAACATAGCACTTAGTCGATACCTTGAGGTCTTATGTATTGCAATGAGATTTCACTTATTTCAGATGATGATGATGATGATCATCATCATCATCATGATCATGCAGCCAGGTTTCATTGTCTGTTCATATCATCCATGTTTCTCAGTACAGTTCCGCGAGTGCAAGACAATAGTAACTTGTACCATGTTAACTGACTTAAATTCACTATGTTGTCACTCTCTCTGATGCCCCATACCACAGGAATTCTCGCAGAAAATCATTTTGGTCAGCGCTACATCTCCAAAATAGGAGTGACATCAGTTTGTTGTCAGTTTATGCCCACTATACATTTAACATTTATCCACTTAAGCTTAGTTGTACAGTCTTGTAAGATCATGCTTATCGTGCAAGTTTCAATGCACAGTATACTGATGATTAGAGTAACAGATCATACCTAATGCTTCACAGACTGAAATTGCTAAAATGATACAAGTATGGGTGGTTAAAATTATGAACCTCAACTGTTCATATCTTAGGCTTTACAGTTTCCATTTTTCCTAGTTAACAAAGATTTTTTCTCAAACTTGGTGGATGTATTAAGCATTTGGCAACTTCGATATTTTAGCCCCTAAAGTGCCCCATTTTGCACTTCGAATCTCAAAATTATCCTTGGGGGGGGGGGGGGGGCATGACCCCGGACCCTCTAGCAAGATGTCGCAGTCTTTGACTGCTCTCAGGCCTATTCTTTATGTCACTTGACCCCCACCCCCCTCCTCCAAAATCCTGCCTACTCCCCTGTTCCAGCACATAAATATACATATTGGATGTAATAAAGTGTATGCTGAAGTCCCACGATGTCCCCCACGATCTTACTTGCAGTACAAAACTATAAATATGGGATGTAATGAAACAGATTGTGAAGTCCGCGGTGTCTCCCACGATCTTGTCTGCAGTACAGAACTATAACTATGGGATGTAATAATAGAGATAGTGCAGTCCGCGATGTCCCCCACGATCTCACCTGCAGTGCAGAACTACATGTGATGTAATTAAAGGGATGGTGAAGTCCGCGATGCCCTCACCCACACACCATCTTACCTACAGTACAGAACTATAAATATGGGATGTAATAAAAGGGATGGTGAAGTTCTGCAATATCCCCCACGATCTCACCTGCTTTTGTACATAGCTAACTTATAAATACGGCATGTAATAAAATTGATGGTGAAGTCTGCGATATCCGCCACGATTTTACCTGCAGTACAAAACTATAAATATGGGATGTAATAAATTTGATGGTACATACTTAAGTCCGTGGTATCCCTGACAATTTTACCTACAGTACAGAGCTAGAAATATTGGCTGTAATCAAATGGATGGTGAAGTTCGCGATATGCCTCACGATCTTACCCGCAGCACAAAACTAGGCCTATAAATATGGGATGTAAGAAAACTGATGGTATTGTCCGCCATATCCCCCATGATCTTGTTTGCGGGTACAGAATTATAAAGATTGGATGTAATAAAAGGAATAGTGAAGTCCACGATATCCCTCACGATCTTAACTGCTTTTGTACATAACTAGGCTATAAATATATGATGTAATAACAATGACGGTGAAGTCTGCAATATCCCCGACGATTTTACCTGCAGAACAGAACTACATATATTGGACACAATGAAAGGGATGGTGACGTCCACGATGTCCCCCGCGATCTTACCCTCTGTAAACATTGGATATGACGTGCGGATGATGTCCGAAATGCCACCCAGCGGTCACACCTCCTGTACATAACTAGAGGAAGTCATTGCGAAAAGTCGCCGGACCTCGGTTTTTGCCGTTGAAAATCTCAGAGGTCTGGTAAATATCCTCTCTCTCTCATCTCTCTCTCTCTCTCTCCTCTCTCTCTCTCTCTCTCTCTCTCTCCTTCTCTCTCTCTCCCCTCTCCTCTCTCTCTCTCTCTCTCTCCTCTCTCTCTCTCTCTCTCTCTCTCTCTCTCTCTCTCTCTCTCTCTCCTCTCTCTCTCTCTCTCTCTCTTCTCTCTCTCTCTCTCTCCTTCTCTCTCTCTCTCTCTCTCTCTCTCTCTTCCTTCTCTCTCTAGCCTAGATCAGTTAGCCTAGATGACCGGCATGACTTATTGACTTTTACTGTATCTTTAGCTCTTTTTTCTAGTTTTCTTTGCCGCCAACCATCAAAAATGATCATCTACCGTTTTAAATTAGAAAACACTGTCTGAGTTATAAAAAAAGACACGGCTAAATTAAAGTAAATTTCATGTTGATGTCGATCTGTTCAAACCGCATTCGCCAGTCACTTATTTCTATACACATACAAGCGAGTGAAAGAAGTGGCGTCCAGTGTGAAATAGCGGCAAATAGTGAAGTTTGAAAACGGAGATATGTGCTCTAAACACAAAGAAACATCATCAAGCTCTTAAATCAGAAAGGTAAATGTTATGATTCATAAATGAATGAAGTTTATTGCAGTTTTGACTGATTTTCACCACCGAAATTACACAGGAAATTTAATTTAAAGAGCAATAATAGAGAAATTTACGTGTCGCTATGCTATGTGATTCAGAAAGTGCACTTTACATACATGTACAAGCAACAAAACAACAAATAGTACAGAAATAATCAGTATGTGTGTTCCGTACACGAGTCTCTAGAATTTAGAAATAATTGCCCCCCCCCCCCCCAATGATTTCTTGCAGTTCAAAAAAGTAGATAGAATCAGGTCAGCTGCTGTGGAAGTTAAAATTTAGATACAGGTTTTGTCACTGTATCAGGTGGCACTACAATATGTACAATGAAACAGCATCAAAGAAGATCCTTATTATTTATCCTCTTATTTGTTGTCTTATTTGAACATTTTAAATTTCACATCATGCCATTATTCAAACAAAATTTTTTCTTATGGAATTCATATTTGTATTTGTGTCTTAACGTCCAGAACCACTTTCTGGTAGTAATTATCCTATTCCGTAGTTCGAACTCTCTACACTCCATAAGCTATCCTGTCGCTGTCTGATTTGTATACATATATAAGTACCTTTGTCACGTTCTTCTGTAGAATTTTGACACAGGCTGTATTAGCGCAAATAAATTTAAGGGTCTTCAGCGGGTAACTACTCAGAACATGTTTCGGAGCCTGTCCTCGTACATGCCTCTCTGAGTAGCGGATCCTTGTATAAGCTAAATATTCAGCAAAGAATATGAAATCCGAGGAAATCTTCAACGGAAAAAAAGAAAGAAATATGGGAAAATGACTAACACTTCTCATCAGGTCTGTTAGCTGCGATGTAATGCATGTTTGTATGATACTGAATGATTATAATTGTGTAATATGCGGCAGCCCAACAGCAGAAAGCGTTACCTGACGACGGTGATTACGCCAATCAAGATCACATATGTTCCGAGCAGCATTGTCTTGGCACCGGGATGAACACTGACTTCAATCTGTAAAACAAAGCATTTAAGTGTTTTAAGAATCCGTGAATCTAAAATTTATTACGCTTCTTTATATTTGATAGATGGTGTCGGCCTTTGTAGGTAGGCCTTATATTGGTGTTTGAATCTGTACAGAAAGGAAATAAACATTCGAATGTTGCACTTCAGAACAGTGTGCAGACAATGCACTGTAAAAAAAATTGCGTGTTGTGGCAACCTAATTTCTCTCGATCTACGCAGTATTTTCCAAAACGGACCAGGAGAAGTCACCCTTCGCACACATTTCTCGTAAAATTGATGCAACAATGCACACTGCAAAAATTGTAAGCGTTTCATTTTCAAAGCCCAATAAAGAGAATGTTGAATACATTTTTCTACACTCCAGAAACATCGAATATGTTGACATGTATTTAAAATGCAGACCTGTACCCCGCTCTGCCATCATTTGCACCGAACCTTGTGACAAGCTTACTCAGTCTGTGCGACGGTGCTAAATAAATAAATTAATTAATCAATTAATTAATTAATTAAGCCATTCAGATAGCCTCACAATGTCAATTCTCTCATAAATGTCAACAAGTTTTTTTCCTTATTTAATACATAAAGTTAAAGTTGAAAAGCGAGTACGGTATAAGCATGATTTATTTATTAAACACTGGGGTCCTGTAGCATTATTTTTTTGTTAAGTTGATGATGTCAGTATTTAAGTGTAAATATTGTCTATACGAAGAGAACGAACCAAAAATTTATTTTGAAAAATGTCAACAAGACTGCGAACTTAGCAGCAAGCTTCTGAGCAATCAGTGACGTCAGCAATATGCTGGAGATGGCTTTTGCAATCATAGAGACGGCGTCTAGCGGCCAAATACGCGCTGTGTTCTAGAGTTCAATCTCGTCCAGATTATGCCAAACACATACCTACATCCTGAGCTGCGCCCGACATGTTCACCATCTGGCCACAGACCACAGTTACAAATCCGTCTATTTTTCATATGAGCATTTTTCAGTCTACAAAATCAGCATTTTGGTATTTCAAAATTCCC
>OZ026620.1:81450778-81794598 GCA_964020975.1 Hermodice carunculata | reverse complement strand
ACATATTTAAGTACCTTTGTCACGTTCTTCTGTAGAATTTTGACACAGGCTGTATAAGCGCAAATAAATTTAAGGGTCTTCAGCGGGTAACTACTCAGAACATGTTTCGGAGCCTGTCCTCGTACATGCCTCTCTGAGTAGCGGATCCTTGTATAAGCTAAATATTCAGCAAAGAATATGAAATCCGAGGAAATCTTCAACGGAAAAAAAAGAAAGAAATATGGGAAAATGACTAACACTTCTCATCAGGTCTGTTAGCTGCGATGTAATGCATGTTTGTATGATACTGAATGATTATAATTGTGTAATATGCGGCAGCCCAACAGCAGAAAGCGTTACCTGACGACGGTGACTACGCCAATCAAGATCACATATGTTCCGAGCTGCATTGTCTTGGCACCGGGATGAACACTGACTTCAATCTGCAAAACAAAGCATTTAAGTGTTTTAAGAATCCGTGATTCCAAAATTTATTACGCTTCTTTATAATTTGATAGATGGTGTCGGCCTTTGTAGGTAGGCCTTATATTGGTGTTTGAATCTGTACAGAAAGGAAATAAACATTCGAATGTTGCACTTCAGAACAGTGTGCAGACAATGCACTGTAAAACAATTGCGTGTTGTGGCAACCTTATTTCTCTCGATCTACGCAGTATTTTCCAAAACGGACCAGGAAAAGTCACCTTTCGCACACATTGCTCGTAAAATTGATGCAACAATGCACACTGCAAAAATTGTAAGCATTTCATTTTCAAAGCCCAATAAAGAGAATGTTGAATACATTTTTCTACACTCCAGAAACATCGAATATGTTGACATGTATTTAAAATGCAGACCTGTACCTCGCTCTGCCATCATTTGCACCGAACCTTGTGACAAGCTTACCCAGTCTGTGCGACGGTGCTAAATAAAAAAATTAATTAATTAATTAAGTAAGTAAGTAAGTAAGTAAGTAAGCCATTCAGATAGCCTCACAATGTCACTTCTCTCATAAATGTCAACAAGTTTTTTTTCCTTATTTGATACATAAATTTAAAGTTGAAAAGCGGAGTACGGTACAAGCATGATTTATTTATTAAACACTGGGGTTCTGTGGCATTACTTTTTTGATAAGTTGATGATGTCAGTATTTAAGTGTAAATATTGTCTGTACAAAGAGAACGAACACAAAATTTATTTTGAAAAATGTCAACAAGACTGCGAACTTAGCAGCAAGCTTCTGAGCTATCAGTGACGTCAGCAATATGCTGGAGATGGCTTTTGCAATCATAGAGACGGCGTCTAGCGGCCAAATACGCGCTGTGTTCTAGCGTTCAATCTCGTCCAGATTATGCCAAACACATACCTACATCCTGAGCTGCGCCCGACATGTTCACCATCTGGCCACAGACCACAGTTCCAAATCCGTCTATTTTTCATATGAGCATTTTTCAGTCTACAAAATCAGCATTTTGGTATTTCAAAATTCCCTGAACTGCAATTAACAGATAAAAATGTCAGAAAAAACACGGATGGATCTTTGTCATTTAATTCCCAGCTCGTTAATTGGTGATTGTTTGAAATACGAAACCACACCTGGATGTCAGCTTTATACAGGTGTGCGAAGAGTGCCCGGGTTCCCCCACAATAAGGTACCCACGTGGCCTGGAAGACAGTGCACCTATATGACTACCAAGGAAGTAACTCTGTGATGCAGTAAACCTGACTTAGCTAACTTTATTTAAACAGAAACTACAGCATGCTGAAACCACAGTATTTTCACAATTACGGACTATCACTCTGGGATGCACAACCAGCCAATCACAAACTGTGGTCTGTAACAATCTTTTGTCTACCCCAGATCGAGTTGCAATCTGTCAAATCTTTCTTCGACGCATTAGAAAATGCTAAGATATTGAACTATCATCACTATTAACGACAAGGTAATGAAAATAAAACATTATTCCTCGTTATTATACGTGGAAAACTTTATATGAGCTCACACAAATTGAACATCCCTTGCAAATTGCATGACACCATCCACACTCGGTGGTCATCTTGGAACATTTCAGTAAGTCAACAAAAGATAGCTTCAAAGAGGAATTCACGAAGTCTTAAATACAATTCAAGACATTGCATGCTCAATTTAACATGTTTTAAATTCTATGTATTTAGAGATATCGTCTATTGAAATGAAGACATCTTTCATCAATTCACCTTAAATTAAAATGTAGATATCTGGAGAAGTGTAATCTATGGCAAATCGCCCCCACCATTAGACCAGCAGACACACACACGATACGTGAATGAAATTGTCAAAGGAGTGGAATCAATTAACATATTCCTGATAATTCTATTTACTTTCAGTCATTGGGATGTCCAAATCGCAACGATGGCTGACTCTGTCTACGTTGTTGAAACGACATCTCTCAAGTCAAATCCGTACTGATACAAACTGTCATGAGCGGTGTTTCTGGTTGGGACAAAATGATTTTGGGCAAGAAACGACGAACTGCGCAGCGGCGAGTGGCTTTTTTTTTTTTTTTTTTTTTTTTTTTTTTTTTTTTTTTTTGTTTGTTTTGTTTGTTTGTTTTGTTTTGTTTTTTTGTTTTTGTTTTTGTTTTTTACTCAGAATCATTGAGTCCCAACCAGAAACACACTGGGAATGATGGTTTGTATTTATCCCATAATATTTTTACAGAATATTCTGTTCAAGTAGACAAAAAACGATAACCTTTAAGCGAAAAAAGGCCAGAAATACGTAAAAAGCATGACTACCCAACATTGCTCAATGATTCTGCGCAACTCAATGATTCAGCGAAAAGTAACCGGCTCGTGATTTCCTGCCCAGAGTTATTTCGTCCCACCCAGAAACACCGACCATGGCCGTTTTTATAAGCAAGGAGGCCACACGTGTAGTGTATAAGGATGTATCAGTAAAGACCACCAAGAAGCACTACAAAGGATCAAAACAAAGCTATGGCAAAAGTACTGATGAATAACCTGAAAAATGAATGAAGATAGTTAAATTACATTACCACATATATGTAACAGATTCTCTAAGATCATTGGCTCAACCTAGATAATGACTGTGCATAACACCTTTAATAATTTAAGTTAGGCCTATAGATAACCATGCGAGGGAAAAAGAACGAGAGATGTATTAAGAAGCAGTGGGGAGAAGTCAAAAGTATGAAAAGGAGCAATTAGAAAGAAAATCTTCTAGTTTCAGCAGTATAACTCTGCCTAAAAAAATTGAATATTTGCTGGATCAGACACTTAGTTCTTTGCTGCCAAAAAGGAGAATGTTGTTCAACCTGTTACTAGCTTCACAGATAATGAGATTATTGTATATATATATATTTATATATAATATATATATATATATATATATATATATATATATATATATATATATATATATATATATATATATATATCCAAAAGAACCACGGTGATTTTTTAACTAAGAAAGATGCCTGTGGAAACCATGTTGTACGCGTTCATTGAGATCGCCAGTCAGTGTGTTTCACCCGATGGGCCGCTGGTAGCGCGGTGTGTTCTGAACACACGACAAATTTGTTCCACCACGCCATAAATTTTGCTCATCCCTCAGCAACAAGACCATGATATATCTGCGTAAATGACACAACCTGTCATTATCAAAGAAAATAAATATGTGACTTACCATTAAGAGCTGTGTATGCGGAGGTGCTGTTGTCCCATCCAGTCAAACCGACAGATATTAATTGCGGTGTGGTTGGAGCCGGAATGCTGCCGTATAAATACAATACCGGGCTGCGCGCATCATCCCCTGCTCCGGTTTCCCCAGAATGTGAAAGTTGCATAACAGGCGTGACACGGTATTCGGGGTGAAAAGTGCAACTCTTGAGAACTTTGTAATAGAGATTGTTGAATGATCTTTTGTTTATCGGATATTGATCCGTTTAAACGAACACGAACTGCTGGTTTAAGTCCTGTATTTCAATCATTCTTCCTAGAAAAGGGCCTTTGTCATTTGTAGTGAATCCAACTCCGCAACCATGACAACAAATTTATACGTTCAACGAGCACTCGACTTTTGTAAAAGAACAAAATGGTTCATTTTTCAAAAAGGGTGCGAAATGCGAAAAAAAAATCCTGCTCCATAAAAAACTTGTTCATAAAAACTTCCCGTCTGATAAGCTTGTGATTACCGCATTTTATACCATTCACTTTATTGGTAATCAGCACCAAATGAGGTGCTTTGCTGAACAACACTGAGGACTTCACAGGTTCATGAGGAAACCGGTCGACGGCGATCGGTTTTTCAAATGGCGTTTGTTTTTGTTTGGGGGGGGGGGGGCGGGGGGAGGGGGCGGAGAAGGCATCTTTTTGTAATATTTTGAATAGAATTACTAGATGACACTCAGAAGGAGGGACTCGTCTTTCCTGACACTTAGCTATCGTAAAGATCAAATGAATTTTTGTGCTGCAACTTTGCCAAAGGCATGTCCACCTATTCAAAGTATAAGATTTGCAAAATGTCTGCCAAGCTTTTGGCAGGATAATACAATTTTGTCAGGCTTTTTTGTAATTTTTATGTTGTTACTACGGACAACATAACTACATTAACCATTCACAATTGGGAGACTGATTTACGGTTTTGCTTGGCTCTGCTGGTGCACATCTCGCGCCAAGGCAAGCTGTTGGCCTGGGCCGCGTAATATTCTGATAGGCGTGTTCTACAGTAGGGGCATTCATATTTAACTATATTAACTGCAGACCTGCTCTGGTCCCCTCAATTGCTAGGCAACAGAACCAGGCCTCTGCTGTGATGAGGGCACTTGTACCAATTATGCTACTTAACAATCCGGAAATAACCCTTTTTTAACACTGAACAAATTAAATTTTCTGAATACATTTAAAATTTCTGTGTGCTTTATAACTTAGTAAATGGCTTTTAGCGTTTTGCTTTCTGAAGTTCTTACTTTTCTTGTACAATCTCATTTGGTCCTACTTGATACATGAATCTGAACTCTTTCCTGTCAAGTTTTTTGCCGCAGCCTAGGTGGCAGCACAGGATCCCATTTAATATGTGTACCTCCTATTTTCAACCAAAATGTTTCTGTTAACGAGCAATATAAGTAAAAGTATTGAAACAGACGACAATTTACAGATGGGTGGCAAGGTAGAACAATGATTAAGATGCTATACCGCCGCCTGTACATGACGACAAGGGCAATTATCGGGGTCACGTGTTCAATGTTCCCGAAAGTTGACAACCCATTTTTTTTCCATGAAATCATAAATTAATTTCTTTCCATGCTTCATTGAAGTGTTTTCCCTGTTCGAAGGCACTTTGGTAATCCCGATTCCCTAGAAGCTATTGCTCAATGTTTCCAGGAAATCAGAGGCCTTCATTTGTTCAAGCTTTCCTCTCAACCCCCAATGGGAGCCCCAGGATAATGAATAACCTGCGTTAACATGCGAAAAACCATTAACCTCATTTTCCAGAAAATAGACAGGGTGTGAAAAAGGGAAGATTTTAAGATTGGAGAACGCCATATAGTATGGAAACTTTCTTTTAGGATAAGACAACAATTTCGTATGTCGTTGTGCTTTGACGCGCATTGGGTTATTAAAGCAATCATATCTTGAGGACGGAGACGGATAGATATAGAATAAACTTCGGAGTGAAAAAGGGTGTATTCTTGTGAAATATATCGCAAAAGTGACCATCTTGTTCAAATTTTCGATATTCTTCCGGGGAAAAAAGCATAAGATCAATAATGCTAATTTTATTTACAAAAACTTCCACTTCACACCAAGTCACTGGAGGATCGGGGTCAACTTCTGTTGGGTCCAAAATTGTTAAATCAGAAAAAGTATTGAATTCATTACAAGACAAGGACCTTCACTGCCAATGCTGCAGCCAAATTTGTATGTATATCAACCCAAAAAGGAACAAAACACTGATGTAGGGAAATCAGAAAAGCCGGTGAAAACTGCCGCCTGCCAGCCGTGACGGCCTGGCTGCACCCGCTGTGACTCTGCTGTTCCAACAATCGCCAACCCTGACCTGCCTGTCTTCAGGCTGCAGGCTGAAATCCTTTAGTTGCGGGGGGGGGGCGTTATTCTTGTATTTTTTGCATATTTTATGTGTTTGTATTTGTAATTACTTGCATGTATTTAAGTATTTTTTGGGCGCCCATGGACATAAAGTCCAGAAATAAATGAATGAATGAATGAATGAATTTGGTGCAATATGTCCCCTATAGTATTGCTGTGGGCCCACATGGACAAATGAATGAATGAATGAATGAATGAATGAATGAATGAATAAATGATTGAATGAATCAATTTGATGCAATATGTCCCCTACAGTAAAGGGTATACAAAAATAGCCATTACAAGCTTCATTGAACTGTAGATGGACAAAAATAAACAAATTGGTCACATATAATAAATTAAAACATATTTCTTTATTCAGGATCACCTAATAGTATATCAAAATGTACTAATCTGGAGGCTCTTCTGACACGGAGAGACAAAAACGGTATACACAAGGCACACAGGACAAAACATACTCCGAAAATATACACTAATTTATAAGTGGCTATATACTCAAGCAGTCCTTCTCTCACAGCTTGCTCAAGGTTCTTGTTATACTGGCGTTACATTTTATGTGT
This sequence comes from Hermodice carunculata, assembly GCA_964020975.1. Classification (NCBI taxonomy): domain Eukaryota; kingdom Metazoa; phylum Annelida; class Polychaeta; order Eunicida; family Amphinomidae; genus Hermodice; species Hermodice carunculata. The sequence goes on along the minus strand of OZ026620.1, from coordinate 81,787,948 downwards.
ACGTATATAACTGCAGCCATATGGTATCCCTCACTGCTTTCATTATAGTCATGCATGTGCTGTTCTTTTTATTTTACCTCTTTTTCTTTACTTTTTTTAACCTGCGATCTGTAAGAATCATGTTGTATGTAATTTTTATTTATACTGGGTGAAAAATTTGCAATGGCCTTTCGCTAGTTTTCTAACCCTCTTTAAAGAAATAAAGTATATTAACGAAGACACACACTATACGAAAAAGAAAGAAGTAGAAAAATACGTCATCATACCAATGAATAGGCCTAATATATGCACCGTACTATCTACATACTAATGTATAAAATGTAGCACTACGTTACCAGTAAGGGAAAGGCAGAGGCAGAGAGAGAGAGAGAGAGAGAGAGAGAGAGAGAGAGAGAGAGAGAGAGAGAGAAAGCTAATAAGGTAGAGGTAATACAGGAACAGTTGCTGGTCTCTGAATCACAGCCCTTGACGGAATGTCATTTTATGGGCATTAACGACACTATATTTGCGTAGTACAATAAGTTGTACTTTTATCCACCACATTCAGCAAGCGAAGGGAAAATTTATTTATTCTTATATTTGTTTGCGGGGTTTTTTTTTGGGGGGGGAGGGGTGGGTAGGTAGGTTGTTTGTTCGTTTGTTTATTCATATGCATATGTATATGTGCTTGTTTTGTCTTTACAAATTGCACGTGTGAGAATTGGCACCAACTGCAAGCATCAATCGTTAAAAAAAAAAAAGAAAGAAAGAAAGAAAGAAAGAAAGAGAGAAAGAAAGAAAGAAAGGAAGAAAGAAAGAAAGAAAGAAAGAAAGAAAGAAAGAAAGAAAGAAAGAAAGAAAGAAAGAAAGAAAGAATAATGCCGTCAATGCCGAGGCTCATTTACTACGAATGATGTGCTTATGAGGTAATTAACCGACTTTTAGGCCATTGTTTACTTTCAAGAAATATTACATCACAACTGATTCAAAGTTAAAACTTTCACTTGAAAAAGGTCTGGTACGTCCATTGCATTTCGCCATGCGTTGACAATAACGATGAGTTATAAATTAATTTAAGAAAATTTAACGCTATGAAACATGGTTGATGATTGCCGCTGATGACCCGTTGATAAATTCATTTGGCGGTTGAAGCTTTGAATTTTCAAAATTGTTGCATAGAACTTTATTATAGTAATTAATAAAGGTATGGGTAAAGACATCACCATTGACTGGATTGCTTATGAAGCGTAGAGAGATTGGATTGTGCTATTTATTAATTTATTTATTCATTTACATGTTTGTTTGTTTGTTTGTTTGTTTGTTTGTTTGTTTGTTTGTTTGTTTGTTTGTTTGTTTGTTTGTTTTGGAATTGTAAACATATTTATTTGTTCTGGACAGCACTATAGTACAATGCATGACTAATATAATGGGTTCTCCAGACACGGAGAGACACATAAGTACATACAAAACACATAAGACAGTACAAAAATAATGTTACCAATTGTTACCTTACATGATATTGAAAATAATAACACGTTATGACATCGTAACCTTCATACAGTCGAGTTCAAAGATGACCCTGAAGTAATACGACAAACAAGTTTCATTTTAAAAGAGAACCAGACGTGACTGGTATAAAAGGACAGAAATCGGTAGGGACACGTTTGTATACAATTGGTACCGTGCAAATACCTGAAATCTTAGATGAAGCAAAGTGAAGAACAGCAACTGCACAGGTGTTTGAAAATACTTTATTGAACAATGTGCAGATGATGATTGGGATTAGTTTCATTGAGTACAACGTTGACAGAGAGGTCATGGAACACAATTTAGCACCGTTGGTTACTTGTGATATCGAGCGCCATATTGAAACCTTGTAAGTTATTCAGCATTATATGATTGAAATTTCTGAAAAGTACTTACCTCGGAGTGCATCTTTTGAGAGTCGGATTAACGAGTAGCACAGTCAAAGATGGCACCACTAAACTGAAATTCCCATAGACGGCCTTTATAAAACATCTTGGCATATCTGAGAGTAAGAGCTTCAACTTTAAGGAAAATTATGCTCACCAGTTAAGTTCATGTCTGATTTGCAAAATAAGAGCAAAAACATATATGAGGAACACCAAACGTTTGACTTTGCCCCACCTGCACGCAGTCATGTTGGGTTTCCACCTGTCTGCACCCAAAATCACTTTTAAATTTCCTCCCCCCACCCCAAGAAAAAAATGCCCAAAATTAATCATTCAAATCACTCTATTTTATGATGGCAAAATCTGAATTAAAATTGTATGTGAAGGATTTCAGCCAACAACATATTCCACCACTCTGGTCAAGCCAAATCCTACAATGTTGGTCATCAGACATCATACCTTTGTGCTGCCCTCTGTGGCCAATTTAAGGGTGCAACCCAAAGTGTGCAGGTCAGTGTGATTATGATGTGATCGGACATGTACACGGGATTGCATGTGTATGTTCTGCGCATGGTCAAACAAACATGGATGCTGTACATAGCTTTAAGTATAGTGATTGGCTGAAATTATCATAAATCTAAGAAAGATATGAGTAAAAAACGATGTACGTATTGAGAATTTAGGGAAAATATATACAGTGAGTACCAAAATTTGTGAGTGGGCTGAAGTGGAATTTTTAGCACTGTATCTTTGACAAAGAAATATGAACTGTAAGTTGTATCATTGACTACGGAAGTCGTAATTCCCCGAACTAAAACAATGCCAGACTGCACACAGTCTGGGCAAAAAACACGGTTAAGATGGATCATATGGAGGAACAGGAAAATTAAACTATGAATCGTCTTGTTTCAGTTATAAATTTCTCAAGTGCTTCCGAAATTTGAGCATTTGCGACATAAGATAGTTCTTTGCTACCAAAAAGAAAAACGTTTACCAACCTATCAGTTGCGACACGGATAGTAAGATTTGGATGAACTCTAGGGGCCAATGTAGATAGAGTAGAATATAATAGTTTTTTCCTTGGCTGCATGAATTTCGAGCGATAGAGGAGGAAGAGTTTTTGGTCTTCACGTGGCCAGGAGCATGCCCATGAAGGACTTTGAAAAATGTTTACCTTATGAAGGTCTTAATTAAGTGTAGAGAACCTCAGTCGCAACTGAGTGTGGCATATATTCGGGAAGCGGTCACCAAAGAACTATACTGAGGACGTGGCACTGTTGCTGCTATTTGTATAATTAGAATAAAACTGTAACGTGGACATGGCACTGTCGCTGCTATTTGTATAATTAGAATAAAACTGTAATGAGGACATGGCACTGTTGCTGCTATTTGCATAATTAGAATAAAAGTGTGACGTGGACATGGCACTGTTGCTGCCATTTGTATAATTAGAATAAAAGTGTGATGTGGACATTGCGCTGTCGCCGCTATTTGTATTATTAGAAAAAAACCGTGACGCAGACATGGCACTGTTGCTGCTATTTGTATAATTAGAATAAAACTGTGATGTGGGCATGGCACTGTTGCTGCTATTTGTATAATTAGAATAAAACTGTGACGTGGACATGGCACTGTTGCTGCTATTTGTATAATTAGAATGAAACTGTGACGTCGCAAATGAAGCTGTTGAGTTTGTCCTTGATGATTGTTCATATTATGAACTACTCACTAATGTCATTCATACGAGGCTTTATCCTTGCTTGGATGCATATAACTTCTACTCACTGATGTCATTCATACGTGGCCTTGGCCTTGCTTGGATGTATATGAACTACTTACTAATGTCATTCACACCTAACATTGTCTTCCTGCATGATTGTCCATGCTATGAACGACTTACTGTTGCGATTCATATGACATTGTCCTTCTGCATGATTATTTATAACAGGAACGAGTGGGAATATCATTTCTGTAAGTGTGATAAGCTTTGTGTTTCGTTCAAAGGCCTTGTAGCTTTAAACAGACCCCGTATTTACCATGCCTGGTCTGATATTCTAAATTTACTTGATAGTTTGTGAAACGGAAAAACAGTCTTTAAACTAGAAAGAATAGATTTGCTAGCACATTTGTGCACAACAAAAGATTCTCAGTTTGAAATTTACAACAATGTACAACTTTCATCACTGGGCACACCACAACGATTCTCACAAACCTTAACCATAGCAGTCTGACACTTGTATCATAATGTAATATATGTTTTTAAACATATTTATTTATGTACTTAAATTGAATCACCAAATGGTACAAAATACTGAAAAGACTGGCTCTCCAGACACAGAGAAACATACAATAATGTGCACACTTTGCACTTTTTATTTCACTATATATCCCACTGGGCTGACGTGCAGAATGTACCTAATAAAATATGCAATACAAATAAAATGACAAAATGGAGCCCTTGTACACATATTAATCATGAATGCTAGAGATCACCTCTGAAGAATTAAAGTGGGGTCTCCCCCTGAGCGCTGGTCCAATCGAAGAGCTCTGATGTCCAACACAAAAGCAAAGAAATCTGGATATTTGAACAGGATATTTGATTGCTCATCAAGAAAAAATACAAATATGTACAGAAGATAAGAAGCATGGAACCCAAAGACAAAAAATTAAACCTCTAAGCACATTAACAGATGCAAATAACAAAATGTATCATTTTTCAGACATTTTTCTCGCTATCTTTAAATGCATGCACATGCCAATTAATTCCCGAGGTATCCTAGCATGAATTGTTTGGCGACTCAGATCTAAGTCAAAGACACAGAAAAATTACATAATGCAGACAAACATTTATTGACTTGTTCATTGCACTTTCCTTTTGCCGGAGTGGTCATCTTTATGTTAATAGTTAGCCTACCTCCCTGCTTGTCTATCTATGTTTCTATGTAGCTATCTATCTATCTATCTATCTGTCTGTCTGTCTGTCTGTCAGTCGATCAATCTATTTTTAAACTCATTAATCGTTTCATCTTTTTTATAATCCATTCACTCAAGTATATATTTTTCATTTATTCATAAAATTCAGTCAATTATTTATTTGTGTATTTAACTTGGGTAGCCCATTTAGAATATCACGAATTCTGTTCTTACATGGGTGTCAGGGATAAGGCACCGACACAAAATATTGATGATAATAGTATTAAACTAAAAACATCCCCGAGACAAAAGAGACAACTAACGCATTTGAAAGTGCGACAATTTGCCAGATGGAATGATATATAAATTGAATGTCAACACAGCTGCAACTAGGAAAGATGATTTGCTGCATAGCAAATCAGTGTGTGTGTCTTCAAAGCATATTGGTATGGCAATGTACAACGATTCCATAAAACAGGAGTAGAAGTGGAATGGCATCTCTATCTATTATAGCTTTGAACTTATTCAAGATTTAAAATTTCTAATGGTGCTATTTAGCAATTTAAATTGCTGCAACTTTTATTTTTAATTCATCAGGTGATTAGGTGCCGGAGGTCAACAACCGCCTAGTAGAAGTTGGAATGACATCTCTTTTATACTGTTGAAGATATTCAAGATTGAAAATTTAAAATGCCCCTAATTTGCATAATTTTAAACATCTTCATTTCTCTGTATAAAACAGTCAAACTCCTTGTATGGAGGTACAATCATGCCAAGTTTGGACTTTCTATGTATAATATTGTCTGAGAAAAGTGTCGGACAAATTTGCTGGTATAGAAGAAAGAAAGAAAGGAAGGAAGGACGGAAGGAAGGAAGGAATACAGAAAGAAAGAAAGAAAGAAAGAGAGAGAGAAAGAAAGAAAGAAAGAAAGAAAGAAAGAAAGAAAGAAAGAAAGAAAGAAAGAAAGAAAGAAAGAAAGAAAGAAAGAAAGAAAGAAAGAAAGATCAATGCAGCCAATGTTTACATGACAAAATTAACTCATTCAGTGATGAACCCAAAGGATATGCTCTTTGCTAATTCTTTTAAATTTGCATTGCTAATACAACGTGTGAAACAAATAAAAAGGTCAGAATATCACAAATCATGAGCACATATTATATTCTATTATGATTGTCAGAAATTTTAAATCACGAACCACTCATTTAAGAGATAAAAATACTCAGCATATCCCTTTGATACAAATTTCACTGACAGTAAATGAAGACTTCTGTCCTGAATGACTGAAGGGATGCCATATTTTCAAAGGGTCATTTTGATGTCACATCTTGTAAAATATATACCAGGATTATGGCTTGTTTGCCGTTTGATTGAGATGTGACACCCCTGTAAAAATGTCCCACAGGTCTTACGATGTTGATACAGGCTCTGGATTATGAGTGAAATCCATGGGGGGGTAATAAAATACACACAAACTTAAGGAGGAAAGGGTAGGGCTTATTTTGATGTGGTTACACTTGCCAGGACTTTGGAATAAGCTGGCCATTTGGTACCAATCATTCACTGTCATTGGTCATGTGTGTTTGGTGCGGTGGCAGACACATAGCAGGGCCAGCTCCACAGTAAAATGGTGTCCATTTAGCCGGATTATTTTGTAAAACATCCAATTATTTGACGCTACAAAAGTGAAAATAAAACCCATATAAATGTCTACAGCAGCACCCATGTGGACCTGTTTACAAACACCACAAATTATAGCAGCTGGGTTGAGTGGCAGGGCAAAGAGGTCAGTGATAGGCTGTTTGGCCCACCAGCACTGTGGTCACAACTAATGAGACGGCCCCCAGAGCTCAAGTTAGGTGGAATGCACTGTATAGTATATAACATATTGAAAATTTAAAACTTTAATTAGCCCTCATTCGCATAATTTTGAAAAGCATGGCCTCTCATTATAAAAAGGCCAGACTTTATCCATAGAAGTATAATTGTGCCAAGTTTGGAGTTTCTACATATGATACTTTTCAAATGAAATGTCGGACAAATTTGCCTGTAAAGAAAGAAAGAAAGAAAGAAAGAAAGAAAGAAAGAAAGAAAGAAAGAAAGAATTCCTAGAAAAACAGAAAAGTGTGTGCTGACACACACACTTTAATAACACTAACATTAAATGCGAACACAGCTGAAATAGTTCATACATTGAACATCGGTAGAGGCTGAATAGTACAGACCTAGAATGTCAACACAGCTGTAATAGTACAGACATAGAGTGCAAGACACCGCAGCATACTTAGGAACATAGCCCTACAAGTGAAATTGCACACCTTCGTATTGAATAGTCATAGTTTTCAACTTTATGCAAAATTATTTGCAATTAAAATTTTAAAAACTGCATGTCTGGTATTTTGTTTTGAAGACTTTTATACTTAGAAACTCCAAAAAAGGCATGATTATACCTCCATGCACAAAGTCTGGTCCTCTTGTGAAGAGGGGTGACAGTTTTGAAAATCATGCAAATTAAGGTCCTTGGAAAATGTAAATCTTGAACATCATCTTAAATATTATAGGTAGAGATGCCATTCCAACTGCAATTTTGAACTTTGTGTCATAGGCGCGACCAATAAACCACAAAAATTGGAGAATTTTAATTCATACTAATTACGGCAATTGAAAAGTTTTAATGTTGGATATCGTCAAAACTATTCGAGGTGCCATTCTACCTTGAGTTCATGGGTTTGTACTGCAGGCGCATCCAATGAACCATAAACAAAAGCTGTAGCATTGAACCACATGTAAGTTTTGAGAAATACAGATTTGCTTCGAATCAAATCTTCTTTTCTCGTTTCTGACAGTATCACGGGGTGGCTGCATGCATGGTAACATTTTATGACATTGTATATCTCCTGGGCTGCTTCTGTGGTGGTAATGTTTTAAGACTGTGTATCTTCATGGGGAGATGTACGGCAGCAATATCTTATGACAGCGTATATATCTACAGGATTGGCTGCGCAGCAGAAATGCTGAATCATGACAGTGCATATTCGCCAGGTTGGCTGTGTGACTGCAATGCTAAGCTGACCCACAACAGATCAGGAGGTAAACATCATCTTGATCACGTCTTTGTGCAGGAATACCCATGAGCAGGACAACATAACATCTGCCCAAGGTCAAATCCATGGAGAGCATGGTGCACTCAACAAGGCTTTGCTGAAAACAAATAAGTGTGTGCGTGCGCGAAGGATCCCGTTCCTTGCCCAACCAAAGGCCAAAGTAAACATCGCCAAAACGGGATTTCAACTGCAGTGAATAGATAAGAGGATCTATAGTTTCCATTAGGCCAACATGGCTAGGCCTTCTTTCCTCTTTTGAGGGCCCTATATATCTGTAAGAACATCGGTTCAGATCTATGGATTTATGCGTATCAGAAAATAACCAAAAAAATTATTCAAGTCTTTCAAAATGACAGATTATCTAGTACTGTTATTGCACTTTAGTATTTTTTCCATTTCATAATGAAAGCGTTGTGAGGAGTAAGGGGTAGTCCTCGTTTCGGATAAAATCCATTACATAATAGCGTGTCGATATATTCTTCCCACATATATCATCAATAGATATGAAGAAATGTGTAAAACACCAAATTGTTATGTACGTAACCATTTTTAAAAGCTTTTCTATTTCATGACACTATCTTTAACAAACTGTTTCAAATGTTAAGCAGGAAATACATTGTTTTCTTAAAAGAAACCTACATCTATTTTTAAGGTTGCTGCTATAACTTAAACTGTCGAAAGTGGACCCCATCGACAGCGGATTTTTGGGGGTCATGGTGACATTCCCTTGCATATATGCACGCATATGATGCCTTATCTTTTTGATATCACTTGTTGAATACGGCTACATGCTATGGTATGTTCTTCATCGTACTATTGTTATATGTACGCACAGATGTAATACAGTGTAAACGTTACCGAATTAATATTTGCTGGGTGCTGAGTATTTATAAGAATATATTTGTAAAAACTTAGAAGAGGAAGAAAAAAAGAAGAGGAAGAGGAAGAAGAAGAAGAAGAAGAAGAAGAAGAAGAAGAAGAAGAAGAAGAAGAAGAAGAAGAAGAAGAAGAAGAAGAAGAAGAAGAAGAAGAAGAAGAAGAAGAAGAAGAAGAAGAAGAAGAAGAAGAAGAAAAACAACAACAACAACAACAAGATCACAGCCTGCAGAAATTGAAAATAGGGTTAATGACTATATATCAAACACGTTTCATTATTCAAGGGCTAAGTAAAATTTGTTCCACAATTGCAAGGTTTCCACTCATTATGAACTAATGTCTTTTCATGACACCGGATGAGAAGCGTTGAGCTGCACATAATATGTCCCGTGTGCAGATGATTGAGTCCGCTGGCCGCGTGGTTCCTGTCTGACCCCTGCAGCATCTCAAGTGACTGATGTTCTATGGATACTGGACTTGACAGGCACCACAAGCTGCTCTTTATGGCTGGATCCACGAATATGTACAAAAGCCTCTCCTGGTGGCCGAGAGTTAGAAAACGGACCTACTCCAAGCGAGCATGCAGCCTTTGATCATACGATTAATTATTAGTTCAGATGAAAAAAAAAACTGATTTAATCATATGAACAAATCGATTCGATTATATGCTCATATATTCTTTGTTTAGTCATACGATTAAATGCATTTAATCATATAAACAAATCGATTGGATCATGATCATATGAACAAATGCATCTGTTTATATGATCAAATCAATTTGATCATAGGAAAATAGATTATATTTGATCATATGATCAAACAACCTTAAAACTAACTAAATTGATGCTCCTTCCCATTTTTGATGATATGTTTATTACATAATCAAATATTTATTCATATGAGCAAATTACCTCCGCCGCACATGCACAAATCAATTTACCGATTTGATCATCTGATCAAATCCTATTTGTTCATATGAAGAAACACTTCCGTCACCCTTGCGCAAATCAATGTGCCGATTTTTTTCATCTGGTCAAATACAATTTGTTCGTATGATCAAATATTTCCTGTTACATATGCGCTTGTATACTTTCCCGTGGATGCGAAACAGCGGAGGGAAATTCAGGTGCAGCAGCAGCTGACAGCCGACAAGACAAGCAGTTGCTGAGGTACGAGATTCGCCTGCTTAGCTTTTGGCCAGGGAGTACTTATCATTTAGTACTTGACCAAGTCCTATCTATTCATTAGAGGCGATCAAGCATGCACTTTGATACCGAACCGGGTACTCGGTACTCGGTACATATTACCGATCCCGAACCGGGCAAATGGAGAATATTTGTACCCATGATAAAATGCATTTGTTCATATAATCAAATAGATTTGATCCTATGAATATATTCATTTCATCATATGATCCAATCTGTGCGTTCCTATGATTAAATACTGATTAAAACAAGAAGCGGCAATATATATATATATATATATATATGTGTGTGTGTGTGTGTGTGTGTGTGTGTGTGTGTGTGTGTGTGTGTGTGTGTGTGTGTGTGTGTGTGTGTGTTTAAGTCACTGGCCATAACTACTGTTGAATATTTAAATCTTGCTTTGACCAATTTCACTACACAAATCTAATATATTAATGTTAAAGGCAGGCTATACGTGCTGTGTACCTTGTTACTGTGTTATTTGACATTCACACCATGCGTTCGTACTACAGTAACATTTGAATTGAATTAAACCGAATTTTTTTTTTTGCATAAAACAAATAACAAAATGCACAGTCTAGGGGGTGGGGGTTTGGGTTTTTTTAGGGGGTGGATTTCAAGGTTTTGTTTATTTTTTTGCGGGGGGTGGGGTATTTTTGTTTTGCTTTGGGTTTTTTTTAATTTTTTGTTTTGTTTTTATTTTGTTTTTTGTTTTACGGGTTTTTTGAGGGGGTTGCTTTGCCATCTAATCTCATACTAGATACTTAGATCTATACTGCAATTGGTACAAAGTTTAAAGTTTCAGTGTTATATGCTTGCATCTTGTCATTGTGGGTTTGACTTTTCTTGCAACATCTTTTCATGAAAGTTTACTTATACAATAAAGGTATTTCTGTCATTTTAAATGCTAATTGTAGTCTTTTAGATGCTCATCACTGCAGGTAACTTCTTTCTTACCTACCTCGGCCTTAAATGCTCAGCAGTGCAACTCACTTCTTTGTAATCTATCTCGATAGGGACATCTTGTAGGGCGGTGGATGAGTCAGAGTTGACTCCTGTTGTCAATAAAACTACTAACTCAGGGGTAGCACGAGTGATTCCAAGGGGCCTATATATAGTCTCCTTGACGGTACAAACGAGAACTTTTGCCCGCATTACTTACAGGCATGTCTTAAATTGTTAGAGGAATTATACGTACGGTTGGTAAAATCCAAGCAGTCAGGTCAATCCCGGCTAAAAATGATCCTTCCCTCTTCCCCCCACATACATAACCCGTTGGAGGTTGTGTATCGGTCAGCGATATGCAGTCTACACTCTCCCAAGATGTTCTTCATACTTTCTGTATTATGTAATTATCAGGTGTCAACAAATTGTTTAAAATTTTGTTTTATTCAAAGAATCTGGAAGCTAACGTGTGATTAATTTGCTGCGTGTGTTCGCAATGGCTTTACAGGCAGGAAAGACAGAATCCGAAAGTGTCAGACTTCTGGTTGACGATTCAGCTGCATGCATAAATGCATGACCCCAACTGATTAGGCAATTGACATTATTAATTTTTCATCGAGAGCACAAATTAATATAGCAATATTGCTTGATAATTTAGAACTATCTGCACATAATTAAGTGATATCCAAATTAATCAGTGATATGGGTAAACAATTTAGCGATATACCTTCATAACTCGCGATATTTTTCAGTAGTAAGAAATGGTCAATACAGACATTAACATCGGAAAAAAAAACTAAATGTACGTAATATTTCTCTTTAAATGTACCCAAACATTCTGGTCTGGTCTGGTCACTATTTTTACTAAAGAGGAACAAACAGTTCGACCGTCTAGTAAAGTACAATACTTGTTGTGGTACCAAACACGGTTTACTCCGTGGTGTACCTGTCAGCACTCCAATCAAAGCTCATATTTTCCGTGGGTTTATATTATATCATTCCCACCATGATCAGAATGTATTGTTTTCCAAAGCATTGTTTTCTCTACTTGCTACATGTTGTAATACGTTCATTTATAGCCACTTGCGTTCTATCAAGGTGTAAACTTTGTATGGTATATATTGTATCTTGATAATTATTGTTTCCTGCTTTGCAGAACCGTGTCTTGGTGACATTCATGCAGGTTTTCGCCAGTACAGGTGACCCCTGTGTCCACTCGCGTTTATGTCATTTAGTTCACTTGCTGCTTATACCTGTCGAACATTTATTTACCCCATGTTAATATTTATTTCTGTTAAGTTGTATTTATACTCAATCTTGTCTCAATTACGTCTCCCATTACTGGAAGTTTGATGTGAAATTTAATCAATCCATCTAATTAATCCTTTAGCAAATAAACATATATATAATTGTGTTATATATATGACGGTTTCAGAGTTGCACATATATGATCATGTTATTGAATTATTTTCCCCGTGTATCATGAACTCTGACCAACATCTCACTGTGCCATTCTTCCTGGTTCGACTTAAACACTTTGAATAACTGCAGTATAATATTTTCCATTTCTTGTTATTTGTATTCCCACTACTACAACAATGACATGCAACCTGAAGTTATTGTAACATATCTTTATGGGAAATATTTATTACCTGCAATCAGTCACCTATCAATGGTAGGAGAATTAGCGTTATTACAATATCACTGTTAAATTTCAATTCATAAGTGTTCTCTCAACTCAAGTGTAGTGCTAACGATTTTTCTAATTGTTTACTTGTTTCGTTTATATGTTCCCGTATTTCTTGTGCGTAAACGTCAACTACACAAGTATTAACACAAAAAATTCATATATTCTTGGTCATTTGCATCCAGAGTCACAGTTTTTTTTTTTTTTTTTTTTTTTTTTTTTTTTTTTTTTTTGGTTTTTTGGGTTTTTTGTTTTTTCATTCTTTGACAACCATGTTCCTTTTTCTTTCCTTTTTACTTTTTGCTATGTATGTGATCTCTATCCCTTTCTTGCTATATATGCGTTTTTCATGTTTCGTGTCAGTCTTTTGTATTCCATTCTTATGTCAGTTTGCTCATTTGCATGATGATATATGTGTTTGTGACAACGCTCGTATGTACCCCATGTCCACCGACATATTAGCTGATTCCTACTTCATAACTACAGCAATGATTATATTACCAGAATTTTTTAGGGTTTGTCTTCATGTTTAATCTGGGCACCATATCTGACGGATTATTGTTACGTTCTGTTATATCCATGAGAATAAGTATACAGCAATATAGAGCTGTCATTGGCTCATATTATTACCGCAAATGCCTGGTCAAAATCATATCTTGTACTACTCTTACACCTGATTATGTTTTACCTGCATTTACTTTTCTTGCATTGTTAATTACCTTTCTCCTCTTTAAATGATATTGTAGTCTCAGACACGTGGATAAAATTTTATGCAAATTTCTTGTGTTTGATTTACTACCCAACCCAGGGCCCACAGATACCTTCTCTCAAAATCAATTAAAAATTTCCCATGCAAACGTCCGTAGCATTAAAAGTCCTGACAAACTTAATGAGTTATATTTCTTGGCCACTTCGGAAAAACTCAACGTTATCACTGTATCTGAAACATGACTCGTTACTAGCTACCCCAGTGAAGTATTATACATTGATGGTTTTCGAATGCCGATACGCAAAGATAGGACTGTGGGTACTGGGGGAGGGGAGGCGATCTATGTAATGGACAACTAACCTTGTACTCACCGAGCGGACCTCTAATCTGCCAACAGTGAATGTTTATGGGTTGAATTTCGACTCAAATAAGGTTTAGTTCTGTTACGTGTGTTCTACCGCCCACCAGGGCAATATACCGCAGACAGAGATTTGTTAATTGATGAACCTGATCTTTCCATTACTTCAGCCCTTGAGTGTAACCCAAAAACTCTAATCATAACCGGTGACTTTAATGATAGGTGCCAGTCCTGGAATACTGATCATTTAGATAGCGACTAAGGACTGCGCCTAGTCAATGTTTATCCCAAAATAACTTATTTCAATTAATAAACGAACCGACCAGAGTAAATGATGTATCTGGAAGTCTCCTTGATCTCATGATCACAGATTCACCAGGTTATGTTCTAAATTCGGGAATCTTACCACCCATTTTTACATCCGATCACTCAGTTGTATTTCGTACTTTTTCGATTTCCCATCGCGTAGATCACCCCTTCAAAAAAAAAAAATTGGGACTTCAAGAAAGCTAATTTTGAAGATTTAAACAAAGCTGCCCTTGACGCCCCTCATAACACAGGTTTCGAAGTCTTTGATGATATTAACGGCATGGTATCCTTCTGGATAGATCTTTTTAGCGGCTTATGCAAGGACTTCATCCCTTTTCGTGACATCCTTGTACGACCCAAAGATAAGCCATGGGTCACTTGTAAAATTAAACAGTTACTCAGACAGAGAAATCATGCTTGGAAACGTTTCAAACGTTTTAGCAACAAAATTCGTCCCTTTACCTATATTGAGTTTATTACTCTTGAAAGACACGACATGTTCTATAAACGGAAGCGCAATACTGCAGTCAACGCCATTCGTAGTTCCATGAGGTCATTTTTTTCAAAAATTCGCAGTGAATTGGATTCTGTAATGTTATTAATGGTGGTACCTGAGCCAGAGTTTTCTAGGTTCCAGGCTCAATCAATCCATACCTCCCCTTCTCGAAAAAGGCACTGTAATATCCAGTAACGTTCAAAAATGTGAAGTTTTCAACAATTACTTTGCTAATCAATGTAAACTTTCTCATGAAGACGATCCTATGCCCCTGCCTGACTTCTCGTATCGCACCGATGCGAGGCTAAGTGAATTCTAAATTGATGAAAACGACGTTAAAAAGGTTTTACAATCCTTAAAGTCCAGCTCTGCTACGGGACCTGATAGTATAGGTGACCTCATCCTAAAGAACACCGCATCTGGCCTCTCCCCATCACTTACAAAACACTTAAACTCTCCCTTGCTGCTTCGTGCTATCCAGATTCATGAAAAAAATCTAATATGTGCCCTGTATTAAAAAAGAACGCTAAGCAGGTAAAAAGCAACTATCGCCCTATTCCATTACTGTGTAATGTTTTTAAAGTTTTCGAACGTTTAATATTTACTTTTCTGTACGAGAACTTTATTCGTCATGATCTACTGACGTGCATATACTCTGGGTTTAAGAAAAACGACTCTACTATCAACCAGCTTATCAAAATCGTTCATGATACATATAATGTCCTGGAACTACGAAAAGAAGCCAGTGTGTTTTTTCTCGACATCAGTAAGGCTTTTGACCGCGTGTGGCATGAGGGTCTTCTTATCAAATTAAGACAACTAGATATTGAAGGTACTTTACTCAAATTTATCGGTAGTTACTTATCAAATCGCTTTCAGAGAGTTACGATTGGTGGTCAGTCGTCCTCCTTGCTTCCTGTAGAGACAGAGGTACTCCAGGGCTCTATTCTGGGGCCTCTTCATTTCCTAGTTTACATTAATGACATAACTGGTAATATTGTGTGTGATATATGCATGGGGCAAACAGTGAAAAATGTCTTTTAATGCTATTAAGTCCTTAGCTGTTTTGTTTTCCACTAAACATAATAAACCAGATCACCCTTTTTTACTCCTTGGCAATTCTGTTAGACCACAATGTACTAGCCATACACATCTGGGCGTTACACTTTCTTGTGATCTAAAGTGGGATGCCCATATTACCAGAATTGTGGAAAAATCGAGAAAACGTCTGTCTCTATTCCACATATTTAAATTAAGGTTATCTTGCAATACTCTAATTCGGCCTTACAAATCCATGGTACGACCTGTCTCAGAGTATGGATGCATAATTTTTGACAATTGCTCACAGACTCTTTATGGTTCCCTCGAGGGTGTTCAGTATGAAGCAGCTCGCATTTGTTTAGCAGCCCTTAAATGTAATCCCCGTTATCTTATGCTTAAGGAATTAGGTTGGCTTTCTCTAGCTCAAAGACGCCAATCTTTCAAATTAATCATGTTTTACAAAATTGTTAATGATCAAACTCCAGCTTATCTTTCGGATCTCATTCCAAATAACAATGGTTAGCCCACTGTCCAGTTAAGAAGCCGACGCAGCCAAAGACAAATCAGGTTTAATTCCTCACGGCTTGGAAATTCATTCATTCCTTCAACTATTCAACTTTGGAAAGATCTTCCCGACGACATAAGACATTCTGCGACTTTATCCCGATTTAAATCTACTTTGAAAAATACTTTTCTGTCTGTAGATCCTGTTCCTGTTTATTACTCACACGGCAGTCGATTCTAAAATATCATACACACTCGTTTGCGCTTGGGCTTATCCAGACTAAATTCCCACCTTTACAGATTTAATGTACTACCGTCTCCAGCTTGTAAATGTCTAAATCCCGACGAAAATACTCTTCATTTTTTTCCTAGAATATCCCCATATTATTCAGTTCCCAGGATATCCCTTTAAAAAACGGACTGTTACATTCTAGCTCCAGGTCTGAATTCTAGTCTTGTAGTCTATCTAGCAAGTGATATACCTATCAGGTATCTTACATATGGTAACAATGGCAGTTATGCAATCCTTAACCTTAAATTCTTTTATGCTGTCCAAAAATTTATTTCTGACTCCAGACGATTCATATTTTGATCACCATGTTGATCCTGTCTATATGCGGTTTATGGCTAAGACTATCATCATTTCTATGGTTACCGAGCTAGTGACATATTGGATCTGTCTGGATAAATAACTTGTACTTATTCTTTAATCGACATGTCTCTGCTTGTGAGTATCTACTTCATAGCATCCACGACAGTGTATTTTTCAATATTATTGTAACTATGAGTGGTACATATTAAGCATCTCGTGAATTGTATTGTCCTGTGTGTGTTGTATATATTGTGTGTCTCACTATGTCTGGAGAACCTGTTTTTTAGTACCTCGATGTACACTATTAGCTGATCCAGAATAAATATGTTTGAATTAAATTAACATTCCATGTTGTTTTTGTTAGCACGTGTCCACGGTACATTACAATATGAAGAGCACGAATGTACCAATGAAACTGAGAAGCACTTCATTATTCGGTAAACGTTGTGAACTCAGAGTCTTGCACAGACAAGCTGTCAGTATATGATCTGTTCCATACTGATTTGTAAAAACTCGATGGGACTTATAAAAGTATCATGAAGATTGATACAACTACATGTGACTTACAACTTAGGTTTCTGTCCTCTTATGTCCGTGACACTTTACTGGAGAGAATCCTTTTATATAGATATTTACCAATCGACATTTTTCTAAATGGAACTGCTTTTGTTACATCTTATGATCAGCAGAATGGAATTGTAGATTCACTCCGATATCTTCTGTACCATGAAAACTTTGTTAAGCCATGGTCTAATGAATATACACTGGCTACTTTGCCAATTCGTGCTTTCTAATTTGTATTCGTTTTCTGACAGGCGATGGCGGATCCCGACAGCGTAGACTGAGCACAGAAGTGTGCCCACCCTGGGCTGTCGGATTCTGCTGCCTCATGGCACATGAGCTGAGTCTGGGGTAACTTACAGTGTAACGTTTTAATAGGCTTGCTTATGTCTTTGGTTTCTAATCTGTATTCTTTTTCTCTTTGCTCGGGTTGCTCATTGCTCTGTGCGATACTGGATTGTCTCCCGGGGAGTGATGTGCTACTTGGGCAGGCAGGTCTCGACCTGACGTGAGCTTGAAGTTGATACCTAGTTACATGCCACTACTTTTATTACTATTCTTCTTATGCATGACTGTATGTTTTTGGTTGAAGACTGGCCTCTGACTTGAGTGTGTGTAATCTTTGTCTCTCCTTGGTTTTGCCTGATTGGTATTATACGCTTTATTTCTGAGATTTTGTATATATTTGATTTTGATGGTACTTTCCCCGAGTCTTTGGGGTTTATTATTATTATTATTATTATTATTATTATTATTATTATTATTATTATTATTATTATTATTATTATTATTATTATTATTATTATCATTATTATTCACATTTAGTCTTAATGTTTTTAGCATACCAGTCATCTTACACACACATTTTAGCGACAGTGTGAGTTGTGTAGCAACATCGAAGTTGTGCGATCAGGAAAATGTATTGTCAAATTCTAAAACATCTTACATGAGAATGGCTCGTGGTAAAATTGCTAGCTGTCTGTTCAATGATAATAATCGGTAACCTGTGTCAACTCAGGGTCTTCCACAGACAAGCTGTCAGCGTATGTTCTGTTCCATACTGATACGCGGTAAGCTTTGTCAACTCCAGGGTCTCACACACGAGTTGTCAGTATATATTCTGTTCAATGATGTTACACGGTAAGCGTTGTCAACTCAACGCCTTACAGTTACACACACAAGCCGTGGGCATATCTTCTGTCCATTGATGATACATGGTAAGCGGGCGTTAACTCTTGGGTCTCACACAGAACCTGCAAGAATATAATCTGTTCAATGACAATGATGCATGGTAAGCGTTGTCAACTCAGATTAATACAAAGGCAAGCTCTCAGCACACATGGTGTTCAGTGACGATATGAGGCCACTCTTGTCAAACGCCAGTATATGAAACTGTTTCTTTCAACCGTGTCACATTCGTAATTTGAACACTAATTGTAATGCAACAACTCCACATAATCCCCGTCAAGGTAGACCCCCTGAATCTAAGTCCATCAACCTCTTACTTTCAATTATTGACGCAGGCTGTTTATAAACCGAAAAACCGAAATGTTTCTCTGGCGTATCTCTACGGACCTGGAATTTTCAGCAGTGATTCGGATATAACCATCTTAAAAACCTATTTTAATCTGTCAATTTCGAAGCCTTTACGTTCTTCCACTCCAGAATTCTGTAATACGACCCTACGGCCCTCACAAACGCGCGCTAGATTTACAGTAATACAGTGAAACCTGTCAATTGTGGACACATCTGGGACCGGCAAAAAGTGGCGACAGTTGGCAGGTATCCACAATAGACCGGTGTTTTTTACAAGAAAATTGACCTTTCGGTCCTGACAACACTATCCACGTTATACATGTCACCGCAATTAAAATTATGCTAATTAGCAGCATTTAAAATTTTAAATCTTGAATATCTTCAACACTATAATAGATAGAGATGTCATTCCAACTTTTACTAGGGGGTTGTTGAGCATCGCGCACCTAATGAATTTAAAATAAAAGTTGTAGCAATTTGAATTATGCTAAATAGCACCATTAGAAATTTTAAATCTTGAATCACTTCAAAGCTATAATAGATAGATATGCCATTCCAACTTCTACTCCTGTGTTATGGAATAGTTGTATAATCTTCGAAATGAGACCACCCAACAGGCGGTCGAACACCTCTATACACTCTTCATTATATTACTTCGAAATGAGACCACCCAACAGGCGGTCGAACACCTCTATACACTCTTCATTATTTGTGGTATTAAGCGCATTGCCTAAAAATTATAACCTTTTTCTAGTCAACCAGCCACACCATGTAGAAAACACTAAACGACCACCTTGCCGAAGAGATAAGCTGTAATTGTTCTCAAGCAGTCCCACAAAATCTCACAGAAACTCACATGATTAGAAACGATGCTTGGCCCCATCGTCTCCTGTATTGAAGTCAACCACCTGACGTTTGAACGAGATTGTTTATGTATAATTAGATGGTAACCCTGACTGTCGCAATAAAAACTTGGGACCCATTAGAAAAGACACCTTATGTACCATTACCTTGGTTTGTACTACACTGCATAGGAGGACAAAAAGGACAACCTTCTGTCTCTTTAACTCAGATTCAGCAGAAGATTAGGTCTGTGTACTAAAAGATCCAAAATTTATATCAGAGAAACCCAAATTTGTATCATTTGCAAATAGAAGACTGAGGCAATCATAGTAAGCAGGATACGAATAATTTTAATGTAGAAGCAATAGATGAGGCCCTGAAATTACTTTTCGCGACTTCCGCATGCATTAAAAAGTCATAACATCGGTTGGGGGGGGGGTTCACTTTTTTTTTGGGGGGGGTCTTTTTTCTCTTTTTTTTTTCTTTTTTTTTTTTCTTTTTTTTGGGGGGGGGGAAATGTATATACTGGGATCGGTGGATCAAGAGGTACACTAATAATACCACAATGAGATCATTTAGCAAGGACTACAATATAAGCTTCATTGCATCACTAGGTTTGCGTAATGGACTAGCTATACCTACTTTTTGTTCACCCACCAATTGACTTTAAGATATTTATTTAATATACTGGAACGGATTACATTTCACGGGTACTCAAGTTGCGACTTGGGTTACATCGTTCATGCACCCTGTGATGGAGACTCGAGACTTCAGAAGTTCACCGGCTTCATGTACTTCACGTGCATGTCCCAACTTCTCCTACTTGAATGCGTGCACCTGTCACGTGTTGATATAAAAGCTTGATGAGCTAACTCCTAGAAATATAACGAATAACGTGTTTCTGGTAAGATTACACTCTTATACGACAGGATATTATCAGGATGACATAAGCCTGTATTCAGGTTCTTACAACCACTTTTAGTAACGATATGAGGCAGTGACTTATTCTTATGTTTAACTGTAATTGAAATCGATTCTGTTTTTGGGAGCAGAGAAATGTCCAGGCCCTCTGTTGTTACAATTACACGCGGCTATCTCCACTTGGTCCCCCGATATTTTCATTTTTGTTTATTTTTTATTTCAGTAGTAATGAAATATCACTCTTTTATTAGTATGCTCTAGGGTTCCGTCATTGCCTAATGATAGCATTAGTTCTTTTCATATTTTACGTCAGGTATTTTTGTGCTAGTGAGTTTGTTTTTCTGTCATATTTTCTAGCAGTACCTGAACCCTTTTTCCTTGATATTTGAGCAGAGTTTCAATGCTCTGTTTACTGGCACGGAGAAGTTGGTTACTAAACATCATACTGATAACTTCTAGGATACTAGAAATAGTAAATGGTACTGTATTCAGTAATTCCTAGAGCACTGTTTATATTGATAAGGTGAATTGTACTATAATGTTGCTTTTTTGCATAGGTTTTTTATTGCATCATATACTTATTTTTACTTGGTTCAACTATGATACTGACACTATCTTGTCAGTTACGAAAAATATTAAAAATATTCTATCAGCACCCGACGTTAACAGTGCAAGTGTTGCGTCGTTTGTGCTAAGTTCACTTTATATGTTATATCATGTATGTAATAAGTGGTTTCGTTCTGTGGCTCTTCTATCCGCATGTAAGTAACAACTAGACAAGAAGATTTGCTTAAAAGCAAATCTGACCGAGAGCCTACAATGGAAAGGTATTGCCCTACACAGTAAAATTAAAATTGGAAAAGCTACATGACAGAAAACATAATATTTTAGGACAAAAACTGTAGCAAAATAAGACTCTTGGCATGCAATAAATCTGAAGGTAAAAGTGAACTGCCAGAAAGAGTGAATTCCTGATAAACCAGAATGTCAAGTGTCGGCAAACAAACAAGACTTGGTCATGTAGTGAGAAACTCTAGCTAGGTCGAGTGCACATTTTATTGCAACTTCGATTTATTATCGGGTCACTGGTGACACTGCAACGTGGATTGATGACAAAACTGGTTATGCTTGGGAAAGATTTAATTGTTATGTCTAAAAACACAAATCCTAGAGATATACATATGCATGTAATTCACTGCGGATGGCAGACCCTGGCCTGTTGTATGTCTGGTCTATCACAAATGTGTACACGTCTGCTGTTGTTTCTCCTAATTTGCACTATTTTAACATCACTGACAGGGCCACAGACTGCTCAGAGATTCTAGCTGCAACGAAGTCTGAGTGCTCAGCTCTGGACAAAATTGATGAAATACAAACCTAGATTGTGAAGTAAGAATGGCACGGTGACACATACATAGATTTGAAAATAGTTGTTCAACATTTGAACTTTTCAAATCACCCTACTCCAAATTCTGCAACTTTTGTTTGGGGGTTCATTGGATGGGTGTACATCACAAACTTATGAATGGAAGTTGAAAAGGCACCTCTACCTGCAATAATTTTGCAGACATTCAATTTTTTAATTTTTTAATGACTCTGATTAGCATAATTTTCAAAACTGTCACCGCTCTTCATAAAAAAAATCCAGACTCGATGTATGGAAGTATAATTCTGCAAAGTTTGGAGTTTCGGCGTATAATAGTCTTGAAAAAAATGTCGAGCAAATCTGCAGGTAAAGAAAGAAAGTCAGTGTTGGTACACATGCAGAACTACGAGTTTTCAGTGGAACTAAGGCAAAACTTATGTTCCCCATCGCTCAGAGAACTCTTAAACATGTATACTTTTATTCATTTAGAATACTTGCTATTTTGTTGATAGAATGCACATCAATAATAACCCCGCCTATAATGTGCGCTGTTAAGATTTATCAAAGGCCTTTGATACTCTGAACCACGAAATTCTTTTCCATAAGCTGAATATTATTATGGTAATAAAGGAACCCCTTTAAACTGGTTGAAAAGTCCCTTTACAAACAGAAAACAATACGTCAATTTTTGGTCCTCTTCTTTACATAATTTACACAAATGACATGTATTTGCATCATCAAAATTTGAATCGATTTTTTTATGCAGACGACACGACTCTTATCAATTCACTTAGTTCTTTCAATAAACCTCTCTAGGATACTAACACTGTATCAAATGGCATAGCAATCGAATTAAACAAGGTATGTGATTGGCTGTCAGCCAACAAATTATCTATCGATATTGATAAAACTAAACATATGGTGTTTCATTTCCCTCAACGAAAATTAAATTTCACCTTTAATCTTAAAATAAAGAAATTGCCCACCCACAAAACCAGTGAATTTGATTTCCTAGGTGTACGAATTAACGAGAACTTAAATTGGCTTTCATACGTTAACAAAATTGGAAATAAGCTCTCAAAAATTATTGGTGCTATGAAAAGAACACAAAATTATTTTCCGCAAGATATTCTTTTACAAATCTACAATTCTCTTTTTCTTCTTCATCTAAATTATTGCATTCTTCAGTGGGGGTTCCCGTGTAGCCGTATTTTCAAAAGAAGGCTGTTCGTCTTGTTTGCTTGGCAAGATATAATGCCCACACGGATCCTTTATTTAAAATGTTAAACCTTTTACAAGTACTAGATATTCTTAAGTTGAGATCCTTAAAGTTCTACTATAGATATTTAGAAAATAAAACCCCCGTATATTTTAACGACATATTTGCAGCTACAGTATCTTCTCATCGATACTTCACTAAACATAGAAATGACAGCCAGGTTCCTATTCCTTCTAGAAATTTGACAAAACATTGTATTAGGTATTACCTTCCAATCCTCTTAAAAAATACACAAGCCTGTATCAAAGATAAACTTTTCACACATTCTTATAATGGTTTCGCAACCTACACAAAGCTTTTCTTCGTGAAGCAATATAAAGACACTTGTACAGTTGCACACTGTTATATTTGTTGTAATTAGGTGACTTTATATTTACCCTGTATATTTGAGCTTCTAATCTCTGTTCCTACTATTTTTGCCAGATGTTGCTAATTATTATTTTACCGAAAGGTGGCCTTGGCGATAGCGGATCATAGAATCCTTAGCCAGGGTCATCCTTATACCATTTAGTTTAATTACGAGTCCTTGGTTATTGCTTAATTACCACTTTGTCACTACACACATTGAAATTAATGTAACCCATTTCATATCATATTGAATAACCTGTTCTGAGTTCTGCCTCCAGTTGCACAAAACGATCATGGTACTGTGTCAGCAAGTTTACTTTTCCGAGTTAAAACGAACACGTTTCATGAAGGGTCTACTGGTAGAACTCAAAGGTAAACTTTGATCTGTTTAGAGACCTAATTGAGGTTAACTGGGATGTCCGCTTTGATACATCTGATGTTGACTTGGCCTGTCTTGTTTGGACCACAAACTTTTGTAATGTCGTTCGACTTTGTATACCAAACAAAAATGTTTGGCTTAGACAAAATGATGGTACACAGCCAAACTACTGTCACAATAGCGTAAAGTTCACAGAATACATGAGAAAGGAAAGGCCTTGAAACCGCAAGTCTGGAGATATTTTCGTGATTTACGTGCTCAATATTTTGGTGAGTTGAGGAAAGCAGATAAATATCACAATACGCAATGCAATATTGTAAATAATGGACAATTTGAAAGCTAAAAATGGTGGGAAATGGTCAAATATCTTAGGACTGGTAATTTCAATGTGTCAGCACCCTCCATAATAATAAACCATTTGGTTATATCCGACAGTGAATCAAAAGCTGAAGTTTTTAATGAATACTTCCTTGAGAATTGTGATATGGATGCGTTCACATTTACACAACCTAGCGAGATTCAATCTTCGCGTAATATATTGGAAACTTTTTCTTTTTTATATTTTGGATTGAAATGTAGTATTCGCGATATTTTGAAGTCCTTGTTCATCGGAAAAAGCATGTTGACCGGACGGTATTAGTCCTATATTGGTTTTGGAGGCAGCTCCACATATTATCCCTTCTCTCACTAAACTATTGAACCTCTCTCTCCAGAAATGTAAATTTCCATCCAAATAGAAAAAAGCACATGTAATGCCAATTCTTCGATGTGGCCCACCCGAATTATGTAAAACTATAGATCCATCTCGTTATTAAGTTGTGTAGGGAGGGCTTTTGAAAGAGCTATTTTCAAGCAGGTTTTTCAATTTTTACATTATAATCGCATATTGTCTGAAAAACAATCAGGATTCATACCCCCAAGATGGACCGGTAGCTCAGTCGGTGTACCTGTATCACAAGTGTTCAAAACCTGTCGATCTTCAGAAGGAAATGCGGCTGTTATTCTGCGATATCCATAAAGTCTTTGATCAGGTGTACCATCTTTGTTTAATGCAAAAGGCAAAAATGCATGAATCCGACATCATTTAATTCATTGGCTAAAAATTATCGTTATGCAAGAACTCAACGGGTGGTTTTTCATGAGCCAGGCCTCTTCTTGGTGAGGAACAATAAAGCAGGCATCGCGCAGGGTTCTGTTTTAGAGCCATTGTTGTTTATTGTATATGAAAACAATAATGTTGATGCTGTAAAATCTGAAATACGCCTTTTTACTGACGATAGGACGTTGTGTATTGCAGTAAATGATCCTGTTGGGGCAGCAGCGACAACAAACCAAGATATGGAATCACTGACTCAATGGTCAAACCAAAGTCTTTGGTTTAAACATATTTATACTACCGTAAGGATACAATTGGGGAACAGGTCAAGGTCCTATATAAATTGCTATTGCACATGAAAAAGACTAAAGAAAAGGTGTCACGTATCGCAGGTTAAGACCACAGACCACAGTTATAAACCTTCTATTTTTCAAATTATGTTTTTTGGTACTAAAATTATGGACTTTTAACGCGCCCATTATTTGAACATTAGGAGGGCAGTTGGGTGATCCAGCTTCCACAAACCAATAGTGCTATGCCTTTTTTTCTGCAGTAGACTGCATAAGTTGTGGTTTATTGACATGGTTTCTGATGTATATGCACATATTAGAAAGACAATGACAAAAGTTTAAACAGTGACTCAAATACCATAAATACATATTTGTATTTACAAGTGCTCTGATTTTAAATTTGACAAGCATCCAATTATCAATCCAATTATCAGGCATAAGTGTTTTCAGGCAAGTGTTTAATCGAACTTTTTTTTTTTACCTTGTTTCACTTTCTAAAACTTTTGTTATTATATGTGGTTGTATGTCGAAGTTCAATTGTTTTGCCAACTATGTACACTAACTTGGTAAAAGTTATAAAATATGCAGTTCATAAGTGCTGTCATGCATATTCATGGATATAAATTGATTGATTTATGTGAAAATAATATGCTTATGAACTCAACAGCCCAACAAAGTCAGCATGCCTGATTTTAAATGATTTACGCCAGTCAAATGACGCACATATATGACAAGCTTTTGTCTGCAAAAAAAAAAAGGAAAAAAAGAAAAATAGAAGGGAGTGGGGGTGGGGCTGGGGTGGGGAGAAACAAAAACAAAACCAAAAAACAAAGAAATTTACATTTTACCTAATATTTGTACAGCTCTACTGACAGAAAATGTGCATTTTTCTGGTATGCCCAAAATCACTTTGTCATGATTTTGTATAAACAGCGCCGCATATGAATGGAGGCTATAGGCCTACAATGACAATGCCACAAAATTAAAAGTTTGAAACAGAGGGTTATTAAGTTTCATATTGATAGGAATAGCATAATTTATTCGTATCATATTAGCATTGTTAATTTCTCATACACACATATGATTACCTGTGTGATGCCTGTGTGGTACCTGTGTGGTATCGCTAAATACAAAGGGCTATGGAAGCTATCTATCTACCAAGCAGTCAGCAACGGAGGCATGGCCTGTGCACTTGTCAAATGTCTTTCAGTGAATCCTGTTATTATTCATACAGTGTGGTTCCACCGATAGGTGCAACATGTCTATGCACAGTGAGTTGTGACATAATTGTGATACTTCATGAATTTTTGGAATGTTGAGACTGCTAAACCTGATATTCAGAGCCAATCTTTGGGTGTAAACCTTTTTGTCTCCTTTCATAAGCTGGCCTGAGGTACACAATACCGTAGCCCAAACCATTTGCCTTGTGATCTACAGTCCCAGGACCAAATCTTGCATGCTCCATCCATGTAAAAGTTGTTAGGATCACTCAAAATTGTCCACACATCTGTCAAAAAGTGCTGACTTCCCATTTTTAACTTGCTTGATGGACGATAACAGAATAACAACTTGACCATGTGAGTCCCAATACATACAGAGTTAGCCCGAATAGAGACAATTCACTATAAGGAAGGACGCCAGAAAACGAGGACACTGTTGACCTTTCCTGGTCAACTCATGTCGACCACATCATTGCAAAATGTAGAAAACTACTTGGTATCCATAAACGTTTAAAGTACAAATTGAACAGACGATCCCTAGAATCTCTATATTTTTCCTTGTTACCTCCCCGCCCGCCCCCCCCCCCCCCCCCCCCCGTTTGAAACATTTTAGAGTGGTCTGGGATGGGTGCACACAGGTCGACAAAGACTGACTCGAATCTGTCCAGTTTGGCGAGGCGGTTGAGCTGAGTTGTCACAGGGGTATTAGCCCATACAAGTCGCCAACAAATTTACACCGAGACAGGCTGCGAAACGGTGGCTGAACACAAGAGGAAACAGAAACTGGTACATATATTCAAACTTATTGGGAATTGCTCCTGCACACCTCTCTAATTTATTTTACTCTTAGGACCAAGAAAATATATTTTTTTTTATAATTCCTTCTTCGCATCAGCTATTTGCGACCTGAATCTACTATCTCGATCAGTTAGGAACTTCGATCATCTAGACGATTTTACGAGGGCATTGAACAAAACCAAGCCTAAACGTAACGAATTGTATTATATTGGAGAAAGAAGAATTGCTATCATCTATACCAGAAAGGGAATGGGCTGCAACCGACTAAATACTGATCTCTATAGAAGTAGTATTGAGTCCCCGTCATGTTCTTGTGAAGTGGGCTTAGAGAATGTGTCCCATTAAATTTTATAAGTATGGTCCACTCAGGAACCAGTTACAGTGTACTATAATTGCCAAAAACGAGAAAATCGTTTAAGACCCTTCATAAATGTATTAATTTATCTGGAAAGTTTGAAATATGATATTGCTTTGAAACTTGGTAAAGTTGTTATCAGTGCTCATACATTGTTCCTTTTCTCCCTTTTCTCTTCTGAATCGTGGTCCTGTTTGTTATCTGTCTGTGCACTGCATGGTGATTTGAAATCACCATGTTGTCTTGCTATATAGGTACAAGAGGCCTTCATATAGGCTGGTGAGCTTCTTGGCTAATTGGTTTTGTAATAACATATGTTTAAACCAAGTAAACAGCAATATATACCCCCCAAATGAGAAGTCATACAGTTTACAGTAACTACGAATACACGAAATTTATGACTACGTGGACATGATTGTCAGCGCATACAGTATACAGTGACCATGAATACAGTAAAATGTATGATAGTATATGGACGTGATTGTATATGCAGTATGCAGTGACCATGAATACGAAAAATTTATGACAGTATGTGGACACGATTGTTTGTACATAATTCCTACAGGCTGTGTTGGATGAGGAATACACAACACAAAGTATTATGCATACCTCCTAAAGAAGGAATTGGTAAAAAACAACAACAACAGATACTACGACAGCCATTCCAGAAAGCAGGGTAAATAAAATTGTAAGTAAAAATCAAAATAGGAACCCCTTGGTAATCATATAATATGTAGCCCAAAGCAATGCCTTCGACGTTGTGACTCCAGAATTTATCTTCAAAACTCTGGTGACAAAGGCTCGTCGAAGAATTCATGTGCACGTCTAGGAAGTTGTTGACTTGGACCATTCTTATGGTCTCAGCCACGCTAGGCATGTTGCTACTTGAAAGAAGGGCCAGTTTACAAAGGATATGAATTTCGTACAGTTACATTAATTCCGAGCACGTGGACTTGGTCGATATTAGCAATGAAACACTTTATTGGGAACCACTGTAGATCTGGATACTTCAGAATTGTTCTTTTAGACGGCTAGTAACTTAAAACTAGTTTACTTCATGGGACTAGTTCAGGAAAATATTGAATTTCCTCTGTGACGCAACTTCCTCTCTGGAATTCCCGTCATCTGAAAATAAATGGGTCAAGAACAGATCGTTATGGAATAAGGTTATGGCATATAACCATGAAAATTACATTTCTAGAGGTGTAAGTAAATCTGTTGCTTCACTTGAATTCGAACTTAGACATTTTTTTTTCCAAGACAACATACCGTGTTGTGCATTGCTGACTTGTGCGGTACAAACAATAGAAAAATGCTGTGCTGTGTTTAAATAAAATTGAAAACAGGGTTGTTTGTTTGTCTTTACTTTGCAACCAAGATTGGAGTGACCAAAAAATATATATATATATATATCAGTGATCATGAGCAAAGTCATTCAATACACATACACGTCAATGGATAAATCATCATCATAATATTAAAGATAATTATGTTGTATTGCCCATGAGTATACAAAATAAAAGTACATTAATGATTAGTACAAGTACAAGACACAAATTTCCATGGATCCTTCTAAACCCAGTTCAACTGAATTCAAATTTTACATGTATCCCATTGAGTCTGCTAGTTGAGAGGACTACAGAGCGTTTGCCGGCGTTAGTCGGCGTTTACAGCGTTTGCCGGCGTTGAAAGGGTGTCAAACGCTGGCAAACGCCGACTAACGCCGAGCCCCAAAAAGCTAAATTGGATTTTGGCGTTTGCCAGCGTTAGTCGGCGTTTGCCGGCGTTTGTAACGCCGGCAAACGCTGTGTAACGCCGGGAACCGCCCTGAAACGCCGAAACGCACCCACTAACGCCGAAACAAGTTACTAGTGTATTTTATGCTTGGGGCTGGATAATTAAGTATTTGGCATACTCAGCTTCGTCTTTGTAGATCCAGTTGTTCGAAGTCAATCATGTTCATGCAAAAGTTGTCGTCCTCTTGAAACTACGGAACAATATCGTCTCTACAAAACGTTGCTGCCATGGTGTCTGACAGCAGCTGTAAAAGATTGCTTGGAGAGGCATGTCATTTGGGGATCAGTCGCTAGCACAGTACACAGTTTGATGTGCGTATGTGTCTGATTTTTATGATTTACTTAGCCATAGATTGACAGGATTTACTCAATTATTGCAAACTTGTTTCATTCTTTTGAAATATAAACTAAGAGTGGACAATTAATTGTAACTTGATTTCTTGGAGACTTACATAGCGAGGAGTAAGTGTCACAATGGAGTTTGTTTTACATTTCTGGTATAGGGTGTCCATTATTACAGTACTTCTGAGGAATTCCCTAGGTCTATACAGGTTTCTGGTTGTAACTGTTTATTTTTGAATCTTTGGGATTGAATATGTAGCCCAGTGTGTTTCTACCTCATTTATACACTGGCCAGTGGTTGCACTAAATTGTCCTTTCCAAGTAGAAAGGGTATATACTAGTTCTGCGGTAAGTCAAATTATTCTTATCTGAACTTGCTCAAAAGGCCTACTGTTTAGTAATAATGTTTGTTTGATAGGTATTCTGCATTCATATTGAAACTCTGCATTAACAAGCAAAACGTCACTTATTTAGCTAATTCATCATTTGCCACGTTCATATTCAATCATTATTATGTGGGTTGTCTTTGCTGAATATTTAAGTTAGACAAGGAACCTCTACTCAGTGAGACATGTATGGGCACAGGCTCCGAAACATCTTCTGAGGAGTTACCGGCTAAAGACTCCTAAAATTATTAGGACTAATTGCACTTCCATGTGTTAACATGTTAGCTCATGGAGTGTATATAGTTCGAACTACAGTATAGAGTCATGACTACCAGGAAGTGATTCTGGCCCAAAAGACACGAACACAACTGCTTTTTTTTAATCTGTTTCTGAATACATGTAAGAGGTATCCACATTGAACTGTACGAACCACAGGCTTGTTCTGCTCCCATCAGTTTACTGGCAACGGAACTTTGCCGCCACCATGATGAGGGCACTTGTAACAGTTATGTCTCTTGAATTGATCCCCAAACCTGGTCACTTAATGGTTTGTAAAGGAACCGAAACTGCTAGTTATGACCAGCTGCCCCTAAGTTCAATGATTGGCTTGACGGGGTGGGGAGACAACGTAGTTAGAGACCTGTATTAAGGCCATCTGTGATTGTGACGGTGATGTAAAATAGTAGAGACTGTCGTATTGCATCATTTGATTGTCTTATATACTGTATTGTATATATGTATTATCAATGCAATAAAGGTCTTTTGATAATGAAGTGAGTTTCCGTCTCTGGAGGACAAGGATGCAAGCACCATGGTAAGCCACTAAGCGATCCAGTAAAGATTAACATGGTTACAATAAAATACAATGCAATAACCCCAATGCTCAAAATATGGACTCATAAGTATTTATTGCTTGCCCTGGAATTCCACATTATTGATCTATCGCAGGTGCGGATCCTGGGGGGGGGTGTGGGGGGGAGGGGAATGTTTCGGGTGCGCAGCACAACAACCACAACCACCACCCCAAAAAAGGAGAATAATTATTGTGTACCTCGCCCTCATGTGCATCCATATATGTCATATGTATATATAATTTAGTTGACATGTACTTTGTGTATTTCAAAATTGAAGGAGATGTAGGTCTCGACTCAAAAATTCAGTTGCTATAATGGAGCAGGTAAACATCCCATTTTATATATGTCAAGGAGTGAGCCTTTTTAAATTCACATGTTAAAATATACAACAGAGATGGGCCGGTCAGGACAATGACAAGATTGTAGCAGCTTGAATGCATGTATATGTATATTCGTTCACATCCAGTTGTTTGTTGAACCTCAGTCGTCACATGGGTGGAGATAAGTGTTAACCAATATTGGATCCCAATAAAATATTCCCAGTTAAAATAAAATGTTTTTTATCAAACACATTTTTCAGCACATGATAATTTTTTTATTAAATTGCGTGCCATATTGTAGAAAGTGTCAATATGTATTCAAATTTAAGATTAAACGTAAAATTTATGAAATAAAATAACAAATGTACCTGATACATACTTTTTAAAAATGTCTCTGTAAGGTTGCAAATATACAAGTGTGAGTTTTTTAAGCATGCCATGGGAAGAAAATATCAGTGAGATTTTAGTGTTTGGTTATTTCCAAATAAACTAAACAAAAGAGTCAAAATGAGCAAAAACTGGTGTTGATATGCTCTATTTTCCCACATTTTTATGTGTTTATATAAAGGTGAACAAATGTAAAAGGATTAAAACAGGCTTTCTCCAAGAGTGAAAACTTGAATGAATGAATCTCGAGACCGTTATATTACTGAAACAAAAAATAGATAAATAAAAAGCTTTCAACTTCATATGAATATGTGTTCTGCTTATTACGTTTTTCCCTATTATTTCTCGTATGACATTTTTTCTGTTAATGTACAAATTCAGCAATGAAATGTTCATAAATAACAGATACATACGTGTATAACTTGCATGAAGGTGTAAAATATTATTATTTACCTAAAAGAATGCATCTTTGAAGCCAGAAAAGTGTTGAGGGGCTCTGATGTTCTAAAATTCAGGAGCTTCCATGGGCTCTGCCTCCTGTACCTCTTACCGGGCCTTTCCCTGGACTCCCGGTGGGGTCTTGAAACTCCCTCCCCCTCGGCAGCACCACCACATCCATTCAATATTTCTGATCTGGACCTACACCAAGCTCGTGACGATGTTTCTCTTCACTTAGTCAGTTTTTCTGGAAGATATAACCAGGCTTATGGAACATTCCGCTAGATGTCACCACATTACATAACGTACATTGACCGTTTGGCAGTTCAGCGTTGTTTCTGCATGAAAACTTTTTCGACCAAAGCAAAGGAAAACAGGACCATGAAGCACAACATTTGAAAAAATATCAATGAAGGTATGACATTCTCTTGATCCTTTAATAAGTATTTAATACCCTTGGAGAGGACAACACTTCCGTGTGCATTACAATTGTATTCCTAGAATAAGGTATCCCATGGCAACGGTGAAAAGCTATATTCCTCGAAAAATGAGTTACAGCGAATAGGACGACTTGTTTGCATGTAGCAATTAAGTCTGCGAGAAAATCATGTGCTAAACTGTGGATTTAATTGGTCCATAGTAAATTATATACAGCCTGCGATGATGTTATATTTCTGTTCTATGTATTGTGGTGTGGGTGACAGGAGTAAATGCTGCCCGGGCGAGGGAAAATAACGGCTCCCTGGGCAAGAGACAGTGTGACCTGGGCCGAGAGTTCCAAGCAACCAACGCAGCGGAGCCTTAGCTGTGGAACAGCACGGACGTGTCTATTGGATGGAACGCGCCAAGTCCCTGCTCTCACTGACACCAGGACCAGTTACCTGAGCCTTCCATGGTAAGTGATCTATAGTGTATACGGCCAGCACTATATGTGGTACCAGAATTTTTGTGTTCGCTCACGACAAAACATGTCAACACGGTGATTTGCAGTTTAACTCTGTAAAACTTGAGTTGACATTTTAAAGTGACTTGTGTCACGATCACGTGTATTTTTTCAGGTAAAGTGACAAAGTAAGGATTTTGATCTTCACTAAGTCATAATCTGAAATTCAGAAGGTATCACCGGTACAATTAGTCGGATATTGATCTGATTAATGTTAGGAGCAAAACTTTTGCTGTTTTTTTGGCTACAGTTCAGATCAAGATTTGACCTGTGATCTAACCTTGTATAGGTGCTAGAAGAAGTTCACACATTGTTCCTTTTGAATTTTCTCATGGAAAATAACCTTTTCGTTGGGTTTCTTTGTTTCATTTTTTCAGTAAACTTTGTATTGAAATTACTTTTCACTTTGTGCTCTAAGTGCAGAAGGCGAGTCTTGATATTTTTTCACTTTTGTGACATTCTGCAAAAGGCGAACTTTGTCATTTTATCACTTTTGTGTCAGTGACATAAGGTGATAATGAATTTTCATACTATTGCAACATAGTTGTAAAAGTTATCACTGATTCTTTTTCTTATAGTGAAGATTTGATCT
This sequence comes from Hermodice carunculata, assembly GCA_964020975.1. Lineage (NCBI taxonomy): Eukaryota > Metazoa > Annelida > Polychaeta > Eunicida > Amphinomidae > Hermodice > Hermodice carunculata. Next base: position 81,754,269 of record OZ026620.1, on the reverse strand, counting down.
TCATTACAGAGATATATGGTATTAATGTTCACTGATATGAAAAGATTTTCTTTCAACATTTGCATGTTTTCAGGGTGTCATTGATGTACCTGGTATTCTGGATTTGGTCCTCTCCATTTACATCTCACAAAGTTCAATTTGGCACTCATGAATATATGTTATACTTACATATGTTGACGGATTTATGCTGTCAGCTTGTGTAATTACATTGTTGAAATAAAAAGATATTATTACTCCTTGCAGTGTCTTGTCACTTTAGTTAAGAGTCAGAGCCACTGTTCAACTTTGTTTTTGTCATTAGTACTAGTCTGGGCATTGGAATTTCAGTTTTTTTACTGGTTTCAGACAAAATTTAATTCATTATCAGTAAACTTTGTATGTAGCTTCTTACCTCTATATTATTGTGAGTACACATACACAAAATGGCTCCAATCAATGTGAGTACTGCATCTCCGAGGGTGTCAGCTACATTGCCTGGTGTAGGCAAAGCTACAGTCAAATGTCTGCTGGATCTACGATCTACACTCGAAGGTGAGGGTAAAGTTTTAACATTCCAGTTTTTGATACAGGCTAACATCATGCCACAATATCATTGGCAAAGATTATTAGACTCAGGGGATATCTGTTTCACTGAGGAACATCAGTTGCTGTCCAAAGTAAATCCCTCGAGTGGGACCCAACTTCCTTCAGCTGATGGTCAACTTCCCTCACAGCAAACACAAGACCTTCTCATGAGGAGTCTTGTCCTTCAAATGGAAGAATCTATGAAAGGGATGTTTAGCAATTTAAATGTATGGATGGCATCCCTGTGCCAAAATCAGGCTAATTTGGAACAACTGCTTCCTGAATTGAAGGAGGAGAAAGGTAAAGTGTGGTAAAATAGGAACATCAATGGCTACAGGAGGGGAGGTAAAGGACCCATCAACTGTGTTCCATGACAACATATAGCAGCCTACATCAGAGATTGTACCTGAAGGTATATACTCTGCACCAAACATGACCGTCACGACTAGACAGCAGAATTGTCCTCCCCCACCCCCTGTTTAGATGATGGCATTTTCTCAACCAGGTAGCATTACCCAGAGTACATGGTCCAGCAATGTTCCTTGGAACAGGGACAGTATATGCCACAGCCGGCACAACCTGTTTTCACCCCGGTACCAGCACACCAACACACATATACTCCAGAGCCTCCACTGTTGTCAGTATTCCGGGGTGAGGCTAACCATCAGTCACTGGTTTCGAATGTGGGTCAAGTTCATGATCCAGTACCACCACTCCAAATTAGACAGGTTCAGCATCACCAGCATGGGGCTCCCCATCACTATCGAGATTGTGGTCAAGCACAGGATCCACCAGCCCTAGAGATGGCCACATACAACAGCAAGCAGGACTGGCGTTCATACATTGCCCAGTTCAACACTATGGCTGCTAGGTATCACAGGGCAGAATATGATTAACTGGACCAGCTTATTGATTGTTTGTGGGGCAGAGCATTTGACTACTTTGGCAGTCTGAATATAGAGATTCAGGAGGATTTCACGCTCCTCACAGGTAAGATGGGCAGCAGGTTTGGAGGGAAAGATCCCCCAGCCACAGTGAGACAGCATCTTGCCTCTCTTCAGCAGTTGCTAGATGAATGTCTGGAGGACTTGGCTGAAAGAGCCCAAAAGTTGAGGCATGACTGCTATCTTAATGCCCAAGGTGCAAAAGAGAGCATTGGTGATTTGGCTAGGGATGCATTCCTGTAGGCGTGTACCCATCAAAGGGTAGCTTTGGAAGTGCTGAACAAGAAACCTCCAGATCTGGGCACAACGCTACAGCTCATGAAGATTAAAGGGCAACATCATAAGATTGTGTATGGCGCCAAGAGGGCAGTTAAAGCAGTCTCCTTCGAGGATGACCCACTCAGTGTCATGACGACTACCCTAGACCACATAGCCAAACACCAGGATATTGAGCCAGTGGCTAAGATCACGGCGGCTATAAAGTCTGCTCTCCTGGAGGGTATGAAGAGAATGACCACCGTGCTCAGTACCATTTTGGAAGTACATGGGAAAATGGATGGTAAGGTGACTTTTGGGACAGTGAACACCCCCTTATACTCCACCTAGAACTGCAAAAGGTGCTTGCTTCAGGTGTAGCAGCACTGCTCACTTTGCCAGGGAGTGCACATCTCTGAAATCTTCCCCTGTGCCATCACCATCACAGAAGTTGGTGTCCTCTCCTAACAAGGATAAGGAACAGGGGTTAAACAGCAACGGGTTGTGAAGTCTGGCCATATGACAATCCTTACAGCTGACCAGGGCCAGAAGAATCATGTACATATGATAAATAGTAATACAAACACTGTAAATAAAGATATTGTTCTCTCAGGTGTGAAGAATAATTCAACCCCCACGCCTGAACTCAAGGAAGTTATTTTCCAGAATACTGTAATGGAGTACAATATCATAATTCCCATAACAGTCAACTCTCAGGAAACCCAAGCCGTAGTGGACACAGCAGCACAGATCACTGTTGTCAGTGTAGATTTTGCCAATAAGAAAGGACTTCATTCCACGGAAGGGGAGAAAGTTATCCTGAAAGCAGCTGCTAAGTCAAGCAGGATAGAGCCCACAATCCTAAAGCAGGTTCGACTTTCCATGGGGAAAAGTACATTTCCCATTCATGTATATGTAGCCCCAATTACAGACCCTGTCATTCTTGGGCTGAATTTTTTGCTGGCGCAGGGATGTATAGTGGATCTGAAAAATAACATTGTTATCATGGGTGACACAATAATACCTGCCACTTGGTGTGATAATGGTAGCACTCAACACTCTGTGCACAAAGTCGTGCTCCATCAAAGATTGGTTGTCCCTGCTAATAGCAGGATACAAGGTCTTGCAGTTATTGAGGACGTACAGCCAGGGGATCATGTTATAACACCTGTACCAGTTAACTATAACTTACTTTTACCATCAATTGTAGTACCAGGTCTTACCAGAGTTCCCATTAACATACTTAATTTGGGCAACAACTTTGTAACTCTGAAACCCGGGAAGCTGATGGGGAGTGCTCTTTTGTTACATAATGTTTTATCTGACACTCATTTGACAACAGCTAGATCGTCGAATTTGAGGGACCATAGTTCTGCAGATGACTACCTTACAGTAAAATCCATTGGGTCTGATCATTCGCTTCAGGGAGATGTGAGGGATGACAAAGATCTCTCACAAAACAAAGTGCCAGAATACTTAAAAGCATTGTTAGACAACTCCAGTGCACATCTCACCGGTGAACAACAACAGCAATTATCATCTTTGTTGTGTGAGTACTCTGACATATTCTCTGTCAGTGAATATGACCTAGGGTGTTTTACGGGGTCACACATAAAATTGATACTCGGGATATCAGGCCTATTAAACAACATGTCCGACGTGTTCCATTCAGTTTTGAATAAGAGGAAGAGAAACATCTCCAGCAGTTGTTGGATATTGGAATCATTCAACCCTCTACATCAGACTGGGCAGCACCTCCTGTCTTGGTTAGGAAAAAGGATGGTAATGTTCGTTATTGCATTGAACAAGGTCACTGTCAAGGATGCTTACCCTTTATCCTTGATTGATGAGTGTTTAGACACTTTGGGATGCAACATTTTCTATTCTTCCTTGGACATGGCCAGTTCTTTACTAAATCAAAATCGAACCAGCGGATCTGCACAAGACTGCATTCCTAAGCAAACACAGACTGTTCGGGCATTTACGCATGGCTTTCGGTCTCTGTAATGCACCGGCGGCCTTCATGTTCACCGTGAACTTAGTATTGCAAGGATTACCGCACTTCAAAGTGTTTCTGGATGACATGCTAATCCTGGGCAAATCCTTTCCAGATCACTTCCGAAACATGAGGACAGTGTTCGAACAGTTTCAGGAGAATGAAATAAAGTTAAAACCAGACAAATGCTCCCTGTTCCAAACTGAAGTCAAGTTTTTGGTTAAGATTGTGTCAAAGGATGGCATTGGAGAGGATCCATAGAAGACTAAGACGGTAAGAACATGGACTGTATCTAAATGTACTAACGGTGTAGAAATCTTTCTAGGGTTTGTGAATTACCATACGGAACATATAGTAGATATACTATATGTTGAGAGGGCATGGTGCCAAGAAAATGCTTAGTTGTGCCTTGTTCTCTGTGGGATGAAGTAATGAAGCAGTGTCATCATGTTTGGTTGGCAGGATATTTTGGTCAGGCTAAAACTTTAGAGATCTTGCAGAGAAGTTTCTTTTGGCATAATTTGACTAAAGTAAAATATATGTAGAGTCATGTACTGCATGTAACACTCAGAAAAAACTTAGGATGTGGCCAAGAGCAAGACTAGGTAAGTACCATGCAGAAGCGGCTTTGAAAGGGGATTCACATTGACATCCTGGGGCCATTTACTCCAAGTTCAGCCGGTAATGTTTATATTTTAATGTTGGTTGATCAGTTTTCCAAGTGGCTTGAGTGCTATGCACTACCAAACCAATCTGCAGAGGCCATTGTATCAAAGGTAGTCAATGAATTTATTGCTAGATTTGGATGCCAATTGGCTATACACAGTGACCAAGATAAGAACGTGGATGGTAACCTGATTAAGGTCATCTGTGATTTGTTAGAGATAACTAAGACCCAGACCACACCTTAGAGGCCTTGTGCAAATGGACAGTTGGAAAGGTACAATCATCTTCTCTTACAGATGATTAGGTGCTGTGTACAGAGTTCCAATAAAAACTGAGACACCTATCTCCCTCAGTTATCAGCAGCAATTAGAGCCATACCCAGCAGTAATACAGGTTTTCAGCTAACTTCTTAATGCTTGGGAGGTAAGTTTTTGTGCCGAAAAATCTTGTGTTCCGATTCTTTGATGAGCAAACTGGTCAAGAACCCCCTCAGCATGCTAAGAAAATGCAGGAAACTATGTCTGAGGAACACCACATAGCTCATTCTCATTAAAATGTCTCTCAGGTACAACAGAAAAAGACATATGATTTAAAGCTGTCTAAGAACACCAATGAGGTTGGGGATATAGTCTACAAGCTGGAATCTGCACGCAAGCCTGGTCAATCAAGGAAACTGGGTAAGATATGGAGTGGGCCATATATTGTGATACAAGTCTTGTCAGAGGTACTTTACAAGGCTAATGGTCGTAGGAAAGAATTTGTGACACATCATGACCGTCTGAAGCCATGTAAGGATCCTGTAATCCCGATGTGGCTAAGACGGTTGAGACATGATTCATTAGACCAAGATGTCACAATCCCTTATGACCAAGAAGAGCAAGAGGAGTCCTTATTGGCTGACGTTTTCAGAGACCTGTTCGGCATGGATGAGGATGTACTCACACTAGATAACAGCGGTCCAACTCCAGAAAGCGTGACAGATACAACCCAGCCTCATCAAGACAGGAATACTGGGTCAGGTGATTCGTCGTTGGATATTATTCCAGATGAATTTATCACCAGTGCTCCCATACCAGTGACAACCCCTGTAAACCACACAGCCGTAGTTCCACCAGTCACGACCAGGAGGGGACGAACAGTGGTATCGCCTAGACATCTGAGGGGTTATTATCTCAGTTAGAGTGGATATTGTGGTTGTAATCATACCTGGTAATAATAGTTAGATTTGATATGACTATATAGAGTTATATTTGTATATAAGATATTTTTACAGGTGTGAGCTGAGACTACTCCTGGATTCATATAATCTGTCTATATCCACAGATTGACACATTATGTTCGTTATTTTACTTGCAGCAGGCAAACTGATATAATCTGACTGCATAAATCATTTACTTATAAGTATCGATATTTCTTTTATATGGCTGGATTTTAGCTGGCCAATGTAAATGTTAAACAGTTTGATTTCATTTAGCTCAAGTAAATAATTTGCAATTGGACATACTATTCTTTATTGACTGTAAATATTTGATGAAGTAGATGGATGTTATCTGTCTGTTCGATTAAAATTTTGTGATGAATAGTGGGATAAGGACATATCTGTTTATGTGTACAATTTCCAGCAGTACTGCAATGTTATATTTGTATTTCATCAGATGTCGGGTGAAGACCAGTTACCCCCAGGAGACTGATAGTCCTGAGTTCTATATCTGATAAAGAACTGGAATATAGACCCATTACCATCCATGAGGTCCGACCAGGTCCCTAGGTTACTCATAGTGTTACCCTGTCATCGGATGGTCTGGAAGTGGATGGGGTAGTTGACGTGTCTCAGATTTATAAGGACCAGGCCCTTTTCCAGCCAGAAGAACTAGGACATCTGTGTACAGATGACCAGCTGACCCTCACCATTCAACCAAAATCTAAAAATCCCAGGTTGCATCCGTGCCCCGTATGTAAGAATAAAGTGTCACACGTGAAACGGCATGTGTTAAAAGCTGATCTCCCGTGGTATGGGTCACCATCCACCTGCTGCTGGCACTGTGGGTTTCAATGTTCACAGGTGACAGGGATGCTGGCCCGTCTTCAGCAGCACAGTGACCCTGAAGTGTCTGACTTTGGTGAAGACCAGATGGGAGCATGGGTCAACCTGATGGCAGGGTTTTTGCTACTGTTAGCCGAGGAGGTTGGGTGTACCTCTGTAGAGTGCTTGCTCACCTACGTTCAAGACCATTAACTGTATGGTCATGGGCAAGACACAGCCATCTGTGACACGGACAGGGAATTTTTCCAGCTATTCCACTCAAAGATCACATGGATTGAGGATCTCCCCACAACAATCCCGGTGTCCTCTCCTAATTGTATTGTCGCCCTGTTGCATTGGAGGGTGCTGGCTGGCATTAAGGGCAGTCTTCCATAGGAGCGGGTAGAACAAATGAGAAGTGTGGTGCGGATGGAGCCTTGTCGTCAGACCAATGAGGCAAATTAATGTGATCACCGCATTTCAGACTCATACCTATATAGTCATAGATGCTCATTGCCATGTGGGCAGATTACTTTTCAGGTCCCATCAACCTGATTTACAGACAGCCCTGAAGAAACTATCGGCGTGGCCCGAGTCCTTCCAGCTGGAATATGTCAACAGCAACCAGTGCTTCGAAAACATGTGGAAGACGGAGGCTGGCTTGGTGGAACTGAGGGAAGACCCCCGGATTTATTTTTGCATGGGCATTCATCCCTGGTTTGTTTCTCCCAACAGGGATTATACCCCACTCATTAGTTGACTGGAACAGCTGTTGACTGCCCCAAGAGTGGGTGGATTGGGAGAACTAGAGCTAGACTTCTCATCAGTGGATAGTACCAATGGCACTGTCTTGAGAGAACAGAAAAGGGTCCTGGAGTTGTGCCTGCCCTTGGCAGTCCAGCGACAGCAATAGTTATCCATTGTAGAGGGCTGCGGGAAGAAATTGCCACCAACTTCCATATTTATAGGGGTCTGGAGCTGTTGAAGAGGACCGTCCCCAGTATGCATCCCATTCATATGCATTGTGTTCATGGAGCAGTGGAAGAGGTGAGGGCGTGCTTGGAGGCTTTCCCCAACATGGTTTTTGGCATCACCCAAAAGATGGGTTCCAGTGAGGAGATGAGGAGGGTGATTCAACAAATTCCCATCAAGAAGTTGGAATTGGAGACAGATGCACCATACCTGGTCCCTACAACATTTAACATCCCCTGCTCCAATCCTGGAATGATTTTGGAAGCTGTGACACTAATCGCCAATACAAAGAATCTGCCTCTATCTGTGGTGTGCGAAGTAACAAGAGCCATCACCAAGGAACTGTACCATCTTTAATCACTGATACATATGTACATATTGATAAACACAATGCATGTTGTCTACCATGTTGACGGATAATGATCTGTCTGTTTATGGTAGCCTGTAATGTTTTGGGATGCTCTGTGAGTCTGAATACTATTAGACGGATTTCAATCTCTCTACATGAAATGAAATGCAGTGTATCAGAACTCATTCCTTCTGAGCAGTCAGATTTGATCTGATAGTTTAGAGGAATGTAGTAATCTTTGGCATAGACTTGCACAAGTCCCTGGTGCATGTCCCTATTTTCCCATCCCGCGGTCCCACCCAGAAGTGCGATACATTTTCCCCTCCTCGAAGTAAACTGTATAATATTATCCCAACTACATGGTGTTATTAAGTAGGTCCTACTGGTTTTTTTTTTAAACTGGTCGACACTGTCGCCGTGCCGGTTTCAACAGTAGCACTAGCAGCAATTGAGTCCTAGTCAGTTCTAATCCCATTATCATCGCGATAAGGCTGAAGGCAAAGTGGTCTTCAAATGAATGCATGGCTAGTCACTGGCCATTCAAGCGAGACAAAGCTGACCGTCTCCCTCCGGCTGCCGACTGGGCATTTTTTGTTTTGTTGCGCAACATGCGACATGCTGGCGTTAAAGTGCCACAACTTTTTTATTTTTGCAATAATGCAAAATGATCCACGTCTTGATTTAAGTTTTGTTGAGTAAAACCTCTACATTTCTATGTGGTTCTTTAGTCAATTTAAACAAAAAAACTCGTGCCCTGCAACCTAACAAAGGGAATATATCGATCTCAATCACGATTTGATCAAAGCGGTCAAACCTGTGTGAATTATGAATACAATTGCATGGGTAGCGTCACGAACGATGGTTCCTCTTTTTTTTTTCTAAAGATCGTTTGTGTGTTATAATTGTCAATAAATTATAGTGGTAGAGCTTGTTGCTGCAGTAAATAGTCGCAGTTACTGAAAAACTGTCAACATGATCAACACAAGCGGCAGCGGTATTTTCACCCGAGTCATGTTTACCTGCGGCTGGCGTATTTTACTCTCTTTCCGTGAAAAAAAAATGGACCCTCTGCTCTATTGAGTATTGTACACAAAGACTGGTACAGTGGTAGTATGTTATCATTCTGGCCAATTTACAGCGTTAAATTTTGTTTCTTGCTTTAATAAATTGTCTGTAATCGTCACTTGTGTTCACACAAAGTGACAAATGTCACTCATCTTTCATTTTCAAGCCAGACTTCACAACATGAGGCAGCGAGTACTACCGAACGAAACGGCGGTAGAAAAACTTTTTGATTGGACAGCGAACCCCCATGTGATCTATTCTGGGGTCTGTAGTTTCCGACTAAAATAATGACGCATCTGTTTGAAATAGAAGCAGGTTTGAAGGGATTTCCCCTAAAATATTTTTGTTTCAGTCAATGGGAGAGCTTGTTGTTAAAATAGACAAGGTTCCGAGCATTCTAACGATATAAACAACATAGTGCGTAGACGAAAAAAAAGATCAAGATCGAGACGAAGAAATCACCCTATTTTTGCACAGTTTTGCAAAGCTTCATCATTCAAATTGTCACAAGCAACGGCCCGGTCATTGATTTAAATCATCGTAGAAGGAAAATATTCATTTTAACGCAAAATCGAAATAGCCATCAGCAAGAACTGACGTTTCTCTACAATAAAAGGTGCGTGCTTTCATGTAAAGCTTAATAAACAACAGTCAATACAAGGAATTTGAGATGGTCTTGAATCTGTAACGTGCTTGACTGCTCATGAATAATTCATAGCAGCGACAAGGCGGCAAGTTTTACAAGTCTCACTGGATGCCCTCTGCCTGACGCGCTGCACTGCAATTAACCCTTCATAACACAGTAGCTCAATTAGCAGCTTCTTATGAGGGGTGCCTTATGACCGCTTGCTTGTCTGTGTGACAAGAAACACAGTGCAGACCGCCCGGCGCTTATCAGCTGGAGTCAATGTTTTCTGGTTATAGACACGTTCCACGCCAATTAGCTAGGTTTAAGGGCCTACCTGTATTGTAACAGAATAAGGCTACAACGTGTGTTTACTTAAAATTTCATTTTGCAATGAATTTGATTTTAAATAAAATACGGAAGACAGTCCAGTGAAACTTGAGCAAGTCTATCTTTGGCAGACATTTGGGCACTCCACATTTTGCAGCAGGATGGATTTGATCCAGCTTGTTGTGGAATGTTTTGTAAATATGTAAATATTTGTATAGTATTTGGTATTTCAATCAGTAGGTTGGATCTGATCTGACTTACTAATTGTTCAAATTATTTACAATATTCAACTTAGTCAGATGAATTTGCTTTGGCTGACTGGTTGTATAAGTCTTAATTAGAATTGTCACCCCAGAAAGCAGCAGCCCATATCCTAACAACTCTCGGACTGTAAGGAGTGTTGCATGCTGCATATCATGTTCACTCCATGCATGTTACTAACACCTCTTTCATGGTATATGGCTTAATGTTGGGAGATGTGGAGAAAGGGGTACCATCTTTCACTTTTTTATAGATGTGCATAAATTGTATGACACTCAGGGGCATGATATACAGATAATAATCTTTGATCTTTCTTCCTCTTTGTTTGAGGTAGCACCCTAGGGCTGCACTAGTCTAATTAAGTCTTCCATCAAACGGAGGGGAATGTGGTGTGGCTGACAAAAGTAAGTGCTCCCCGGGGGAGGGATAATAACGGCTCCCTGGGTGAGAGACAGCGTGACCTGGGCCGAGAGTTCCAAGCAACCAGGGCAGTGGAGCCTTAGCTGTGGGACAGCACGGACGTGTCTATTGGACTGAAAGAATCAAGTCCCTGCTCTCACTGACACCAGGGCCGGTTACCTGAGCCTTCCATGGTAAGTGATCTATAGTGTACAGGCCAGCACTATAGTATTTCTAATTTGACCAGGAGTCTGACACTGACAGTAAGCTTATCAAATTCAATTTCTGTTTTATAGCCTGTTGTCGAATTGAACTGAGTTAGGAAGCCCTGGCTGAATCAATCCTCATATAGGCATTCAGCCTTGCTTGAATTCCAATAGTGTCAATTCCTTATACATGAATTGTCAAGAGAAAAAGCAGGTTAAAGCTGTTATTGTCACCTTTAAGGTCAATGTTGATATACCACACACTTTCGAGGGCATGTTGTAAGGCCTGACGCCATTTTTCCATTTAAAACTACACTATTAACGTTATTTTGAATGTTGCCAAGACATGCTTCGGGAATGGCATGTCAATGTGTAACAGACATTCTCTTTCGTTATTGAAGTTCAACAGAATTACAATAGTGTACGCTTTTTAAGCGTCAACAATAATACCACTTGAACTGGCTTAACTACAATGCCGTAAGTAGGTTAAGTGGAACAGCGGAAGTTAAAAGTGTGCTTGGTCTTCCCGGTTATCAGCTTGTGTGCTGAGGCACATGCCTACGTTACAGTTTACAGCTAGATAAGGACATGTATGCGGACTAAGAAAGAAAGAAAGAGAGAGGGAGGGAGAAAGAAAGAAAGAAAGAATGGCACCCAGACACAACAAAAAGGACACTTAATACAGAAGGAGGGAAGGAGATGATACAGGTTACAGGTGAGGAAGTTACAAGAATAACAAGAGCAATTTGAAGTGGACTAGACAGGACCCCACAGTGAGAAGGTTCAATGCTTACAGTGTATAAGGCTGGAACAAAACAAGGAGCATATACAATTGAATAGTAGATGCATGTACAGTAGACTGGCCCTGCATGAGACCTATAATAGTCGTGTGAGAGCATAAAGATACACTTATGGGAAATCCGAATCTTTTTGAATTTCTCTGTAAAACTGGAGACTGCTCAGAATACTTTTGACATGTGAACATTCGCCTGAACAGTAAAGAAAAGTTTTGAGGGTAAAAGATACTGCTCTCATACCAGTTTCGTGTAAATCGAATTTTCATTGAATTGTATTTCAGGCACTTAAAGAAGAAGAAATGTATCTTCATCCTGGGCAGCACATAAACAGGATTTTGATTCTTTCATCCCAATATGAATAAATGTGTATTCAACTGGCTGCAACCCATGCGTAATCTGGTGTAAAATAGTTGCATATCGATTACTCAGAAGAAAAAGTGGATTTTGGGTGGAATTTTGTAAATTATATCTAAGTATTTCAAAAATATTGAAATATGCTCAGCATGTCTAACACTTAAGAGTAACTTATTCCACAAACGGATGGTGGAAGGAAAGAAAGACTCACTGACTCTAGTATGTATCTTTTTCCGACTGGACGTGGTGTTATAATTTCTGGTGTTCATTTGATCTGGAATAACATGTAAATATAAAGGCACTTCGTGGTTTTAGATTATTTACATCAATGTAAATTTTCGCTTTTCTCTGCGTTTATGGAGAGGTCCGCTTCCTGTTTCAATATAAAGTTGGCCACTATAGGTGTTCCTCCCATTGCTCCTGTTACTACCCGGGCTGCACCTAGCTGAACCTCATCACTCAATGTTTGTTAAGTCTGTGTGCAGCTTGCCCAGACCACATGATCGTATTCAACCATTGGACAGATAAAGGATAAATATTATAGTTATAGAGTGGACCTGTCCAAAGTAGATTGAAAATTGCGCATAATCTTGACAAGTTTCGAACTTTTTTCAACCAATGATTCGATATAAGAAGACCAAGCTGAATTATACTGTATAATTAAACCCAAATGCTTATGCTCTTTCACTTTAGTAATTTATATGTTGTTAAAGAACAGAGAAAGATGGTTTCTCGATTTTGCTTTCTTGGAAATTTTTTTTTTTTTTTTTTTTTTTTTTTTTGGTAAGATTAAAGGTTACCAGCCATTTTTGCCCACTCTCTAATATCAGCTAAAACATTATTAAGTTCATTTGCCGTTGTGCCTGGGTTTTCCACCCTAAGAAACAGTGTAATACTGTCAGCGAATAATCAGATGTGTGAGTATACCACAGGTGGAACGCAAGCTTTTACTGCTCCCCAACTAGAGCCCTGGACATTGAGTACTACAAACTGACTTCGGTCAGCTGAGTAGGGCCTGATCTTTGAGCCATTCCAGGAAGGGCCCGAGACTGTCGTTTTCTTCAGTATGTAAATCAAACCTACATGCCAAACCGTATCGAATGCTTTCGTAATGTCGAAACAAATGATTCTGACTTCTTTTCGTCATCAAGTTTTTGCTAATTGGTGATGAGATGCAATAGTTGGTTGATAGCAGAGTCGCCTTTTACACATCCTGATTGAAAAAAAAATGAAATTACGTGGTTTTGCCGTAAAGAGTTATAGACTTGTTTGAAAACAACCTTGTTATGTACTGAGAAATTACTATAATAATAATAATAATAATAATAATAATAATAATAATAATAATAATAATAATAATAATAATATTAATAATAATAATGTACTGAGGATTTATAATAGTAATAATAATAATTATTACTATAGTAATAATAATAATAATAATTATTATTATTATTATTATTATTATTATTATTATTATTATTATTATTATTATAATGATTTATTTAAAAAAAACATAATTTAGGAAATAAAAGTATAGATACAAGACTTTCATACATGAAGATACAGCAGGTAAATACGATATAATATATCAGCGACAATATCAACAAATATTCTCTGTTTTGATGTCGCACAGTATACCGGTAGCCCCCTAAACTTATTTAAATGCGTACTTGAGACCTTTTATTCGATAGTATAAGTAAGGTAATTGCAAAATATACCCTTCTGATATGGCTTTACAAAATTCTTTTGCGCTGCCAAGTATCTCAATGAGTGGTCAAATCGCCCTCTAGGTAATTAAAAGTACCGTTTGTGTCGTGTAAAACAACCACATTATCAATATCCGAAATCCATAAGCCAGATTATACACTCTCCATGTCCCTTGTCCTTCTTTTGCTTTAACCAAATCCATAGGTAGTTCCACAGAAGTAGTGGACATAGTTAATATATTGGTAAAAACATTTGGGGCACAAGTGAAGCAACCGCTTTGTAGTGTTAGACCCCTAAATGTAAACATGCCCCTAAATATAAATTTACATTCAGGGTTAGGTGTCAGACTGTTAACTGTAAGCAGTACTCCTAAATGTAAATGCAAATGTGACGAAAAAAGGGTGATTCAACCCCATACTGTAAAAACACCACTAAATGTAATTATTTAGGTAGGTGGACACTGGACCACTAAATGTAAATGCACGCTAAATGTAATGACTTCATACGTGTCAAGAGTCTCTTATCTAGGCTTGAGACTGGCTCAACATAGGGAGTTTATTGTGTATCCCAGTACCTGGATACCGGCGAAAAAACGCGGGTACCCAAATCGACAGCTTTTTCTCGCGGAATCAACGGGTATTATATATATATATATATATATATATATATATATATATATATATATATATATATATATATATATATATATATATATATATATATATATATATATATATATATATATATATATATAAATCAGATACATTAATATAGATTTTAGATAAATAAATAAATAACTAATAGCCCTTTACATGTAATGCGTCATAACAAGCGGAAACTTTTAGAATTTCAAAGTGAAGCTCTCTGATTTCGGTTTTAAAATATTATTGCATACAAATGCTTGTCAAATATTGCAAGAATATATCTTGAAGTTCCTGCCGCCAGCGTGCCATGTGAAAGATTGTTTCAGATGCCGAAAATTATTTATAAACAAGTAGCGAGCTTCTTTCTCACCTGAAATGAGGGAAGTCCTCATATTCTTCCATTATAACAGGAGAAACCCAAATAAAAAGTAAACTGGACAATAAAGTGACACTCCTGCACTCCAGATCGATACATTCAGGGACGCACATGTGTCTGTATACACCTCCGTGACACAGTTTATAAAATGCTTTTCTGTTTGATTGAAGTGCCCGCTGTGGTCTTGTTCTTTTGAATGTTATGTGACGTGGTTGCTTCTGATTAATGTGTGCGTGGATTTGGTTTGGTGGTAAATATACTGCATATAATGTGTGGCGCTAATAGAATAGATTATGCAATCCAATGTGGCGGATACCCAGGTATTTTAATACCCACTCTGACCAGTACCCAGATACTAAAAATCACTACTCGACAGAGCCTTAGTCAATGGAATTATGGCTCTGATAGGGATACCAGAAAGCAAGTGCCCCAACATTGGAGGGGAGCAGGGAGAAGTACCCCCCTCCCGTATATCCTCTATGCAGGGCCCCCAACTGGGCTGAACGTAGTAGTTCTGTGCCATCAAAAATCTTTTTTTATTTTTTTTTTTCTTTGAATGTTGACAAACCTGGACAGAGTAACTCGCCCTACCTTTAATGGAATTGATTTTATTGCCTTCAAGCTGGGACACAGTACAGTTCTTTTTGCCGGAGTCGAATGGGTCTGTCTATAGAGGCAATCGAGATGTGAGGAGGCTCCACCTGCGCAATTGTCCAGGCCATCAGACTGTTTTGTAGGGTACATCATTGCCTATAAATTTTAGAAACTGGAGCTTTGTATCCACAGAGATTCGGCATAATAACGAGGTTAAGCAAGGCTCCCCTGCTTCATTCTGGGATCAATTTCAATTAAGTATTGAATTAGCGACAGCCTCGAGCATCAATAATATCATTATAGCTGGCGATCTCAACGCTTATCCTAGCACATTGCAGGGTATCAAACTTGACCAATTTGTTACATCCTATCTCCTGTCGCTCCACATCAATGAACCAACCTCAATACCTTCGCTATTAGTAAATGATGATCATATAACTGACAATCTGTCAAAGGCTAGTTTTTTAATTCATATTTTCTCAAACAATGCACACTTGACTCTACTTCTGCTCTCTTCCTGGGCACATTTTACATCCCAATAATACAATTCGTTCAATTTCAATTTCAGATAAGGACGTTCTGGATATTCCACATAGCTTAGATGTTTCTAAGGCCACCGGACCCCATGGCATTAGTGCCAAACTTTTAAAGGAAGGTGTGCCTTCCATTCATAAATCATTACCTAAACTTTTAAATTTATCTTTGAATAATAGTACGTTTCCTACTAAAGGGAAACTAGCTAATGTTACACCTTTACATAAGAAAGATGGTGAAAATCTCTGCGATAATTATCGACTGGTTTCCTTGTTAAGTTGCATTGGTAAGGTACACGAAAAAGTCATTTTCAAGCATGCTTCCAATTGTTTAGGGACAATCTATTAATCTCAGCTAACCAATCTGGTTTTACTCCAGGCTACTCCACTGTTAATCAGTTACTTGTTATATATCACGAGTTATGTCTTGCTGTTGAACAACAAGAAGAGGTACTCCTTGTTTTCTTAAACATCAGCAAGGCTTTTGATAAGGTCTGTCACACTGGCTAACTTTCCAAACTTAGAAAAAAATGGAATTTGTGGGGATCTATTGAGGTGATTTTTAAGTAATCTTTTAAATCGTCAGCAAAGTTTTGTGATTCAAGGACAATCTTCTAGCTTGGGAGCAGTGAGTGCTGGAGTTCCACAAGGATCTGTACTCGGACTTCTCTTTTTAATCAATATTAATGGTATCTTTGACCTTGTCAGATGTAACATCAAGTTACTTGCCGAGAACACATCTATTTATTTAACAGTGGATGATCCTGCAGCTGCTAAAGAAATTATAAATTCGGATCTTGCGTTTATCCACGAATGGGCAAACGACTGGTTAATTACCTTTAATGCACATAAAACAGATAGTATGCTAATTACACGTAAGGCTGTTTCTCTGGACCACCCATCTATTACTTTTCAAGGCCACACACTGCAAAATGTCAATACCCACTGACATCGTGGTATTACTATACGCTCCAACCTGAGATGGTCTGACCAGGTTAACAACCTAGCTGCTAAAACTGGAAAGCTTCTTAGCATTATGAAGAGCTTCCAGTTTCACCTGCACCGCCAAACATTACAAACTACCTTTTTTTTTATAAGACCTATTTTAGAATGTGGAAGTCCTGTCTATGATGGCTGCACATCAACTGATGCTGATAAACTTGAAAAAAAATCAGTTGACTGCTGCAAGAATAGTTACTAGCGCGATGCATTGCACATCGAATGCTAAACTGTATGAAGAGCTTGGATGGCAAACCATGGCCTTCCGTAGGAAAGAAGCCAAGTTATCACTTATGTGTAAAATACTTCATGAATTAGTTTCTTTCCGTCAACTGTACGTCTCTGGAATGAATTACTTTCGAAATTTGCCATCTTTACCTATATTTAAATTTATGTTACATGATCACTTTGGGTTGTCGAATAAGGGTCCAGAGTATTACAATTTTGGTGAGAGATATAGTTCTGTATTGCATACTCTCCTCCAATTGGGTAGCAGTCAGCTGAATTCCCATCTGTTCAAGATTGGTGTCAAAACACATGACAGTTGTCAATGTGGTGCAAGAAATGAGCATGCTTGGCATTTCTTTTTTTGTTTCTTGTCCAAGGTATACTGTTATACGATCCCAACCTCGCAATATCATTTCATTGTGTGCTCCTTTTACATTGCAAACTGTACTGTATGGCTCTCCTAACTGCACCCTGACAGAGAACTTCCAAATTTTCTCTGCAGTTCAAAACTTTATTGTGCTCCCTGAAAGATTCACACAAGCAGGTATTGGCTGAGGAATTATTTGTTTTTCTTACTCAAAATTTTATCTGAATAATGTACCTAGTAAACAAAATTATGAATTGCTTTGGGGGTCTACTTTCTGCTAATTAATCCCCTATGATATGCTTACGTATCCCAAATTCTTGTTCACATGATCAACATGAAAATTTGATGTAAAATTATCATAGGGGATTATTAAGAAAAAAATATAGCCCTTCCACGTGCTCACGTTCAAGTTCACACAGCCTAGCTTAACCTCCCTAATCTTTATCTGTTCTGTAGCATAATGTTCTCTCATTTATTGTGTAAAAAGTGCGCTGGATGGTTACAATATTTTATATAGCCTAAATTTAGAGGGATTTTTTTTATTAAACTGGAAAAAAATTCCAAACATGAAATTAAAGTCTTGCATAAATACTGTATTAAGCATTTGTTCTACCTCTCATCAAAGCTTCAGAACGTTATACCACGAAAGGTAATTGGGGCTTTGTGTACTTAGAGATTATATGTCTCAGACCTGTTAGGCCTATGACAGTCCTTCTAGGCTTAGCGTAAGAGATATGCATTTGTTATTATACTTGAATGACCCGAGTTTATGGCACTCGTAACCACACATTTTTTTACAGGCAATAGGCCTATCTCAAAATTCAAATGTCAAGAAACCTGCTGAATTGTGTTCAAGTGCTGGGCCTATCAAAACTGGTTCAACAGAATATCGTGAATAAACAGCAAATGAAAGATAAAAATGTAACGTATGAGGCTACAGACCACAGTTATAAATCCTTCTATTTTTCATATTAGCATTTTTGTGTCTAAAAAAATCAGCATTTTGGTATTTTAAAATTCCATGAACGGCATTTAACAGATAAATATGTCAGAAAAACATGGATGGATTTTTGTTATATAATTCCCAGCTCGTTAATTTGTGATAATTAAAATACGAAACAACACCTGGATGTCAGCTTTATACAGATGTATGAACTGTGTTCTTGCCGGGGTCACATCATTGTCCTTCCCCACCATAAAGTTCCCACCTGGCCTGGAAGACAGTGCATCTATATGACCACCAATGAAACAACTCTTTGATGCAGCAAACCTGACTTAGCTAACTTCATTTAAACAGAAGCTACCGCATGCTGAAAACACAGTACTTTTACAATTACGGACTATCTCCATTGAGATGCGCAACCAGCCAATCACAACTGTGGTCTGTAACCTAATAGACTTATCAAAATTTTTAAAACTTGTTTAACTGAAGCCACAACTTGTTTTCTGCAAAGGATTTGCATTAACTTTACCAAACTTCAATATTAAGGAAAATGTCAACTTTTTTGCAAGCAACCTTTAAACCTGAAAAATCAGTTTTTATGACAAATGAAATAATTAATTAAAATTTTGAGGAAAACTATAATTGCATCCAATCAATTTTTTCTGTCCAATATGAATACAATACACAATGGGCTATGATGCAGACCCATAATGACTTGCCTGCATGCCCTGCCCTTACAGGGAGAGATCAAATTACAATGCCCCACCCCTTAAATTTAACCCAAATTTTGAATATATTGCTAAAATATTATTGATTTTTAGGTGAAATTGGTGATTTTTTTACTATTTATGGATAGGTTCGTGACAGTTGTCTACAAAAAATAAGACATCTAGCACTGCTGAGGCACTAATGGGGGGGGGGTATCAGTTACACCAAGTCAGCATCTAATACCAGTCATTATGCCAGTATTTTCCTGATATTATCTGAATTATAGCAGACAATGGGATAGTTTCAGTGTTTAAACATTATTGACCCAATAAAGTGCATAGTTTAAGACCAGTAGGTCACAGATAATGGTAGCAGTATTCAGCAAATTATGTTTTTTGATACCAAAATTATAGAATTTTGACGTGCCCATTGTTTGAACATTAGGAGGGCAGTTAGGTGATCCAGCTTCCACAAACCAATAGTGCTATGCCTTTTTTTCTCCAGTAGACTGCATAAGCTGTGGTTTATTGACATGGTTTCTGATGTATGTGCACATATTAGAAAGAAAATGACAAAAGTTTGTACGGTTACCCCAATATCATCAATACATATTTGTATTCACAAGTGTTCTGATTTTAAATTTGATAAGCATCCAATTATCAATCCAATTATCAGGCATACGTGTTTTCAGGCAAGTGTTTAATGGAAGCTAATTTAATTTTTTTTCTCGTTTTACTTTCTGAATCTCTTGTAATTATATGTGGTTGTATGTCGAATTTCTTATGGTTTTTCCACCTATGTACACTAGCTTGGTAAAAGTTATAAAATCTGCAGTTCATTAGTGCTGTCATCCATATTCATAGATATAAATTGATTCATTTATGTGAAAATAATATGCTGCTGAACTCAACAGCTCAACAAAGTCAGCATGCCTGGTTTTAAAGGATTTACCCCAATCAAATGACACACATATATGACAAGCTGTTGTCTGAAAAGAAAAAGAAAAAGAAAGGGGGGAGGGGAAGGGGCGAGAAACAAAAACAAACCCCCCAAAAGCAAAGAAATTTACATTTTACCTAAGATTTGTACAGCTCTACTTGCAGAAAATGCACATTTTATCTGGTATGCCCAAAATCACTTTGGCATGATTTTGTACAAACAGCTCTGCATATGAATGCAGGCTATAGGCCTACAATGACAATGCCACAAAACTAAAAGTTTGAAACAGAGGGTTACAACGTTTCATATTAATGGGATTAGCATAATTTATTATTATCATATTAGCATTGTTAATTTCTCGTACACACATATGATTACCAGTGTGGTACCTGTGAGGCATCGCTAAATACGAAGGGCTATGGAAGCTATCTATCTACCAAGCAGTCAGCAAAGGAGGCATGGCCTTTGCACTTGTTAAATGTCTTGAAGAAATCCAGTTATTATTTATGCAGTATGGTTCCATCGATAGGTGCAACATGTCTATGCACAATGATTTGGGACATAAATGTGATACTTCATGAATTTGGGGAATATTCAGACTGTCAAACTTGATATTCACAGCCAATCTGTGGGTGTAAATCTTTTTTTTTTTCTCCTTTCATAAGCTGGCCTGAGGTACACAATACCATAGCTTGAACCATTTGCCTTGTGATCTACAGTCCCAGGACCAAATCTTGCATGCTCCATCCATGTGAAAGTTGTTTGGATCACTCAAAATTGTCCAGGCAGCTGTCAAAAAGTGCTGACTTCCCATGTTTAACTTGCTTCATGGACGATAATAGAATAACAACATGACCATATGAGTCCCAATACATACAGAGTTAGCCCAAATAGGCCACAGACCACAGTTATAAATCCTTTTATTTTTCATATTAGCATTTTTGTGTCTAAAAAATCAGCATTTTGGTATTTTAAAATTCCGTGAACGGCATTTAACAGATATAAATGTCAGAAAAACATGGATGGATTTTTGTCATATAATTCCCAGCTCGTTAATTTGTGATAATTGAAATACGAAACAACACCTGGATGTCAGCTTTATACAGGTGTTTGAACGGTGTTCTTGCCAGGGTCACATCATTGTCCTTCCCCACCATAAAGTTCCCACCTGGCCTGGAAGACAGTGCATCTATATGACCACCAATGAAACAACTCTGTGGTGCAGCAAACCTGACTTAGCTAACTTCATTTAAACAGAAGCTACCGCATGCTGAAAACGCAGTATTTTCACAATTACGGACTATCTCCGTCGGGATGCGCAACCAGCCACTCACAACTGTGGTCTGTAACCATGAACAGCCAACAGGGCAAAAATTAACTATAATAATACGTTCCTTTGACCAAAGTAACGTGTCACTATTTGACATAAATTTAAACGTTACTTTGACAGGTAGTTTTTTGTCAAACTGCGAGACATCACTTTCTATTGTTAGTCAATTGATGGTAAATATCTTTGATATATCAAAGTAACGTGTTAATTTTGTCCAAAGTTACGCGCTACTTTGACAGAAAGTAAAGTGTTACTTTTGCTCAAAGTTAGGGGTTCTTTTGACAGAAAGTAGCGTGTTACTTAGTCTAAAGCAAGTGTTCCTTTTTTCCAAAGTTTCGCGTTACTTTGACCAAAGTAACATGCTACTTTTACATAAAGCGGTCATAACAAAGTACAAATTTAACCCCTACACTTATGTGCGGTATTCTTGTCAAAGTGTGAGATATCACATTTGTATTGTCAGTCGATTGATGGTAAGGTGGCAGAATGAGAAGACCAATAAATGTATTGCCCCCATGCAAACCGGTGTATGTGGTGTAACCTTTCCTGTGTCAGTAAAGTGTAAAATGTGGTGATGTCTCAGGTCATATTTTGTTTATGAGCAACACAACATTTTACACTGTGACCTTAGAAATTCAATCAAGATTACAAGATCCAATCAGCTCAAGATATGACCCTGAATAATAATAGTAATACAACGTTAAGGTACATATGAACAAAGGTTCAGGAGATATCTTGTTCACATTATGTAGGGCAGATTGATATAGAGAAACACACTCACTTACACACACAGACATGCACACATATAGAGAAACAAGCCAAAACCAGTATACAGTGGGCCCCCTCTTATAAGGCCACCCTAAATGCTGCCAAAAAGTGGCATTATAAGAGGGGTGGCCTCTCTTGAGGGGCAGAATATAATGGAAATACCATACTTTCTGCACAAGAATGCTGGCCTTTCAAGAGGGGTGGCCTCTGGTGAGAGGGGCCTTATAAGAGGGGGACCACTGTATTCCCCACACTTTGGCCGCAGAGGTTATAAAAATTGATGTCCCATGAAAATTTAGCTTGTTTGCAATTCTAGACCAACTGGTAGAAAAGTTATGATTGTTTGGGGCACCAGCTGCCATGTTGGTTGCCATATTGAATTTCTCCGAATGCTCAAGCATGTCAAGGATATCCACTTGATATCTGCCTGATTTTGAAGAAAAAAACTATGACAATAAAAAGCGAAAGTATTTTGATTATTCATATTCATTGAACATATATCTTAGTGTAATAGAATTTGCAACATCAGCTTCCCATGGAAATGATTTTTAATTGATGCAAAATATAAACTTTGCACCCATTCATTTTTCTAGTCTTTTTATGTAACCTACAGGTGGGCCATATTAGATGCAAAATGAACAAAACATTACTGTTGCAATTTGAGTTTAGTTATCACATGTATCAACTGGACTAAACAAGTACAAAGTGTTTTCAATATCATTATAAAATAAACAGGCCATTAATTAAACATGTACACAATATCTTTTAGATATTGTGGAAGGAACATACCTTATCCATAATTTGGTTCTTATTTTAAAAAAATCCAGATATCATATGAACTAGCAGAAAGGTACCAATTCAATTGTAGCTGGAAATGAACTTTTAGGCTGGTGACAACTGTACACCACTGACAGTTCATTGAGTTCTGAAGATCATGCTGGGGTATTTATAAGTAAATGATCACCAACTTTGCCTTGCCTGTACCCTAAAAGCCAGCCTGTGCTTGTTGTGCAGGGATGCTTTTTTAGGGGAACAGAAGCTCCCAACCTTCATCTTCCTGCTTGCCCACACTGGCTCTCTCTTCTCACCAACTTTGTTAGGCAGTGAAAAAGGTAAAGCGGTCAATTGTCAGCAGCAGCATTGAGCCCATTTGGAGTCCCTGTGCTGAGATAAAGAGCTAGGTGACTCGACCAAGTCACTACAGTCTCTGGCTGCAATGACTCATAAGGCTAGAAAATTTGGATATTTGAAGCTCTCTGGATGGAAAGGCCAGCCTTCCAAGGCCACACTTGCCCTCAGAAGGCTAGAAATAGAGCTCTCTCAGGGGTCCTGACTCTACTGTGCCTACCACAAGACTTCTTTCAGAGTTGCTTTGCTCCACAGACCCTCCTATCTTTGAGCACCCAGTCAGCAGATACTGCTAAACTCTCTTGGTAGGAGTCTATCACAGACGATACATTCATCATAAGTAATATAAGACACAGGTACCTCCTGCCTTTAGGCCACTACAGGCCTACCTTGCTCCAAAACCCACAGAGGTTCACATCTCCCACAAAAAAATCCTAACATTTTGCATTCTTAGAGGTAATCTAGGTGCCATTGGCTAAAAATTCCATAGAGTCAGTTGCAGATCATGACCAGGATCTTCCAGTTACTACAATCTCATCTTTCTTGTTCCCAAGCAGGACAGAGGATGGTGCCCAGTCATAGACCTGTGAACCAATAACCATTACGCAGAGGTCCCTCTGTCTACATGGAGACACCAGTGATATTGTCCTGGACACTCCATCGATGGGAACCGAGTGGAACACAGCCCAAGAGTCTGACTGCCCTAGTGGTTGGGCAGCTACAATTATGGTGCTTTGTAAATGGCGTCAACACACATGCCTGACATATCCCAGGCTTCCAAAATGTCCTAGCCGATCAACCCTTTTGAAAAGGTCAGCTGGTAGGGGGAGTTCTCAAGCCCTAGCAGTGGATGCTCTAGTGATGGCCTGGAGCAACCAGAGGGCGTATGCTTTTCTCTGCCCACATATCCTCCCCTGGGTCCTCCAGAAGTAAAGGTCTCATGACTACAAGCCCAGCCTGTTTGACCCTGGTGGACTCAAAGAGAGTAGTAAATAGACCTGCTGGCGCTAACAGGCAAGCCACCACTGAGATTCCCTTCATGGCAATAATTGATCATGCAACCGTGGACATACATTTTCCACAAGAACACTCAGGTGCTGAATCTTCAAATTTGGTAGTTATTGCACACCCTGTCCATGCCTGTGGTTTCTTGGAATTGGTCACAGGTAGGATTGTAAAAGGTGGTCTTCGAGAGTAACTGTCTATTTAGTCTGCTGGAATATCTTCACATGCTGGAGTGCAGAGCGAGACATCAATCTGTGGTCACCTCAGGAT
This sequence comes from Hermodice carunculata, assembly GCA_964020975.1. Classification (NCBI taxonomy): domain Eukaryota; kingdom Metazoa; phylum Annelida; class Polychaeta; order Eunicida; family Amphinomidae; genus Hermodice; species Hermodice carunculata. The sequence goes on along the minus strand of OZ026620.1, from coordinate 81,729,921 downwards.
ACCCACATCATAGACTTCCTGATTCAGTGGGAGGTCCTTGGGAAGACACCCAGGACAGTTTAAGGGTTCCATACTGCTATCTCCTCCACCCTCACCCTTGTCCTGGACAGTGAGAGTGGGGAAGCCCCTTACCTGGCAGTACTCATTGTCTCCTTCTACACAGACAGACCAGCAGCTAGGCAGGTTCCGTCTAAGTGGGATCTCCTGCTGATTTTGACCATGCTTAAGCGGTTGCCCTACATGGAGACACTTTTATTATGGTTGCTGATAATATATACAATGTAGGATTGGTATGTCTACCTTGGAATCTCTGGATTCTGACCTTGCTTGTTTGATGGCTAGCAAATTGTATATGCATGGTTCTTGTTTGCTCAGAATTTCAGAGCGGTTTCTCTGGCATCATTGAAAACTGTTGTTGACATCTAGTTTTCATGACAGTTATTGAATTATGTTTTCATCGTGACGTCTTGTTGCATTTGGATGTTGGATGACAATGTATTGCTTGATGAATATTCAATTCTTGCTATATATCTGGTTATATTCATGTTGATAGTTTGTGAATGTTTGGATGGTTTTTGGCTTGTTTTTGGACAAAGATGTTGACATGTAATGTTCTCATACCATTTGACCACCTTGAGGACCCTAGTAAAATGGTCCTCAAGCTCTGGATGTGGACAGCTTTTTTCTCATCAACACTGGCGTCAGGGGCTAGATGAAGCAAGATCCTCAGTGGATGACCAAATCCAATGGTTACCTGACCACTCCTTTAAAGTATTCACCCTTCATGCTATGGATATATCTCTTCCCCTAGAGGAACGAACTTTGTGCCCCCATTGATGAGTCCAAATAAGATCATACTGTCGGCAGAATTATTTGTGGATTAAACGGACCATGCTAGAAGCCTAGAAGACAGTGCAGAACCAACCGGCAGTTCTCAACAAACTTACTCCCAAAGCTCACGAGGTATGAGCCTTTAATGCCCTCTAGCAGGCCCTTCGGAATGTGGTGGTAGTTCACCTTCTTGGGGCATGTCAGTGGAGCATTTTAATCACCTTTGCTGAGTACTACGTTTAGGACATGCTCACCTTGGAGGAAGGCATTTATGGCTTTGCTGGCATGGAATGCTCTTTTGCTTAGGTTCTGGCCTTTTAGTGTGGCCCTTTTACCAACTTCTCTCTTGTTAGCCTCTGTCTGCTGTTCTAGCGCCTACAGAGCTGTGGTTTAAGTCCATTAAATCCATGTGTCTTAACAGGTTTTAGATTGCAAATGACCAGAACATTATATCCATTGAACTTACTTGACCATACCCCAGTGTTATTACTATTTTGTCTGAGACCCAAACAGCTTCTGCCTATGCCCGGTGTTATCATGCCCACCTTCTGAATATTAGCAATACTCAATAAAGAATGACAACAATAATATAACGTTAACAATAACAATATATAAACAACCAAAATCAGTACAAAGTAGGTAAACCCATCTTCACTATTATTTCAATAGTTCAACAGTCTTAAGTGTATCCTAGTCCCGGGTCCGATTACCAACAGGTACTGCCCCACAGTTTCAAGTCCTATGACAGGTGCCAAATGATTTCGTACAAATCCCACAAAAGTATGGTTTGGTTTGGTTACCATGTGGTACTGAAAGGTGTGGTGCTGATCCAATCCCACAGAGGTGGAGTTTGGGTCCAATGTGATACAATTAACACCAAATACACCAATCCACTGAAAGACACTATCCACACTCCACTGGTAATAACAATAGCTCACAGTCCCAGTGGCTTGGAGTCACACAGCTTCTGCCAGATATTCGAAATTCTCCCTCCTTTCCCTCAGGAAAATATCTGCTTTATACATATAGAGACAGAGAAATGTTACCATTGTTCCAAAGCTTTCCAATTAGTCACACATCCAAGTGCATTGAGTGATACCTGTCTCTGATCTTTGTAGATCATCTCCCAAATGTGTGCAGACAGTACAATGAAATCAGTCATAGAAATGTAAGTCAACACTGTTTACAAGCTGCCTGAGAGTCAGCCCAACAAAGCAGGCTAACTCTGTGACATGGTACACAGTTAATGAGTACAGTGACTTCTAAAATCAAAACACCCACGCATACCCACATTCATAACGCCTGGAGCTTGACTATCAGACATTGAATCGAATATGGCTCCTGTAGCTAGAAGCCAGTTCCAGTCTTGGCTTGCCACTGGCGAGCCTACTTGGTTTGACAGCAGGTCAGTAAGGAGGGGATCCTGCCTAATAGCTCAAGATCCTGCTGCAGATGTTCTCATGTACACTGACCCCGGGGATTCTACAGCAGATGTTGCCTCCACACAACAACTTATTAGGTTGCACAAGACCTTAGGTGTGGTATTTGGACAGTATTCTCACTTCTAGCCTTACTCTCCTACCAAAAGCATTTTCAATGAATCATTCCTCAACCACTCAACAGGGGGTGCTGTCACACCAATGGACTTTTTGTCCATAAGACAAAGATTGATTAGATCTAGAAACCTATCGATCAGGAGCAGTTCCAGCTGCTATGTGCAAGGCTTAAGGCAATGGTAATTGAGAGGTCAGTATACTCATTAATACCAAAATTGCAAAAAAACTTCACGTTATAGGCTTATTTTTAGTATGTCGAAACGGTGCTACTCAAGCAAGGTCACATGTCATTTAACATTTATATCTGCAGTCTGTTCATCAGTATTGTACCACTAAACATATACAAAGTTTACAGACAAAAACAAATGGATTTTAATAAAGTAGTGGAGGGATACTCTATACCCATCATGTGACCCGTTTTGCTTATAAAGAATCTGGATAAAATGGGTGAAGATCACAAGCGTACTCAGGGGTTTCTGTGTTGCCCCGAACACCCCATTCAAAAATCATACATGTTTAGTGTACATTCAATTTTCCCACATTATTTTTTTAAAGAAAGAAAAAGAAAAAAAGTTCACCAGGTTGGCTGCTGCAACTCTCTATGCTACGGTGTGATATAGGCATGCACATGCCAGTCTATCCATTGTAATGCCAAACTAAAAGCTGTAAACGAATTGTAAGATTAAAATCTCTTTTCCCTCTATAGATGCTCCGGGTTCAATAAAATTATCAAATAAAAGACCTTGGATGAGGTTATATTACTGCTGCATGGTAGACCACCTTACAGGCTGAAGGCTGGTTTGACAAGGTGCAGTACGGGGCTCCCAGAGCCCCAATCCCATGCTACATTTACTCATGGACTTCTTGTAGTGCTAAAAGTACTGAACCAATCAGTTTTGGCAAACATTATTAGTTTATAACTGTGCATACATGTGATTTAATCGTTTCTTTTCAGGTCGTATTTGATGAGTCTCCCTGGATGAAGATTACTGTTTGAGGATGGCTTTCTTGAACAAGTTCAAATCAAACGCGCGGAACGCTCGCCGCTCTGATCCCCCGCTAGGTAAACATTTTTTTGCTAAAAATATGGCCAACAATCAGGTGATGACGCTGGACAAAGAACAGGATGTTTCGGAGGGGACTCCCGTTATAACGAGAAAGACTAAACATGGCTCGTCTGAGGAAACTTGCCAGACTTGGTTCGAGCACCCAAGCACGGGGACTATTCGCACGGTGGAGAAGAACTTCTGTCTAGACTGCTGTATTGAAGGTAGGACTGGCTGCCGCAAACGTAGGCCTACTTAAGTAAGGTATAGCCCCATATCTTTCACATGGATTGCGAAACAGGCCAAGCCTTTATTAATCACTCTCCATGGCACTGATGGTGGCGTAGGCCTAAACTTTCCTGCCCACATGTACTTGTTTGGTGGAGGAAACCGAAGCACTCGGAAAAAACCACCGTGCACAGTAAGAATGGTAGGAACTGTTTCCACTTGCTTCCCCGACCGTGACTCGAATTCGGGCCGCACAGGTGAAACTGAAAGGCGAGCGTGTTGCAGCTCCGCCAACCGTGCACCCAACTCCCAAGCTTGAGTAAGGTGACAACTAGCATTGAAAAAAGTCAAAACATAGCAAGGATATTGAAACAAAACTTAAAGCATTGGGACATGTAGCTATACACGACCAAACTTCCTCGCCAAAAAACTTCATTAACCTTGAAAAATATCTGCTCACATATTTACGTGTAGGCTATATATTTGTTTGGGTCAAACAGGGACTCACCCCAGTCAATCAGTTGTCTTGCCGGTACAGGTTTCCTCAATAATTTGCAAATAAATATTAAGAAGCAACTAAGGTGTAGACACATGTTAGGCAATGCCAGGGATTGGAATCTTAACGTAAGATAGAACATATAGGCCTAATTATTGCAATTTTTCATGTCCACATTACCGGGCGCTAACAACTTTTTCAGAGATCTTTAATACGCTAGCTATTATCCCCGCTTTCGTACCACGCAATAAATTTCAAGGAAAAAAAAGGAAATTTTTGGCGACTACCACTGACCAGTAGGCCTACACTAAAAGCAACGCTGCACATTTCGCAAGTCCGCAGCATGTACGGTATGTAAAACGGCATTCATTACATCGTCACATCTGTGTCTCTAAACCGTCCAATATCAATTCTGATATGGATTTCAATCTTTTAAGCCTTTTTGTAGAATGCATCCGCTTTGTCATTCACCGGGCAAAATTCTTACCTTTCAAAATAACTCTAGGCCCACACGAGATCAACGTGAAGGTAATTTGTTATGGTTCATGTTATGAGCATGTGTGATTCCATTTGACCATGCAATCATTTTAGTTACTCGTGAAAATCATAAAACACATAACCGACAGTTGCTGATTTATCTTTTTCATTTAAATAGCTGAAAATATGCGGTTACAATTAAGCAAAGTAACCAATCGGCAATCTGGGTTTTGGCAGCTGATTGCATTGAATTGACTGCTCACTCACCAGCAGGTGACGAAAATGAACAAAGATTGCTGAATGTAGATGGTGCCGCTCAGAATGAGAATATCACTTTGTTGTTGTATCACATTAAACCGATCCAGTTGCAATGAGACTTTGTGTTTCAAAGAACCGAATTTTGCGATATAAATGAATGTCAAACGAGGTAGGCCTATATACTTGACTGAAAGTGTAGAACAAAATGATCGGGGACCAGGGTACATAACATATAGATCAATCGGGAATAAGTTATGTAGGCTCATTCATTTGATCAGCGAAAAACTGCAAGTAACCGGGTGCGCAACAGTCAATCTGAACCCCATAGTGTCCGCAGCTGATTTCGTTATTGACTAAAATCTACCTTCATAATGCACTGCTCTGAGCAAGGTCAGGGGACAGCTGCTCTCACCCTGAGCCAGCTTTCCCTGAGGCTGCCTGGATACGTTGTTTAAAATACACTTTTTGGTCAGTGAATTCTGATAAAACTTAGTCAGGTATCAAAATTATTATTTACTTAAAGTTCCCACAAAAATGATGACTTTTCTCCAGACAGTAATTATTTGGGCTATATATTCCTTTGTTATTTTAGGTTTGTTATACCCCTGAACTAGCTCTAAGGTTGCCATGTTGCACTGCTCATGCTCAGAAGCAATGCATTATGGAGGTAGACTAACGTGAATTGGTTCGCCAGCAGTGTTTACGCCAAAGAGAGGCAGCAAGCAACAGGACAACACTTCGAGGACTGTATTTTGTGTTTTTGGCAGATAAAATAACATGTTTGCTTCGCAGTGATACCTTTATTTTCGTCATATGTCCAAAAGTTTTCTAACAGGATTCGATTTCCGAAGATAAGTCTTGTCGTCCATTTCCGGAAGAACGGAACCTTTGCGAGGAGGTTAGATTCGAGGGAATAGCTGACTTCTTCGCAGTTATTGATAATAATACGAGTAGGCCTACCTGTGGTTCAGACGGCAGCTTCAGTGTCATGGCGCCGAAACGATTTACATTCTTTTGCGCATGCATACCGAAAATAGTCACTTTGAAGCTTATCCTAAAATGTTAAAACGAGAAATTCGTTCAGTTTTACTGACATAAACTCATTAAACCACGCCTAAAAATCCACGTAGTATTCCCAGCGTTGTGGTCCTTGGTGGCCTGCTGGATAAAGCGTGTCCATCCATGGCTTAATTTAAATAGGCCCTAGGCACATCGTGAGTTTGTAGTGGATGGCATCACTCGAGCGTTTCCTTTAAAGGCAGGCAATCCGTCTTTCGAACCCTAGATAGCTCTAAGTGGAATCCCCAACAAATGGAGTTCGGCAGCAGATGTTGGGACTTGGAGCCTTTGAATTAAATTTTAATAAAATAAATAAAACATAAAAGGGGATCACGTGGCATACTTTCTGGAATCTCGTGCTCTGACCTCGCTGCGCCGCTGGTGGTGTTTTTTAGGTCTGCTGACCTTAGATCTCAAGGCTTATATGCGACTGCTCATGTCTGTCCATCCATCCGGGGATGGACGGACGGTCGATCAACACTGGACGGCATCAGTTGCATCTGGAGAGCACTTCAGGTTGCAAAGAGTCGGCCACTTTGGTTTTCAAGTTTGAAGCATACAATGCTTCAAAGTTTAAAAACACACACACACACACACATTCCCGTCCATCCTTAAACTTTTGCTCGTTAGTGCGATACCGTCCACAGTTTTCATGTTAACCGAATATAACTTTCAGGACTTTAACTAGGCCTATAGATGAAAATCTAGATCAAATTCGATGTTGATGGCTCGACCCGCAGTATTATGTAATATATGGGCCGAAATGTGTAACTCTGTGAATGGTCTTGCGTCTTTAATTTTTGGTGGATGTTCATGAAATGTGGTGGGATTATGAGCGAGGTCAAAATTTTGATCAAGGTTGATACTACTTGCGCCGCCTATAGTTGTAGCCCTGCAGAAATTATTTGTCAAAATGTGTTCAAACCTTTATCAATTCTATATTTCGGCAAAGAATGCTGCTAGTCTTACCAAATTTATAGTATATAGGCCTATGTACCTGGGCTAAAACTAGTATGTTACACATTATGGATGACCTGCCTGTTAAAGGTCACCAGGTGTTACGAGGTGGCTTTACCTAGCACGTCTTGTGCCAACCTGGCCCTCAATAACAGAAAGAAAATAGAAAACGCTATGCTTTTACTGCCGTGAACAGAACACAAAGACAAAGCCTTTTTGTTCAAATATATATTGACTCACATTGTACACAAAACGCACAGCATGGCGGAAACTAGCAGTTCGTCTATAATGTCCGTACACTTGTTTGACAGCTTTACACAAAGTGGTTGGCCGGGTCCAGTGTCCTGGCTTGTCCAATCGACCTCCGGGCTGCAACTCAGAATCAAAGGGCAGTATCAGAAAAATAAAATAAAACCTAGAACATTATCTTGTAATTTTGTCAAAACCCGTTTTACATGGTCAGACCTAAACTGTGGTTTTAGTTTTTTTTCAATTTTCTGGTCTTATCAATCACCAAAAATAAGACATTAATTTACAGGATTTGCTGTGCAATCTCACGACAAACACTTGACAAATATCACACATAACACCACATTGGAGAGCTAACAAAGCTCTGAAAAATATATTTACACTGGTTTCCTCTTCAAAACTGGCTATCTCAATGCCTACATCATTTAATCAGTGAACTGCACAAGATTCACTGATACAATATTGGAGCACACAAGTACTAAAAAAAATGGCTTAACTCGAAGCCTACCTTGCTGAATTGGGGAAACACATAAGATTCCCAGAACAAAATAAACTGGAGCACCTCAAAAATGGCTTAACCACAAGCCTAAATTATGTCAATTGGTGGATTATACAAGATCCACAATAATACATATATATTGGAGCATACACAAGCTCTCAACTATAATCAAAACTTACTTTGAACGCCTGGCAGCAGCAGGAACATTACCAATAATTTAACGTGCACCCCGTTCACTATGTGCACGGATCAGACATTTCGGATGTCTGACCCCAAACAGCAGTACACAGCCCTTTTTATTTGGGAGAGAAAGCCTAATCCTGTCCCCACTGTGATCGCCTTTCACTCACTGAACCCAACAGTAAACCAATCAAAACCAATCAAAACCAAGCGAGATCGGCGATCACTCAACACTTCCTGGCATGCTGACATTTGGTACTTTAACTGTTTCAAGTTCAAAATGTGCTTGCACTGCAGCTTAATTCCACAGCCACAATATACATTTTATACAACAAATTTAACTTTACGGTTTTAAACTTATCACCACATAACACCAGGACTATAAAGTTAGTCAGTAGCTTGTGATGGGCCTTGTACATTTAATTGCGGTTATGATGTGAATAAAATATTACATGTTTATTACAGATACAAATTTCTATAGTTCGTAAAGCACTGGTGGCAGCCACCTGTTGTATTTGAATTTGCCATACAGATGGTAAAAACATTGACTGAATTATTTCCACGATGCCCTATTTTTACATTCCAAATTTTCAGAAAACATACCTTGGGTCAAGACTCATAATATGCGTTAATATGAATGACCTTGACGTATTTTTCAATGTCATCAGATAGCACATACATGAAAATGATTTGTAAATGCAACAACTCCTACAATTTTTCAAAGTAGACACATACAACTTTCAGAACTAAAAGCAGATAAAAAAAGCTAAGTCGAGGATGATATTGGTAGCGCCACCTACAATATTATGCAATATAGGGGACAAAATGTTAATATTTTCTGAATGTTCTAACATCTGTAATTTTTTATGTATCTTAATGAAATGTGGTTGGACGGTGGCGGAGATCAAAAATCTCGATCAAGGATGATACTGGTGGCGTCACCTCTATAGTCGTACGGAAAGTACGAGTCAAAATGTGTCGAAACTTATATAAAATCAATTTTCCAGTGAAGAATGCAGCTAGACATATTTATCCCTATATATGTCTGCAGACCACCAGGCCCATGGGCCCCTTGTTATCATTGAACTTGGTCGCTGTACGCTCAGTACTCTACAGAATAAAGAATAAAAAATGTATTTACTAAGGATGAATTAATTGGCAAAATGATTCATGCAGAAAGTTCATTGGAAAAAATCATTTAGTGACAGAAATAACGCTTAATGAGACTCTGCTCTACAGTTAACAATAGGATATTGGCCTGAATGCATGGCCATTTTTCCACATGTGCAAGGACTAGCATCATGTAGGCATATTCTACATATGATATGACGAGATATATAAATGAACAAGTACCGGAATGTGCATGCAGTGATATAAAGCAGATATAGGCCTACACACAATGATATGTGTACCCACAGTGACAAACTTTAATCACTACATTTACACCAGTTTTCCAAATTACTTTGAACAAAGAAATCTAAGTGATCTGTGGAAGAAAGTGAATAGCCTGACACCAGATGGTAGGGCCATGTAAGACAACAGAATGCTTTATGCGATGAAAGGCGTGAGATACTATCTGCCATATGCCATGCTCTGCTGTGGTACACGAGATTTGGCCACCGAAGGGCTGAGTGGTGTGCACACGGCATCTTCCTGAGGTGGCCAAATCTCGTGTACCACAGCAGATCACGGCATGTCGATTTTATCTCATATTCAAGACAAGTTGCATAAAAAACACATGCTCAAGACTGGATTTCTTGTTGAGAACAAACTCTAGGAAATAGCTCTGAGCACAGAACAGAGTCTCTTGAATTAATCATATATATATATATATATATATATATATATATATATATATATATATATATATATACATACATACATACATACATACATACATACATACATACATACATACATACATACATACATACATACATACGCACATACATACATACATACATAAACAAACCACCATAATATTATTTTTTAAATTGTAAACTTCGTGACAGAAAAAACACTAACTATTGTTCTGTAAGGTAACGGTTTGTTTTCGTAAATCCAATGTTGGCGATTCTCGTGGACAGAAAAAGTATGTAAAAATAGCACCTGACTTTTCTTTGCTCTGTTACCTTTGCTTTCATATATTTCCATTGGAATAGATGGCACGGTTTTTGTGAGTCGGTACAAGCCATGTAGCCTCACACAGCAGTGGCTGGTTACAGATAAGGTAATCCAATGCAGGTGTTGGCCTAACCTAGTCTTGGCGGCGCCGCCTATGAAGTCTGAGGACACAGATGGGGGTAACGCGGTTCAGGTTGTCGAGTTTGCCATGGAGAATTCTAAACGCTGGGAATTTGAGTACAAGTGAGTCTGTTCTGTGCTCTGAGCTGTTTCTATGAGTGTCTTGTAAAATCTGTCCCTCCCAGAAGTGATGAGCAACTAATCACTCATATAAGACATGCACTTTAGAATACGCGTAGCCTATTCGTGAAGAAATGAATGTAGATAAGAATGTAGGCCCATAAATGACGCTCTGTATTTCGCTTAATTTATTTTTGAGCTTTCAAAATTCCAATTTGACAAATCGATGTTATACTCTAATTGATGCAATAGTTATTTCATCAGCTAAACGAATGCTTAAGGCTTTTTTTAAATAATGGAGCTAAATGTACATTTTATTGTTATTAACCCAGTGGACAGCTCTAGCAATGTGAAGTACTTTTTTGCCCCGTTGATGCTTGGGACTTTGACAATTATCTTTCAACTATCCTTATTGTATACTTTTTGGAATCTTAAGTTTGCATTCATCACATGCAAGGCCTGGCAAGTGGGTGTCAGGATCCACTATTTCATTTTTTAACTCATTAAATGTTTTGTGTGGACGGGTAGGTGACTGCAAATATATAAATATATAACCGAGTGAAAATCAAATATTTGGTTTGATTTGACCGCATGAAGTAAATTCGATGTTTTTCTGTGGTCTATACTCATCCCAACGTTTCTGAAAATGACCATGTATCAGTAGGTATGGGAATGCACATAATAATAATCATGATGATGATAATAATAATTATTATCATCATCATTATCATCATCATCATCATTATTATTATTATTATTATTATTATTATTATTATTATTATTATTGTTATTATTATTATTGTTATTATTATTATTATTATTATTATTATTATTATTATTATTATTATTATTATTATTATTATTATTATTATTATTATTATTATTATTATTATATGCTTGGAGGACGAGGGCTGCAATATAGACCTACTTACAAATGGTCCAAAGTAAAGATTTTCTTCTGAGTGAAAAATGCTTCAAAAGAATAACGATTCAATATTCTCACAAATTAGAAGTCTTATGCAGTCTTTCTCTTATTATTGGAATATAAAATTTTGTCTGTGCATGGGGAAAGTAGGCAAGCTGATTAATTTTTATTCTTTGAACTTTTGGGACAGCAATTCCAATGTAAATATAATTATTTCAAGAAAACCATCCGACACCGCAAAACAAGTGAAGGACACCATCTGCTTTCAGAATAAAACGTTCGGTGATAATTCATCCTAGATTAATATAAATAAATTGTGACACACAAACACATATAAGAAACTAGAAAACATTTACTTCACAGCATTTTTATGGGCTCTTCAAAATGAGAACAGTTTGAAATGCAAAAGTTTGCCATTGTTCAGCATAATCTGATTATGTGTATTCGCCTAATTTGTACAGATTAAAATGCTACAACTTTGGTTCATGGTTCATTGGATGCAGCTATGTCAAAAACCCGTAAATTGAAGTTGGAATGGCACCTGTTTCTAGACTTGTTTTGAAGCTATTCAAGATTTAAATTTTGCATATTCACCTAATTTGCATAAATTAAAATCCTACAACTTTGGTTCACGGTTCATCGGATGCGGCTTTGCCACAAACCTGTAAATTGAAGTGGGAATGGCATCTCTAGCTATAATAGTGTTAAAGATATTCAACTTTCTAAATTTCCAGTGTCCCTAATTAGCATAATCTAAATTCTACAACTTCCAATTACTGTCCATTATATTGGCAGGTGTCACAAATCTATACATGCCCATTAAAATTTTGTATCTAGCTGCAGTAGATTGGAAGATATGGAGATTTTAAAATTTTGATTGCACCCGGACATAATGATGTGTCGGTGAATGTTTTTGCTCAATACAGTAATGTTTGACGGAGGAACTTGCCATGCAAACGTCACCACTATCCATGGTCTATTTGAGGCGAAGTCTAACATACTGAATTTTAATGTTCATAGCCTGGTATCTGTTGTTCAGTCTAGAAGTGCATATACCCATTCCATCCACGCAAAATGCTATGCATTTGGACAAAGAAATCACACTAGACGGATAAATTTCGATTTTAATATAGGCAAATCTGTATTTTCGGGTCTTTGGCGGGAGTTAGGAAGTAAATTGCACAAGTTACACAAGTTTTCCGCAAAACAATATTAACCTAGTTATACTACCCACAAACACTTCCTTAGACCTTTTGTGAAAAAATTAAAGGTTTTCTGACAGCAAGTACTAAAAGAACAGGGACCACTGTTCGTGGTTATGTATTGATAAATACTGTGCGAGTAATGTCTTACAGAAAGGCCAGCAGTTTCCATATAGTTAGCAACCAGAATAACAAGGTTGTGGACGTACAAAGGGAAAACAGGCGAGCGGGCGCAATGGTGGCCATGTACAGGGCGTGGGGTGAGCCGCATGACAACCAGCTGTGGTACGAGGACAACCACGGCATCATCAAGTCCATCATGAACGATTTTGCCTTGGACTCCAGTCTTGGTAAGCAACCACGATAAACGTTAGTAACACTACAACCAGCCGTGGTACGAGCATACCCATGGCATCATCATGTTCATCATGAGCGACTTTGCCATGGACTGCAGTCTCGGTAAGTAGCTACGATATAACCGTTAGTCACACTGCAAGCAGCTGGGGTAGGAGGACAACCAGGGCATCATCAAGTCAAACATAAACGACTTTGCTTTGGACTTGGGTATTGCACGATAACCGATAGTCACACTACAAGCAACTCCCGTACGAGGATCACCGCAGCATTATCGAGTCAAACAAAACGGCGATGCCTTGGGCTCTGCAGTCTGTTTGTTTCCTAATTGGGTAGGGCATGAATTTGGAAATGGTTCCAGCCTTTGGTGAAGGGCTCAAGAAGTAGTGTCTAACTATGAAGAACCACATGGGACATTTGTACCTACGCCTTTAAAAAATCCCCCAGTCGCATGAAAACACACGTATTTCAATAATTCCCAAAGGTAACGCATAGAAGGTCAGTAGTTAAAATACAGAACACTTATTTTGCACAGTTAGCCTTACAGAATGAGCAATTCAACATTCTTCAAATGTCCATTGTTTTTGTTATAAGCAGGGAGATCATGCTTTTCACATTCATGTCAAGGTTGAAACTTGATTAACTGTGATTGTGTAAATGTTCAGATACAACTCACTGTTAGTTTATCTTAGAGATATGTCAATATCTTTAACCACGTTTTATTTGTTAATATATCCCGTGATCAACATAAGCTGTGACTAGTAGTAATCACTGTCAGTCAGAAATGTGAACTATCAAACCGATTCACCTTTGCTTTGTGATTGCATACAATCTTAGAGTGAAAGGTTCTTTGGGGGTACCAAATTGGGTTTTCCAGCTTGTCACAAATTCGGTACCGGTACCTTTTTTTGTGGCTCCTCGAAGAACCATATGGTAGGGTTATTTGGACGAACATATGAGGTGCTTTGTAGAACCCTAACAGTTGTTCAAGAATCCTTTAGGGTTCTTCAGTTTCACCTCTGCTAGGGAACATTGATGGAAATATCAGGAAAGGCTGTCAGTGATAAGGAACATATAGTTGGCATCTTGCAACATTTTGACATGGGTTGTGATTATTGCCCCGGGATTGGTGTCTGGCCAAGAGGCAAAGGTATGACGGTATAACATATGCTTATGATATTAAATTTTCTATTCAAGATTTTTGTAGCTTTTGATTAGTTAGGCAATATTTACAATTTATTTCAGAAAGTTTATAGACCCCTTTTGTCTCTAAAATTGTTAAATTGACCACCTGGAAAGGCAAAGTAAAATCCCATTATAAGCAAGAAAAGTAAAACTTCGTTAGACATCAATATTTCACTTGGTTCAAAAGAGTTTACTTTTTCTTCAATGAATATTTTAATTAATACCGTTTAGGCAATTTACAATTGTTGCATCCTGATAATTAAAAAGGTGATCAGTTACTTTGACCGGTATGGTCAAAACTGAATTACTTAAGAAATGAACCCTGGAAAAATTTGTCACTTGGCCTGGTGTTGCACATTTTGTTTTAGTTTATGAGCTCACAGTTGAAAACTACACAAGTGATGCATTTGGTTTCTTTTTTTTTTTTTTACATGCTGTATCAGCACATATTAAAGGACATTTTTCTGAACACAAGTGACGATAAAACAGTCCCTTGAGTTCAAAGGTTCTTGTCTACCTAAGAAGCATATTATGTTGTGCCACACAGCAGGAATACTATATTGCTTAACCGCTGTTTCCTTTGATTTAGTGCGGTTCCTTAGTATGCATTTTTCTGGGAAATCCAGTCCTGATAATGATGGCTGCCATCATTTCCCACTGGGCCATTTTTGGTGTACATTTGTCATCACTGACCTTGCACACTGGAAATAAGTTGTATACATGCATTTTCACTTTGTTATTTAACAAGGTTAGTCGATGGATGAAAAGGAACCGTGCAAGCAAAATCTTCCGTCTGAATGTTGGTCACCGTTTCATGCAAACTTGAATTTTCAGAGAGGAAACAAATATCATTGCCGCATGTTTCAGATTGTTGGGTTTCCTCAACCTATAAGTTTCAAATTATCATCACAATAAGATGCTAAGAAATCCCCAGGTGATCTATTTCAAATTTTCACGCATCAACGTTGCGGTGCAAATCAATAATTCTTCATACATGAACCGGTGGAGTGATGAGTGGCGTATTTTCGAGTTTTTATAAGAAATTCCAAGACTTTTTTCTTCCGTGGTCCATTTGACCTGCCCATTCCCTAGGTAGCTGTTAGCTTTGGAGGCAAGGCAAGGTGGGATGAACCAGACGTTCCACCCTTTGCTAGAAGGCATGCATGTGAAAGAACCAATGATTCAAAACATGGCAAAGAAAAACGCCTTTGGGGTGCATGTTTTCATCGAGTTAAAATTTCTGTGACATTGTTTCACCACATTTACTCACATTTTAGTGATGTAATGGATAATCGCCAGTACCCATGTTTCTGGTGAAAATCAGTAACTTGTCCTCTGCACAAAAGATCCTAAAATGTAAAAGGGAATTACTGATTAATATCTCTTGAATATCGCAAAACCTTGCTGAAATGTTCGACAATACTTTAGGTATTAAACTGTGCAGAAAATCTACACAACAGCCAACCTGGTCTTGGCAGACAGCAGTAAACAGATGCGTATCAAAACAACGTGGCAGGTTTTCACAATTTTCATTGATTTTTCTAAAACTGTTAATACTGTTTTCCACAGGCACGTATAGTGTAGACTAATTAACATTGGTAGTTTCAAAGGAACTTTAGTCCATATAACATTCAAATCTTCAGTCGTTGCCGGTGTGCACCTGATGGTTTCACAGACGTTCGTAATAGTTGCATGGGCAAGAGACAAGGCCGCGGGATTAGTTCTTTGTTGTTTGTTTTGTTCATAAGTACGTTTCCCTTAGATTCAGGAGGAAACGACAGAGAAAATGTATTCGTAACTAAATAATGCCAGAGCCTTCTGTAAATATAATGTACACTTTGCAAATATTCTGGGTCACCTTCAGAAAGAAAAACTAACATTCTTAAGAATATTACGATCAGTCATGCATGAAGATTAACTTAACTAAAACGAAAATTAAACTGTTCAATAATTGTTATTTTTTTTTAATGAAAAGCGTTTTTTACACGTGCGCAGATGGAGTGTGTGTCTTGTTTGGGTTTTCAGTGCTGCTACTTTATACTTTTTTTAAAGTATGATGCTTTATTTTCATTGTTTTACTTTTTTATACTTTATTTATACTTTTTTTTCATGAAATACTTTTTTATACTTTTTTTGGACAAATTTTTGAACTTATGATCGGAATGCAGTTAGATATAAAGGGTACTGTTTTAAGCATTCTCACAGCCTTTCTGAGTGTCTGGTTAACAAGAATGAAAAACATTCTTCCCACTGACTGACAACTATGGGTCCATGTTAGTGTTTCTGTTACGAATTTTTTCAAAGGGTCCCAACCAGAAAGACAGTCAAATTTTTTGCTATCCTTTGCAAAGTTAACAAAGAAAATACAGGAAGTTGGGACCCTTTAAATTTTGCTGGGGGGGGGGGGGTATTTCATGATATGGAAGGGTAATACATTCCCATTTGGGGTTAATGGAAACCTTGCATGTTTTGGGGTCATGCAGTCATCAGGAGGATCTGGACCATGGTACTGAGATACCTGATGCATAGCCAAAGTCCTGGTTTCCATGAGACACAGCCAAAAATGCACTACAAGTGGTACAACTCAGCATGGAAGTCTGTTCTTTGTTCATTGCAAGCAACTATGGGTGATGTTTAGCTCAGCTGACTTGACAGTCAGCTGAGCTTATGTGGTGGTTAAGCATCCATCGTCGGTCTGTCGCTGTCTACAATTCACATTTTCAACTTCTTCTCCAAAGTCACTGGCCAGATTTACCTCAAACTTGGTGGGAATGTACCTGGGTCCCTACCAAGTTTGTACAAATGGTGATGGTCCCTTGACTTTGTTTAATTTTTTGTGAACTTTTTTTGTTTTGTTTTGTTTTGTTTTGTTTTGTTTTGTTTTTTTTTTCGGGGGGGGGGGGGCAAATGTTAAAGAAAATCTTCTCCAAAACTGCCAGGCCAATTGCTTCGAAATTGCTTAGGGAGACTTCTGGGGACCCTTAGACCTTAATTTGTTCAACAGGTGGAACAGTGATTTTTTTGTGTAAAAAATGTGTTTTTGCTATTTTCGACTTCTCTAAAACTGTCACTCAGATAATGCTGGAACTTGGTGGAAATGTTCCTTTTAGCAGGGCCAAACAAAGGTGCTTACAGGGTGGTGATGCTATTGTAAAAATTTTTTTTAAAATTCTTTTTAATTTTCCAGTGATTTATAATTTTTACTGTGATTTCAGGTGTCCAAGAACAAGTATAAAATCTTGTGCATTGTGACATTCAAAACTGACTGCTTGTGCTTGGGCCATCTGTGTTTATCTTGAGTTTCATCAGGCCAAGTCCGCTGTTATTTAATAATGACGTGATCTCGGGTAAGAACACAGTGTCATCATTTGAAAGATCAGTGATTGTGTTGTCTATCCTGGAGTCAAGCACAGTGATCTTCACTGGAAAATAGGACAACCTAAATGATGCAGCAATCAAAATGTACAAGGGAAGGTCAGCGTTAACATGGCAGAACTTTTGGCCAGTAAATATTTCCAAATTACATGCAAATCATGCATATAACAAACGTGTGAAGCGTGCAATGTCTATTTTATATTCAATTTATATAGATTATTAAGTAGTGGTAGTAAAAATCTGCCATGTTGAAATCATATAGTCAAAAGAGGTTGGCTGTGAGTTTCGTCACCAAGGCAATATTGTGCCTTGGGAATGAACAGGAATTGTAATTGATACATTATATGTGGACCGTGGAATTAATAAACTTGTCAAGTTTTCAAAGCAACAATCTTCGTGTGAGAACTTCACACTATGAATCCTTAATTTTTAGTGAATTTTCAAATGTGGGTACTTGTCGGTTAATGCATACTGTGCTATTGATTACTATGTAATTGAATGGGGATTGCAATAGTGGGGATGTGCCCTGGGTGGGTCTTTGCTAAGTTCGTTCAATGGTCGTGATCCAGTGATTTTTTAAATTTTTTTTGAGTTTATGGTTCAATTTTTTTGACCAAATCTTTAAAAAATCGTCTCCCAAACCACTTGACCAAGTGATTCAAAATTGCATAAGAAGACATGAAGGCATGACAAGCGGAGTTACACAGTACATGAGTGACCTTAACTTCATTGTCAAGGTCACAGGGTCACAGGTTTATTTAACTCTGCAGATGATAACTTGAGAGCTATTATCTACTTTCATGTTTTACAGGGTCATCAGATACCCTCTTTGAGGGCCACACTCAGTACATGAGTGACTCAAGGTCACTGAACAAATGATATGAAATTTACTGTTCACTTGATAACTTAAGATCAATTTTTTGAGTAAGCTAGGACCTTGAACATGTCAATTTTCTCTGTGAAGGTCACGCTTAGACAGTACATGAGTTATCTTGATCTCATTTGTGAGGTCACAATGCAACATACATTTATTTTACTCTTCAGTGCTTTAACTTGAGAAGTACATGTACTTGAACTGGGACTTTGGTGTTGCACATGTTAGTATTCTTCCACAAAAATCAGACTTACTCAGCACATGGGTGATCTGGATCCTATCCCAGGTTTACAGAGCCACAAGTGTGATGAATCTCTAGGTCAGCTGAGCATGGGCTGTTCACACAGCTCTCTTGTTACAGCATAATTTTGCTGTAATACCCGTGAGTTGCTTCAGATTTATACTTTTTTATACTTTTTTTCTGAAAATTTATACTTTTTTAATGTTAAATTGGATACTTTTTTTGGTTTTAGGCAGTGGCAGCACTGGGTTTTATATCAGACTGTTGTGGTCGGAACGTTGGGAAGTTAGGCACAAAAGGTCACAGCAGCGTCGCAATATTTTAATACAAATGTAGTAAACTACCATATACGGATATTATTTCAGCGGTAGAGGTAATGGATAAAGTTCTTTTAAAAACAATGGTTTAATTTGATCTGCCGCAAGGTTCATAGTACTGTACACTTCAAGCTGGGGATGTAAAATATTTCCTATTCTCGCAAAATATAATGCAAGGTGTATCAATTAATTGTGTAAAATACTTCAAATGGAACCTGCATAGATATCCACAGCAGCATTACAGTATGTTGCTGGAGATCGGTAATGTTAGATTATGTAATAGGGCTGTAAATGTTAAGTCCTTGTCACCTAAATTTGGTTTAGGAGCAACCTGGTTGTCGCATAAAGTTGGATATTTTGCTTGGCTTGAGCAAAAGGTCTCACAGTGATTGAAGGACTACCCAATACGAATATGTAGCTTGAACTTGTTACGGAAAACAAACTGCGTGTTATGATCATACTGTACCTGTAAAGCTCATTACAACGAGATAATTATCTTAGTGTTGTTCATGCCATCAATATTCAAATTGCATTCACTCGCCTTAGATGTTTTAGTCGTGGTTTACACGTACAAATTGGTACAAAAAGCAATTGTGAAAGATATATTATGGGTATATTTATTCATTAGGGAAAAGCGTATTAGTTCAGTTGCAGAATATTTTTAAGGGGGTGCTTTGTTCTTGTAACAAACAATTATGCGAGCAATGTTTTGACGAAAAGTACGTCTCAAACAAGAGAAAGTTGGTAGGTTTGGACAAAAGATGAAAAAAGGCCCAAAATCCATATGTCTTAGTTCTACATTTATTTCATGTTTTTAAAAGAGTGATTTTTGTTGTCGAATCGCAACATGTTAGTTGCGTAATTCCACTGCCAGTCAGGTGAGTGTCTTACATATTATTTTAATGTATATAATATATTGACGGACCGAAAGTGTTTACTACAAATACATACAGTTATCATTAGAACTAGGAGGCATGCAACAAATTTTCATTGGTCGCTAGCAGTCCAACAACTTGACACCCAGCTATGAAATAATAACCCAATCAAACTTTCATAAATCTGTTGTCATTTGGGGGGGGGGTGTTTTTGGGGTTTGTTTGGTTTTTTTTGTTTTTTTTTTTTGTTTTTTTTTTTTTGTTTTTTTTGTTTGTTTGTTTTTTTTTTTTGTAAAGTATTGTCATGAACCATATGAGTTCGTATTGATACTGGAATAGTATGAAGTAAATTACGCACATCTGCAGCGTTCTCAGAACTACAAGCCAAATGTATGCTTTTCAAGTACGGTACACCTTAATTGAGTACATTTCTTCGAACAATTCATACGGTGTGGCATCCCAACCAGTACGTGTAATTCTGTTTTGGTCTGAAATCTAAAAACGCAATATTGTCGTTTGTTCGTATGTATTGACGCATAAACGTTTGGTTTCCTCAAGATCAGCTGAATACAGGCTGTTTTTCGCAGGTTACTGTTATCAGCATTCAGTTTTTATGATCAATCCTTAATTGTCTGCATACCGTCGACTCTAACATTGGTAGCCCCATATTTTACTTTGCTATATCATTGATGTACGTTTTGAAAGTCGTTTCTTTATGATTACTCATCCTGTCTTTGTGTCTGGCTTTACAGGATCCATACGCTTGCAACCCTATAACCCCAGTAATGTATACCAGCAATGGGTCAAGGGTCCTGGCGGCAGAATCCACAGATTACACCATCCAAATGACGTTCTGGAAATTCAGGGTGCCAGAAAGGGAAACGGAGCAAAAATTGTAGTGAACAGTTTTTGTGGCCACGCTAATCAGTTGTGGAGCTTTCCTGATGCCACTTAGGGTGCATCTCTGTCCAGCTAGATATTTGAAGAGATCAAGAATTCAAACTACATATAATATTGGTGCCATCACGGACGTATACAAATATGGGACAGTTTAGGGCAGCAAATAGATCTCACCTTGGACATTGGGTAAAATGACCTTGGATACGGCGTCAAAGTCAGCTATATACAATAATAAATCGTTGAACATAAAATCCAGCATCCGGAAGCAAATACGTGGTTGTGTGACCTTGAAAAGATAATCAAGGTCTCTCATGTTCGAGCTTATCCTTAGGCCTATAGAGGACTATGATTAGGCATAATCTAAAACCCACAAATTGAAAAGGTTTTAAATTATGGTGCAGACACTGAATTTCTCAAAAGTGGCCGTGTGACATTGGAAATTGGGTCAAGGTCACTCATGTTCGAACTTCGTCTTGGCCTGATGGTCCATGTGACTATTGTATTTTACCCAAATATTTCGAGCTCATCAACAGTACGTAGTCTATAGCCCCTAAATACAATTTTGGCACATCTGCGGAGTTAACCTCACCAGCAGTCATACATGTTGTCTTAAAATGATTATAGGAAACCGCCACTTGTCTGCCAGAGGTACCACCTGTCCCTCATCATCATGCTCAACCTTGAAATTAGCTAAAAATTTGCCCAATTTACGGTGTGTGTCCCTCTTCAAAATTGACTATTTGCCGCTATGTTCTTTGTAAATTATTTTGTGTTCCTGGTGGTCTTGGCTACTTGCTCCTGAAATAGCATTTTGAATGTTGTCATCCCTGGTCTGCATATACCATACATGTATCGATCAAAGCCTGTTACTGTGGGATCGATACCGCAAACACTACAATTATGAATACTGTCACCAATATTTATACCACGTGGGAACCCCTGAAATCCAGTAATAAATTGAGTATAAAAATATTGAATAGCTTTCCAAAATCAGCACTGCTTCCTACGAGTAGCAGTTATTTTCCTCAATGCGGCAATTGTTTCACTTCTACTGTGTGGTACGAACCAAAACTAACATTGTGTCTTAACATTTACGTTTTCTTTTTCTTAATCACTTCAACAGCCAAACATGTACCAAATTTAACAATATTTCCTAACAGGTACTTTCTTCAATGCGGTAGTTGTCCACTTCAACTGTGCAGCACGAAACAAAACTAACATTGTTCCCAGACATTTACATTCTCTGTACATGTTTTTACTTAATCACTTCAACAGCCAAACCTGTCACAGAACGTTAATGTAACATTCGTGTAGGATTCCGTTTTGGTTATTTTCAATTAATACGTTGTAAGAACGTTCTTTAAAGGTTCTCCACAAAGTTCACAAAAGCCAACTTCTAACATTCTCACCGAACGTTCCGCGAGCGTTTGTAACATATACCTTTGCCAATGGATTGGGGTCACGGCCATTCGCATGCGTCTTGAGTTTTACCGCGTGGTTTGAACAAGACAAAGAAGACAGTTGTCGTATTAATTTATCGATAAAACGCAGCAGTTTTGAAGCTCAGCAAGTAGTCAAACGTAGGTATTTTGAAGTAAGAAATGAATAACACTTTTTTCATTTGCTAAACGTCAAACGTGTATGCAATATTCTCAGTACCTGCCAGCAAATTTCAGTCAGTTTAAGATGTATGTGTGACAAGCATACTGATTATGCCGGTTCCATTTAGATATTGTCTCCGACGTCCTCTTTCCAAGTCAGTGTTCAGTTAAATCTACTGTCCAGTGAAGTAATCCAGATAAGCGTATCGTGGTTTGATTGCAAAAAAAAAAAAAAAAAAAAAAAACTAAAAAATTATAGACAATCGACCTTGAGGTTTTCCACGAACGTTATCAGAAGGTATAGATGTACCATTGCGGCCAATCAGGTGCAGGTCTAGGACCAGTAAATCAAACCTAATAGAGTTACATGTTAAATTGGCTATATTCGTCAGCTTGTCTCGGACATTTAAAAGTTCCGTTGACACTATACCTGTTATTTTACTCAAAGTTTACTTCAACGACACTTAACATTATCAATAGAAAATGGGGTCAAAACCGACTAACTTTTATGCTACTTGCGCATTTGTTTATGCTTACCTCCATAGCTACAGTTCCAAAGCAAACCTTAGTGAAATAATAACCCAACAAGATTTCTGGTTCAAGGATTAAATGTTGAAGTGACACCCTTCCCAAATCCACAGATAATCAGGCATATTTATTCCCTTTATATGACAAGAAATGGATAATAGTTTCTCTGCTCCCTAATTTTTAATAGCCTGTTACCTGAGATCCTGTATTCATTGTGTGACTGACACAGCTGCACCCGCAGCGTATTTACTGGTCCGAGACCTGCAGGTTACCGCACTAAATAGTTCTTGGTTGTCTTGTGCTGACACCTTTGGGGGCCATTTACCTGTAATTAACCCACTGTTTCAGCTAGACTATTGCATGAACTTATCAGCCTGTTTGTGCTATATGGTTTGACAGATATTTTTTTCCATGATGAATTTTATAAACAGAGGGCGAATCACATATTTATACACAGTGACGTAATGCTAGCAAGCGGTGCTCGGAGCATGCTTTTCCTGGCTATGACAGGTAAAGGTTTCACGCCAGTAATTCAACCTGTGGAAACAGACGAACAGAGCTAACACCTTCTAGTTCACTCAATGGATTACAAACATATACGTTTTATACACCAAAATGTTCGTAAGAATTTTTTACATCAAATTAACACCAGAAAATATGTGCATGAATAGGAAATTTTCCAGCAAATTGCCATGGCAACGAGCTCTGCGTAGTACTACTTGCAATATCATTGCGCGCGCATAGTGCCGACTCCAGCTGAATCACTGTGTATACTGGTGCCAGTGTACATACCTTCATAATATTCATGTCAGCTCAAAGCATACATTATTTTCCACTATTAAGCCAAAATCTGCCTTTCTGGTAGCAATTTTTTTAATATACAGCCCCTTGCATCCCTAGGCCTCATATTTTATTGGATTCTCCAATCATGTTACCTCAGCACAGGCATAATTCCCCCCGTGGAACCTAAACACTTGCATAGCTTTTGATTCTATCCACAGACTAGCCTTTTTTATCTTGAATGTTTTCAATGAAAGGTGTCTGCACGACACCAACTGCATACTTTATTTCAAAAAGTGACCCAACAAAAGTTATACGCCTTAATGCTAATATGAGAATATATAGTAAATACAATGGTGGTTTCATCCCTGAACGTTGCTTTAACGTACATACTTTACTGCATCAACTACCATCCGGTGGGTTTATGCAATAAAATATATGTGTTATAATGCTGAAAAACAATTCAGGCAGGTAGGCCTAATCTCATGATGCAGTCTGTGATCTGGAGAGCACTATGCTTTTTAAATTTAGGTTATCTCTCCCCCCCCCCCCCCCCCCGCCGTTTGCTTTCAAATTTGTCTAAAGGTTTATCAATATGAGCAGAAAATATAGGCTATTTAACGCCCATAGCCACAGGGGAAACCAGCAGAATGGTCGTCATTGTATTATGGTCGCTATGAACCCATTCATACTGACCGCAAAAGTCACTGTCCACCGAAAATAATGATTAGGATTATTAGGGAACAAACAAAAAATGATGCCCCGCCCCAACGCTGTTTTCCTATTTTAAACACCGCCTGCTGCCCCGACACATATAATCTATATATTGTCACAAATCCACTGTTTTGATCCCTGCCTAAAGATTGCATTGTCGGACGTATTTTAGCCCACTTTGGCCACTTTAATCCTCGCAAAGCCCCTCGATTCCACAAAAGCCGAAACGAAAAGACCAATTTATTCACTGGCGGCCATTCAGAGGGAAGGATAAATTTGAGTCCGTACGCGTGGATCACTTCCGTTCAACCAAAAGTGGCTTTGTCGAGCAGAGATTTTCATATCCAGCCTATAGTTCTCCTCGGCGTTATTGTCTTGCCGGACAGCGGACATTCATTGTTCTTTATTGTCATATTTTCTGCAAAAGTTTTGAATGTAAGTTAGTATGAAAGAAGGACCCCCTGATAAAGGTTCCCCTAGTCAGCAGCCGTAGCGCCCAAAGTGAACCGGCTAAGCTTATGATCCAGTC
The DNA here is from genome assembly GCA_964020975.1 of Hermodice carunculata. NCBI lineage: Eukaryota > Metazoa > Annelida > Polychaeta > Eunicida > Amphinomidae > Hermodice > Hermodice carunculata. The sequence goes on along the minus strand of OZ026620.1, from coordinate 81,705,321 downwards.
TAAAACTTGACCATTCAAAGGTTAATTGACAAAATTAAATTAAAGTCAATAACCATTCGTTTCAGTCTCTTTTGTAATTTTGTTCTTATTGTTTTCAATTTCTATTTATTAAAGTTATTGGTTTAACCCGGCTGTTGCATTGCGTTTTATTCCCGTCACAAAAAGAGACCAACACTTGCATATAACTAACTTCGCAATTCCAAGCTTGATGCAGCGAAATAGAGGCTACCACTTTCATTTTGGGTAAACCGTTTGCTATCCCGGAATGTTACTGTCGAGTCTGTGCTCATATTTGCCTTGTATTTAACATATATTGCTTACATGTTGCTTGATACCACCAGTGTTACTCTACATATTTTCACATATGCAAGGGATAGAATTATCTTTGCTACAAACTGTAACGTTGTTCAAGCCCTGCAAAGCATGTTTCTACATACAATGTAGCAATGCAGGTTTGATGTAAAACTTTGTGGTGTTTTCATCGTTCTGTGTACGTAGTTTTCTTTCATTCCTCTTTGTAATAAAATATGGAATAGTCAAGCAACATGTTGTTAAGAACTTTGACTGACATATATAGGGAACCACATCAGGTAATTTCTAATACTTTAATATATATATATATATATATATATATATATATATATATATATATATATATATATATATATATATATATATATATATATATATATATATAAATGAAATGCCATGTTTTAACAACATATTAGAATTAAGACATTTACCGGATTTTAATATGTCATAAGGGCATTAAAATACGTAAAAATATATAAGCGGTGAATTAAGTATTAAATAAATTATCTGATGTGGTTCTCGATTTCAAAATAAAAAATTTTATGAACGTTTTTACTTTAATATATGTGAATGAAATGTTTTGTTTTTAATGATATATTAAAATTTGAAGGTGCTGCCATATAGTAAAGAAATGTAACAAATTCTAATATTGTATTTGTGTCTTTTTGTCCAGAACCACTTCCTAGTAGTCATTACCCTATTTCGCAGTCCGAACTCTTCACTCTCCATAAGCTAACCTGTCCCTGTCTAACTTATATACATAGAAGTACTATTGTCCACATTGCACACGTTCCTCTGTAAAATTTTGACATAGGCTGTATTAGCCCAAATAAATTAAAGGGTCTTCAGCGGGTAACTACTCAACATGTTTTGGAGCCTTTTACCCGTACATGTCTCTCTGAGTAGCGGCTCCTTGTCTAAGCTAAATATTCAGCAAAGACAACCCACATATATATATAATGAATAAATATGAACGTGGCAATTGATGAATTAGCTAAATACGTAAAGTTTTGCGTATAACTGCAGAGCTTCATATCAAAGAAGAACACCTGTCAAACAAACCATAATTATCAAATTTTCATAGATAAGGTAGGTAACAATTTTGGAATCATCTGCAAAAAATATTATCTGGATGTTTTGAAAAAGGAACTTGGTATAAACAATATTTCAGACATAAGAGGAAATGACGTTTATAAATTACACAAACAATCCATTGATAATTTGATATATGCACATAAAGATGAGATGAAAAGGAATTTTAATATCAAAATTTCTGAAGAGGACCCCTCTATTCCACTTTTGTTCTGGATACCCAAATTACATAAAAACCCTTTTAAATATAGATCATAGTTGGTGCTTCAAAATGTACTACTAAGCAGTTATCAAAAGAAGTAACATTGTGAACGTGGCAATTGATGAATTAGCTAAATACGTAAAGTTTTGCGTATAACTGCAGAGCTTCATATCAAAGAAGAACACCTGTCAAACAAACCATAATTATCAAATTTGCATAGATAAAGCAGGTAACAATTTTGGGATCATCTGCAAAAAATATTATCTGGATGTTTTGAAAAAGGAACTTGGTATAAACAATATTTCAGACATAAGAGGAAATGACGTTTATAAATTACACAAACAATCCATTGATAATTTGATAGATGCACATAAAGATGAGATGAAAAGGAATTTTAATATCAAAATTTCTGAAGAGGACTCCTCTATTCCACTTTTGTTCTGGATACCCAAATTACATAAAAACCCTTTTAAATATAGATCATAGCTGGTGCTTCAAAATGTACTACTAAGCAATTATCAAAAGAAGTAACATTGTGTTTGACTGCAATTAGGAATCATTTTCGTAAATACTGTAATGCAATTTCTAGAAACTGTGAAATAAATTGTTTTTAGAGTATTAACAATTCTTTCGAATTTGTATCTAAAATCAAAGATGTAAAGGCAAAAAATACCAAATGTTTTGATTTTTCTTCACTGTACACAAATCTACCCATAGATGAAGTCAAAAGTTCACTTTCAGAATTAATTAGCAAAATGTTTAAACATAATGGTAAACCATACATAAATATTATTTTTTTTTATATATATGTACTTTATTTTTCGTACTCGCAGTACATGGAGTTACAATTGAGCAAGGAAAAAAAATCAAATAATCAAATCACAAGTAGATAATGAAAAGTCAGTTCATACATTACAATTCACATTAATATCAAGACAATGCGTATCCCAATCTTAATATTAATTTGTACATAAATAATCGATCAGTATAAGCACCTCTGTTTGGTTTAAATTACAGGCCATTCCTCCGTCACGTACTTCACACAGCTCACGAATGAGCATGGCATGTGCCCTCTGTTCTGGTGAAACATGGCCCACATTCCCTTTGACGTTACACAGATTGCTATAGAAATTGACATCATTCAACAGATAATTCCTTCGTATATTGTACCTCTGTAATAAGTAGTTTAACGTTCTGCCTACCGGCGATCGTAAATCCTTATCAATTATTTTGAGTCAAAATCCAACCAAGGGATTCTCACTCATATTTAGTTTGTGAATGAATTTAAAGAACCGCGAGTGTAACTGTACCTCGAACGGACTTATTCCACATATCTCAGACAGTAGTACATTATGAGTTCTATAAGGCAACTTCCATATGTGGCGTACTGATTTACGCCAAGCAATAAGCAATTTCTCTATTTCTGGACTTGTGTAGTCCCATAGCTGTGAACCGTAAAAAACACGTTGCATATACAAAGAAAGTATATTGGTCACACAATAAATATTCAAAAAGTAACGTTAAATCTTACACTGTTGAAACTTGGATAGATGCTATAAAATTTCTCTTGGATAATACTTTTGTTCAATGCGGACCACTGGTTTTTCAACAAATAAAAGGCATTCCAATGGGTAGCAACTGCTCCCCTTTACTGGCAGATTTATATTTAACCTGGCTTGAATTAAAGTATATGAATAAATTGATGAAAAAGGACTTTCAAATGGCTACAAAATTATCAAACAACGCAAGATATATTGATGACATTGCTTGTGTAAATGTACAAAATTTCAGTAAAGAAATGTACCCAAAAGATATCCCTTTGGAGGGTAACAATTCACATGGTTTCAGACATGTGTTTTTGGACTTGGATATTCAGGTCACTAATGACAGGTTTTGTATTAAAGTGTATCACAAAATAGATGAGTTTAACTTTGAAGTAGTTAAAAATCTTTTCCCGGACAGTAATATTTCGGATACTATTGGATATAATACATTTTTGTCACAAATTTTGAGATTTGGTCGTAATTGTTCTAAATTTCAGGACTTTGCATCAAGAACCAAATTTATTTACAATAAACTTGAGTCCAGAGGATTCAAATGTGTACTTTTGATCAAATATTTCTACAAATTTTGCTGTAAATATCCCGAGATGGTTAGAAAGTTTGGCTTCAATAATTTTAGAGATTTTAGACTTGCCTGTTTTGCTACTTAATTTTATCTTTTGACACCACTATCTTTAAACGTTCACCTTTCGGACATTTTAGGCTAGCTTGTTTTCTGTTAGGTAAACCCCCAGGGGCTACAGGTAGCAAGAAGCGGCCTACGACAGTTACAAGCTTGCCTAATTGTACTTGATATCTGGTTAATATTTTCATTGCATTCTCTTGACATAAATACAAAAGACTTCCATTCTTTTCTGACTTGCCCTATAATTCTACTGTTAACATCCAAAGATTATTAGAAAGTTTGGCCGCAATAATCTACAGTTTTTAGACTTGTCTGTTTTACTACTTCACTTTATCTTTTGGCATCTTTCTGTTTTAATATTCACTATCAGACATTTTAGGATTGCCAACCCTGAGTCAATGTGTCAACTTAATGTGTCAGGTTTGTGACATTTGAGAAAATACTGTCAATTTTGAGTAAGTTTTTAATAGTGAGTAAATGTGCATTTAGGCATGTCAGAAAAGAATGAAAGTCATTAGCATTTAAAACATGCTATCAAAACAATTTTTCTTAACAGGATTTTAAGTACAATTACGCTAACATGTAACTGTCGTAGGCCGCTTCTTTCTACCTGTAGCCCCTGTGGGTTTACCTAACGGAAAACATGTAAGCCTAAAATGTCTGATAGTGAATATTAAAAATGAAAGATGTCAAAAAATTAAAGTTAAGTAGCAAAACAGACAAGTCTAAAAACTGTAAATTATTATGGCCGTACTTTCTAATAATCTTTGGATATTAACAGTAGAATTATAGGGCAAGTCAGAAAAGAATGGAAGTCTTTTGTATTTATGTCAAGAGAATGCAATGACAATATTAACCAGATATCAAGTACAATTAGGCAAGCTTGTAACTGCCGTAAGCCGCTTCTTGCTACCTGTAGCCTTTGGGGGTTTACCTAACAGAAAACAAGCCAGCCTAAAATGTCTCAAAGCTGAACATTTAAATATAATGATGTCAAAAGATAAAATTAAGTAGCAAAACAGGCAAGTCTAAAATCTCTAAAATTATTGAAGCCAAACTTTCTAACCATCTCGGGATATATTTACAGCAAAATTTGTAGAAATATTTGATCAAAAGTACACCTTTGAATCCTATTGACTCAAGTTTATTGTAAATAAATTTGGTTCTAGATGCAAAGTCCTGAAATTTGGAACAATTACGACCAAATCTCAAAATTTGTGACAAAAATGTATTATATCCAATAGTATCCGAAATATTACTGGCCGGGAAAAGATTTTTACTACTTCAAAGTTAAACTCATCTATTTTGTGATAGACTTTAATACAAAGCCTGTCATTAGTACTTGAATATCCAAGTCCAAAAACACATCTCTGAAACCATGTGAATTGTTACCCTCCAAAGGGATATCTTTTGGGTACATTTCTTTAGCAATTTCATTGAAATTTTGTACATTTACACAAGCAATGTCATCAATATATCTTGCGTTGTTTGATAATTTTGTAGCCATTTGAAAGTCCTTTTTCATCAATTTATCCATATACTTAAATTCAAGCCAGGTTAAATACAAATCTGCCAGTAAAGGGGAGCAGTTGCTACCCATTGGAATGCCTTTTATTTGTTGAAAAACCAATGGTCCGCATTGAACAAAAGTATTATCCAAAAGAAATTTTATAGCATCTATCAAAGTTTCAACACTGTACGATTTAACGTTACTTTTTGAATATTTATTGTGTGACCAATATACTTTCTTTGTATATGAATTGATATTAATGTATGGTTTACCATTATGTTTAAACATTTTGCTTATTAATTCTGAAAGAGAACTTTTGACTTCATCTATGGGTAGATTTGTGTACAGTGTAGAAAAATCAAAACATTTGATATTTTTTGCTTTTACATCTTTGATTTTATATACAAACTCGGAAGAATTGCTAATACTCCAAAAACAATTTATTTCACAGTTTCTAGAAATTGCATTACAGTATTTACGAAAATGATTCCAAATTGTAGTCAAACACGATGTTACTTCTTTTGATAATTGTTTTGTTGTACATTTTGCAGCACCGGCTATGAATCTAGATTTAAAAGGGTTTTTATATAACATATATGTCATAAAGAAATTCACCTACGTACAAAATATATATGCGGTGAATTAAGTATTGAATAAATTATCTGATGTGGTTCTTGATTTCAAAATATAAATTTTATGCACATTTTTATTGTTAAAGCAAAGAACAAAATGACCCTACGTATGTAAAATAATATAGAAACACCACAAGATTTTTAACCAAGAACAGCTTACAAATAATAAACAGTACATTTGTTAAACAAGTTTCATGCTTGGAAAACTTATGAACCTTGTTCCTTGTCTTTATAATATTACACGTAGAAGCATATATAACAGTGTTAATTGATGTGCTACGTTGTAACGTGCACTTGGGCCCTATGTGAAAATAGTAACATCCATCAGGACCTCCACCCTTGGCAGATGCGAAGCACATTAAATATGCACAGGCTAATCTTACTTTGTGAAGGGTACAGGCAGGAGCTAATACATTGTGCAACACAAAAGGATTCGAGAAAAGGCAATAAAAAATTGTCATAACCAAGTGCGTTCCAAGTTCGTTCATTGTTTGTTCCTGTACGTACACGTGTCCAGCATTTTTCTTGGGCTTAACTGTATGGACAAATGTAAATTGATCTCATTAGAACTTTTCCTGAATTTCTTTTCCATATTTTTTTAAGTTATGGTCATGGCTTGAAAATTACAGGGAACTGTTAAACTCAGGGTTTAGGAACAGCCTAGCTAATTTGTTATTCCTTCATAGTGTAAAAAAAATAACTCAGCTTGCATGATGTACTATTTTGGGACTAAAGTTGGAATTTATGTTGGTAGAGAGACATTTGCTTTGCATGTAATTTTATGTGGCACTTGAAATATTAAATAAGTTCAACAAAACATGTTTGCATTGTATGCATGGATAACATTAGAGAAAATGTCTTTGCTGATTGATATTTTTGCATCCTTATGATATAACAATTACTGGACCGCAACTCAGACAAAATATTTTATAATTATGTTCTGGCACTTTGAGAAAATTAAACGGGCATTATTAATCCAACACAAGTTCAATCATTTTGTGTAGTAACATAAACTTTATTGGCCGTATCAACAATACAAAAGACGTTGTGCTAGGTACATGCAATTCACATCTAATATGCTAGACAAATTACAGAAGTGTTATACATTTCTCACCACATGTATGCACAAGACTAATACACTACAAAAATTATGCAGATGCTGTTTAGACATGTTGTACAGAGAACTCTACTGCCATGAAAGTAAACGAAACGATCTAGTTAGATTTAACTATCCTGTTACATTTACCTCAGTAGATTCTTAACAAATGCATGAATACTTTAGTCTGAAATGACAGTCTTCACTTGGTACTCATGCATGCTTGTAATGTTAAGTGTCATTTTCTTGCTTCTCAGCGAAAGTTATTTCACAATAAAAAAATCAGGACAGCGCGAGTACCAATGGCAGTGGAAAGCAATAACTAGAGGGTTAAAAAGGCAACACAATTAAACATATGTAGACAATGACGAGAGTGATGAAGAGGTCATAGTGCAAGGCCAGTTCCCCAAGTTATACCAGAGAAAAAACTTCCAGAAACTCATGGAAATGTAGAGATTCCTATGCTTTTCACAGAGGATAACACTGACAATGAAACTGCAGATGATGAGTTTATGTGGGATTTGACAAATCAACATAGTACTGTGTCATCCGACCCCAAGTGCGATACTGAAAATGACTGCTTTGAAGATCAGCTAGCTCTATGGGTTACAGAATATCAAGTTAAACATAATGCAGTTGACAGTCTGCTCAAGCTATTGAAGAACTCTGGTCATCCTAATCTACCTCTTGAACTGCTCCGTCTTTACTCCACACAGCTGGTGGAAGTGCAGAACAGAGCTGGAATGGAGTACTACTATTGTGGCCTGAAAATGAGTTGATGAAACATTTTAAGATGTATCCATTGCAAACTAGAAGAAATGTTGATTTACTCAAAATGTCCCTGAATATTGATGTCCTGCCCCTGTTGCAGCATGTCACTATGGCCAGTGTTATGTCCCATTGTAAATATGAAGCCTGTTATCGTCTTTCCCGTGCCCTTGACCTTTGGAAACTCAAAACCGACTGACTTGGACTTTTTATTCTTATCTAACATTATTAAGGAATAAAAGACACTTTTGCAGGATGGCCTCCAAGTTCATGATGCCACTGTTTGAGTGATAATTAGGTGCATTGTGTGCAATGCACCCGCTAGAGCAATGGTCAAGAGAACAAAATGATATGCAGGCCATGCCCAATGTGACAAGTGTAGTCAGCGAGGTGAACATATTGGGAGAATGACTTACCAAGATATAGAAAATATACAGCTTCGCACAAATATCTCATTTCGTGACCAGTCTGATGCAGAGCATCACCACGGTGACCCATCCCCCTTTTGTCAGCTGCCCATTGACATGGTAAAAGACTTTCCAATTGACTACATGCACCAAGTTTGTTTGGGCCGAATGAAAAGGCTCTTGCTGATTTGGATCCGGGGTAACAGAAAAGTCAGACACACCGCTGTTGAAATGAAACAAATAAGTGATCCGCTAGAGGGAATGAAAAAGCACATCCCTTCAATATTGCCAGGAAACCACGTTCCTTAAAGGGGCATTCTGTGGTATTTTTTTGTCGTGGACGGGACATTTTGCAGACTTTATTATCTCCTGTGCTTCATCATTTTCGAGTTAAAACTTCTTTGTTCTTTATCAAGGTAACTATATGACCCCCTTAAGAAAACTGATGAAGAAAAAAAACTTCTTGGTTTTTTTCGTAAACAATTGATCTCTAGTTCATTACCTTCAGTTGTCAGAACACACGCAACATAGGACTGTTTGCCTTTTCTACCAGGAAACTCAACCACTATATAATCGCCATTTTTGACCAATACAACTGATGTATCACATTCTTCATTTGTGTTTTCTTGAGTCCCTCGTGTGTCCTCTACCGTTGGCAAGGATGAAACACTTGCCACATCATCTAGTTCATGCACCCCATCTTTCAACAGTTTAACCACCTTCAGGTCTGTTGGAACACCTGTGCCGTCAAAGCTAGAATTCTTTGCATGGCCAGTTTCAACTTTGCTGGTTGGAGTGACTTACTGCAAATCACGAGTGCCTGTCACTGGAAAAGCATTGGCCCATCTGTCATTCAAGTGAATTGTCATGTTGACAATTTCATCCTTTGGTAAATACAGCACACATATCTTGCTGCTGAGTCCCTTTGCTGCTACCCAGAAGGATCCTGCACTGTTTACAATATATTTGCCCTGCAGAACTGCTCGCCAAACTGCCCTCTTGACTTCTCCTCCAATCCCGTCAATTGGCCCTTTACCGTGGGCTGTGTCAAAGAAGCACCAGTCAGCTTCACAACTGAAGTCTTCAGCATGATACAACAAGTTGCTAAAGTTGTATCAATTTTTTAATTGACTCCCTGCACCATCTGACCAGTAGTGCACTTTTCTGATGTCAAATGGTAACTTTGCCTTTACATCAGACAGAATGAGTTTATTGTATGCATAGACACTTCTTTTGTCATGGCATAGTTCATCTGACACAATAGTGTATGAAATATATTGTAGTTCATCACTGTCAGCTGGCCTGAAATATACTATCACTGTGAATATGGTCACACTTTCATTGGACCAGTGAGCCTCCATGATTTCTCTTTGTTGTGTCAGTGCATAATTCTCAGAGAAATCTTCATGGATAATGATTTCACCAGGTGCCAATGTCTCCTTGAGTAATTTCATTTCCCTGTGTTGTCTTCTTGCATCATGTACATGTCTTGCAAAAGATTTCATTTGTATCTGAAGGTTTTCCTTTGCTTCTTGTAGTGTAACCATCAGGGAAAGTTTTTGGGTTTTGCCATCCTGAGTTTGCCATTGGTGGAAAGACAGTTTGTTCCATGTCTGCATTCTCAAAACATTGATTGATCAAATGCACCCCACAATTCTCACATTCTCTGGCGACACATGGCTCAGTCATATCACAAACTCTCAGATTTACATCATCAGCATGCTGAGGTAAAGCAGGTACAACTCTATGCAATCCAGTTGCAAGTAGATCAATGTTCTCATGATTTTTGCACATGCACACCTCATGATCTTTGCTTGTAATAGGTAACACATGCTGTGGATGCAGCTCTGCAAACTTTGAGAATCCTATTTCCTTGCTGCTCTCTTGCAAGAAGACTTGATGAGCCTCTTTCAATTTCATCACAAGAAGACGTTTTTGTCTGTGCTCATGTCCAGTGTCTGTTTTTACTGAGATGAAATCCTTTTTGCCTGGACACATCCTGGAGAAATCATCTCTTTGAAAGAAGTCAATGACTTCTCTTTTAAGTTCATCTGACAGACTATCACATCTCTTCTTCGTACAATTCACCTCGATCCGCCTCTTAGCAGATGGTGCCCCCAATGCTTCATCTACAGCCTTTCTCTTCTGTGGTCAGAGTCTGTACTATTTTCGCAAGTACTGCAGCCTGTCTGTGTGGCGACTTTGGCAAATGTCTGTTTGCTCTGGACACTGCTTTGCCGAGACTTGCACTACTACTGAACGCTTCCGGACATTCCCTTGGTTGGTGCATTTGTAACTTCAGTTTGTGTGGCCCTTTTCTTCTGACGGTAAATTCTCTTTCTGTCTCTTTCCTTCTTTCTCAGGTTTTCTGCAGATTGCATATCCTGGTACAATTAACTTCTGTTCAGCCCTCTTCTTTCTTTCCTGACTCGGTCCTTTACTTTCTGGAGGGAATACTTCTTTCACCTTTTCTCTGAATTTCTTCATTCTCTCACAGGTAGAGGCAGGCATCTTGCCGTCTCTGTGTCTGCTAACAAACTGGTCATATGCATGTACCCCTAGCATGTAGGCGTTGTGCTTTCAGGAAGACATTAAGTTGGATGCAATAGTCCTTCCTGCCCATAGCAAGCATTTCCATGTACAGGTAGAAGTACTTGCAATGAGTGTCACTTTTAAACTTGACAAAGCTTGGTTGATATTGCAACTAGATCAATACATATCATTCTGCTTATTGGGTTCCCTGTTAATCTCAATCTCTTTACATGTTGGGAAACTGTGAATTTCCTCAGAGAGTCACTATGGGAAGATCAGAATTGTTTGGAGGCTATGTGTGAACAAACAATTGTTATCACTCTTCGCCTCAGTGAGTAGGGACTCCTGTACACATAAGCCCTTAAGACATCTGTGTTGTTGCTACTGCATGGTGATTGCCAGGTATTGTTGTGTTAACAGTAAAATCTGTTCCCAACAGATGATTTCAAATATCATCACAAACAGATAAAAAAGAGAAATGAATGAATGAACATTATTGATATGAACCATACAAAGCACAGCTGAGACATTTTAAGAATTTGACTCATCAAAATTCAAAATTTACTCTGGGTGAAACAAGGTTTTTGATATCCACCTACTCTATCATCATTTGTCTACAAAGTTTTGCAGAAAATCACAAAAGCATAAAAGATTGAACATAATTTGTAACGTTTTGTCCATACATATAGCAGAGTTCCATGCAAGCTGTCCCATCCGCGACATTTTTTTTTTAAATCAGGGTTTAAATTTTTTCAATTATTTTTTTCAAGTTTTATTATATAGTTCTTATGGAGTTATTAAAAGATCCAAAATATCTTTTTGAAATATGTCCTGGTTTTTGCATGAGGCTAACTTTAATAAGACAAACTTCGCGGATGGGATATTTTAAGCATTTGACACTCATTAAAATTTTAAATTTAAATTTTACTCTGGGTCAAACAAGTTTTTGATATCCACCTACTCAATCATCATTTGTCTAGAAAGTTGTAGCAAATCACAAAATCATACAAGATAGAACATAATTTGTAATGTCCCGTCCGCGATACCAGTTGTTTTTAAATTTGAATTTAATTTGAATTATTTAAAGTAATGAAGGCAGGAGATGAAAATCCATCCCTGCTCCTCTAAATATAATATCTTAGCTTTGAATTTTTTTACATACAAACAACTTTCAACTACTTTTAATTTTTGAAGGTCATGTCCACATTACCACGGAATGCCCCTAAAAGAAGTGGACAGGTGGAAGGCTACAGAGTATAGACAGTTCTTGGTATACACTGGGAAAATAGCTTTGGACGGAATTTTAAGGCAGGTCTTGTATAACAACTTCATGTATCTGAGTGTTGCAATTTCCATACCAGTGTCGCCTAAGCTAGCGGCACACCATGCAAGATATGCCCATGATTGCCTCAATCACTTTGTGACAGAGACACGTGACTTGTATGGCCAAGAATTTTTCGTCTATAATGTGCATTCATTACTTCACCTAGCTGATGAAATGGGTGAATATGGATCATTGGATGCATGTGCTGCATTCCCCTTTGAAAACGACATGCAGGTGTTGAAAAAAACTTGTAAGATCAGGTAGGAAGCCCCTTGCACAAATTGTGAAGAGACTGAGTGAGAGAAGCAGACAGACAGGGTCTGAACTGCAAGAAAATACATGTACAATCATGTCAACTGTATCACCAAACAATGCTGACGTTCTAGATGACAGTTCCTGTTGTGAAGTGGTTAATACTGAGAAAAATGAATTCTTATGCCGAGTCCACCAGCATACCGAGTCTCTCTTCAATGAACCATGTGACTCGCAGATTGTAGGAATGTACAGAGGGCAGAGGAGAAATATACGAATGAAAAAGCTGTCTGACGCCAAATTGACAAAACAAGTCTTAAAAGCTGGAGGATGACGGGACTGGACAAAGTATCTTCCTCCAGATTCTGCATGAGTTCTGAATTACAGTACGTGGACAGAGCAATATTATGCATGGAATGAGCTCCATAAATAACATTATATGTAAAGTGGAATGTTATATTCACTGTTACAACCCGTGAAACTGTAGACGTGATTGGGGTGCACATTAGTTATAAATTTATTTTAAATGTTATGCCAATGATTATAAATGCCACACAGGTATTATAACGTTAACAATATTTTAACACTATATTTGCCTGAATGTTTGCATTTTTGTATGTCTGCAGATGGTTAGGTATGTTATCGTGGAGTTAAGCAAAAGGAGGTTCAGTTGCCGTGGTGCCAGAGTCATGGAGAGAAGAGAAAAAACAGATAATCAGGATTTTATTTATTCAGGGCTACTCATATGTTGATGGGTATACATTATATGAACATACGATATATATATATATATATATATATATATATATATATATATATATATATATATATATATATATATATATATATATATATATATATATATATATAACAAAATATTTGATGCAACTAAAATGATGTCAATTTACCATATGACAGAAGTTATAGATAATACAAATTGGTGTACATGCGTGAAAAAATTGATGGTTCAGTCTAGCACCAAGAAAACCCAAGAAACCTAAGTACTCCGCATATCTCCGTCATTGTCCCAGGGTAAAATAATTTGGCCATACCAATCTTCCCCACTTACTGAATTTGACCATTTGACATCAGGTAAGCTATTGTTGTTGTTTCAATTTGCTTGTAGGTGTCCTTCTGCTACTGGCCATCACCAAGCCCAAACCACAATCGAATAAAAAAAACAGAAATTCCAGACAAGCTTCAATGGAAAAGTGTCCCATCACTGTTTTTAGGAAAACGAGGACGGGTAAGGGACTAAATTTCAACAGTGACATTGCTTTTGTACATGTACTGTCAATCTTGCCTTGGGATGTACGTACCGGTACCTGACAATTGTTTGATGTTTGCAGAGGACTTTGTCAAAGCACTTGGCTTTATCTAAATGCAGATAAATTCAGAGTAATTCAGATGTGATGTGCAATGGCAAATTCTTTTCTTTTTGTCCCCCGCCACCGAAGGTGGCATAGGGGGACATAGAGTTAGTGAGGATAGGGGGCCTGCCGTCCGTCTGTCCGTGCATCCGTCCGTTCGTGCGTCCGTCCGGGAGCATATCTTTAGAACCCTAAGATATAGAATAATGAAATTTATACCAGAGATGCATCATACCATGGGCATGTGCACTGTGTATTGTTTTTGACCTTGACATATTTTCAAGGTCACAGAGCCCAAGAACATATCCATTTTCGTGTAGAGCCTAAGAACATATTCATTTACGTGTGTCTGGCAGCATATCTCTAGAACCCTTAGAGATGGAATAATGAAATTTATACCAGAGGTGCATCATACCAAGGACATGTGTGCCATGTATTGTTTTTGACCTTGACCTATCTTCAAGGTCACAGCGCCCAAGAACATATCAATTTTTCGTGCATCCAGACATGCTTTTTTATGGTATAGCTTACTTCTGTATTCTCATGCTTTGAATGCTTGCTTGTAGTGGCACCTACCCTATGTGTAGTGTCCCTGTGTGTATAATGGCACCGTTTAAAGCATGTACAACTTTTAGCACCATATCATATATTAAGGAACAAACTTGGTATATGATATCATACATATAATTTTATGCCTAGGTGGTGCATCCTTTCAACAAGTGTAATCACCTTTGCAACTGTTTGCCCCACTTGATGTTATATTGTATAGGCCCTATGTGTGGCATTGAAAAATACTGTGGCGGGGGACGTAGATCCTTTGGATCACTGTGCACTTGTTTGTTTAATTCCACCAAACTTAGAAAACTCAGGTAGGATATAAACCAATTGAATGAAATATAAATCTATAACAGGGCGACTTCTTTTTCAGAGGTACAATACATAATGAGAGTGACCAAAGTGTTTACAAGTCAGTTTGAATACCCAGGACAAAAAGTGACTGCATACTTTAAAATTTTTAGTCGTGAAACTGTTAAAAGTTTGGTGGGGGGGTGCAGATGAAGATGAGAAGGTTCAGAGAAAACATGCAAAAAAGGATGGTCAGCAAGCCGGTACTACTGTGCTAAATCCTCCACCTTTCATTCCCAAGCACTCCGCAAGTCCCAGGCCCAGTTACTGTTGTTTTGATAACATTATATCTGCAATGCATTATTTTTTACACACATCCACAAATTATTTATTTCAGAAAAAACTCCAGGCCCTCCCATGGATATCTCATGGTCACGTCCTACGTATTTATGCAAGATTCTGAATACTTCGTTTTTACGTACAACACCAAAGTACCTTTGAGGCACATTATCAATTTACAAAACTTTTCTGAAAGCTTGTCAGAGTCGAAAGTTTTTTGACTCTCACTTAGTGCCCCATTGCTCCCCCAGTCTATCCTACTTTTAAGGTAGTATAGTGATTTCGTTTGTAACTCCGAATGATATAATCTATAAAATGAGGCAAGAGGACCCCTAACCCTTTAATGCATAGGGTAAAACGCCCCTTTGGGGCGTTATGCCTGCGACATGGGGGCTTTTTGCCTCTAACATGGGGCAAAAGGCCCTTTTGTCCTTTTTATAAAAATTTGTTGACCGATCTGTTGACCATGAATTTGATCAACTGGCTGCTTCCCGGGTAAACGATTTAAGAATAACCTGATTAATGTATCGTGATTGGATCCCCACGCCTGGTCCATAAACGGTTTGTAAAGGGACTGCAACTTCCAGGTGTGACCAGCTGCAGGGAAAAAGCCGTTGTTGAGTTCCTGCCCGTAAGTTCAATGATAGGCTTGACGGGGTGGGAGACGGCGTCGTGACGGTGATGTAAAATAGTAGAGACTGTCGTATTGCATCATTTAATTGTCTTTTATACTGTCTTGTATACATGTATTATCGATGAAATAAAGGTCTTTTGATAAGGCAGTGAGTCTCCGTCTCTCGAGAACGCGGAAGCAAGTGCCATCGTATGCCACTAGGCAATCCAGTTTAGATTAACATGGTTACAATAAAATACAATACAATTACCCCAATGCTCAAAATATGGGTTCATAAATATTTATTGCTTGTCCTGGAATTCCTCATTATTGATCTCTCGCAGGCGCGGATCGTGCGGGGGGGGGGGGGTGTTTCGGGTGCGCAGCACCACCACCACCCCCACCCCAAAAAGGAGGAGAGGAATTATTTGTGTACCTCGCCCTCATGTGCATCCATATATGTCATATGTGTATATAACTTATTGGCATTTACTTTGTGTATTTCAAAATTGAAGGAGATAAAGGTCTCGACTCAAAAATTCAGCTACTATAATGGAGCAGGTAAACATCCCATTTTATATATGTAAATGAGTGAACCTTTTTAAATTTACATTTTAAAAATATGCAACAAAAATAGGCAGGTCAAGAGAATGACAAGATTATAGCAGCTCGAATGCATGTACATGTATATTCGCTCACATTTTGTTGTTAGTTGAACTTCAGTCATCACATGGGTGGATAAGTGTTAACTAAGATTGGATTCCCATAAAATATTTCCATTTTAAATTAAACGTTTTTTCATCAAATACATTAATAAGAACATGATTTATTTTTTGTTAAAATTTCGTGCCATATTTTAGAAAGTGTCAATATGTATTCAAATTTAAGATTAAACGTAAAATGCATAAAATAAAATATCAAATGTACCTGATGCAATATTTTTAAAATGTCTCGGTAAGGTCGCAAATGTACAATTGTGAGTTTTTTAAGAACGCCATGGGAAGAAAATATCGGTGAGAGATTTTACTGTTTGGTTATTTCCAAATAAACTAAACAACAGAGTCAAAATGAGCAAATGAGGTGTTGATATGCTCTATTTTTCCACCTTTTTATGTGTTTATGTAAAAGTGAAAAAATATAAAAGGATTGAAACAGGCTTTTCTCCAAAAGGAAGAACTTGAGTGAATGAATCTCGAGACCGTTATATTACTGAAACAAAAAATAGATCAATAAAAAGCTTTCAACTTCATATGAATATGTGTTCTGCTTGCTACGTTTTCCTCTATTATTTCTCGCATGACATTTTTTTCTGATAATGTACAAATTCAGCAATGGAATATTCGTAAATAACAGATAGATACGTGTATGCCTTGCATGAAGGGGTAAAATATTATTATATGCCTAAACGAATGCATCTCTGAAGCCAGGAAAGTGTGTTGAATGACTCTCACGTGCTAAAATTCAGGAGCTTCCAAGGGCTCCGCCTCTTGTACCTCTTACAGGGCCTTACCCCGGACTCCAGGTGGGGTCTTGAAACTACCTCGCCTCCGGCAGCAGCAGCACCACCACACCCATTCAATATTTCTGATCTAGACCTACACCAAGCTCGTGACGATGTTCTTCCCTTAGTTTTTCTGGAAGATATAACCAGGCTTATGGAACATTCCGCTAGATGTCACCACATTAGATAATGTACGTTGACCGTCTGGCAGTTCAGCTTTATTTCTGCATGAAAACTTTTTCGACCAAAGCACAGGAAAACAGGACGATGAAGCACAACATTTGATGATATCTCCTTGAAGGTATGGCATTCTCTTGATCCTTTAATAAGTATTTAATACCCTTAGAGAGGACAACTCTTTCGTGTGCATTACGATTGTATTCCTAGAGTAAGGTATCCCATGGCAACGGTGAAAAAACTACATTCCTCGAAAAGTGAGTTGCAGCCAATGGGACGATTTGTTTGAATGTAGCAAGTCTACGAGAAAATCGTGTGCTAAACTGTGGATTCTGATCGGTCCATGGTAAATTGCATACAGGCCCGCGATGATGTTTTATTTCTGTTTTATGTATTTCTAATTTGACCATGAGTCTGACAGTAAGCTTATCAAATTTAATTTCTGTTAAATTTGATTTCATGTTAGCGCTGTTGTCGAATTGAACTGAGTTAAGAAGCCCTGGTTGAATCAATCCTCCTTTAGGCGTTCAGCCTTGCTTTAATTCCAATGGTGTCAATTCCTTATGCATGAATTGCCTAGAGAAAATACAGGGAAACGCGGTTATTGTCACCTTTAAGGTTAATGATGATATACCACGCGCTTTCGAGGGCGTGTTTTAAGCCATTAACCATTTCAAACTTCACTATTAAAGGTATCTTGAATGTTGCCAAGACACGCCTCGCAAATGGCATGTCAATGTGCAACGGACATTCTCTTTTGTTATTGGAGTTCAAACAGAATTACAATAATGTATGGTTTTTAAGCGTCAACAATAATACCACTTGAACTGGCTTGACTACACTGCCGTAAGTAGGTGAAGTGGGACAGCGGTATTTACACAAGTGTTCTTGGTTTCGCGGTTATCAGGTTGTATGCTGGGGAACATGCCTACGTCACAGTTGACAGCTGATAAGGGCATGTATGCGGACTCATGCCATGGAAGTACTTCATTGACATAACCCTGTACATCATGGTATGGAATAGCCACACAACAAAATAAATACAAATAAAATTATAACATCAAAAGAACAAACTATCTCTACCTATCTTGCATCTGTCTCTCTCACACACACACACACACTCACATGTGCTCCAAGCTAAAGTGGTCCGTATATGTACACACAAACAGTAAATTTATTCAACCTTGTCATACCAACATGTGAGACGCTGTATATCGCAACCTATACAATGAAAACAAAGACAACCAGGTTTGGAACCACAGTTTATTGGCCAAGTCAACATCACCGCCTAAATCAGAACACCATGCAGCTTGCATGTGCTTGTTGACAAGACACGGGCCTATCCCCAATAAAGAGAAACTACGTCACTGTTGGATACTTTAATACTACAACTTCCTTATAATAAAGAAGAAGAAAAAAAAGGTTTGTGCATGTGGGATAGGTAAGGAAAATTTGATTGCAAAAGGCTGAAAAAAATACGCCAACTATAATACTTTGCTTCACTGACCATAACCGCTTGCGTCGAGGACCGCTTAATTATTATTATCACATCTTTATTCCCACTTATATTTGTAGAAGTACACTATATATATCATGGAAAAAATCACAAATGTCATATGACTGTGTGAGTCATAGAGAAGAACATAAATCCACAAATGTCTGTCGCTGCAAACATGGGTAGCCAATGCTGCAAAGCACAGTAACTCCAATTATTCAAATACTTGTATAAGCATGTTAGGCCGTACACAAGTGGGCTATGCACACATCGCATTCGGTCCGAGAAAAGTTACCATGCAGTTCCCCATCTCTAATTAAACAAAATTCTCTTACTAGAGAATCTGTTCCATTTGTTACAGAATCTAGTGTACTTTTTACACGCTGTAGCAACTCACGAAAATCATAAGTGAAAATTAGATTTGTAAAGTGCATATTTTGACAAGATAAAATTAAGGGAGTTACAAACTGATGAGCGGCTTCCACCTAAGGCTAGCCTGGCCAAGAAATTTGTGACAGAGTTGCAACTGAGATATAATTTATAGAAAAGTTTGAGAAAACGTTTATGGAGTTGACATTCAATATCTAGATCCATACATATCAGGTGCAACGGAGCAGAATGACTATTACACAGCAAGTTCCAAATGTATCTCACTGCTTTACGCCAAGCGGTAAAAAAATAACAACTTCACTGCCAGAAAAACCCCCATAGCTGGCATCCGTAAAGAGGCATGCAATATGTCTTAAACAATCTGTATTTAGTGGTAGAGTACACATGTTTGAATTGCGGCCTTATTACCTTCAGCATTAAATTTTCTTATATGATCACACACGTTTAGTTGATTCGCATTCACACCAATGTTTGGAATAAAGCAGATTTTGACAATTCACCTCCAAAGTAGATTGATGGTTCGTCCACTGCATTAATCTAATGAATGACTAACGCCAGCGCTGACGTCAGTGACTACATTTCCCGCATCGGAATGAGTTGACCAATCAGGGAACTTTTTCCCTTCTGCCCTGTGCCACACACGTGACATGTACTAATTCACAAGCGACTTATAACTGCCGCTTGGTGCGGTATAAAGCTATAATTAGGATTTTATCATCTCCATATAGGGCCAACTGTGCCCCCAACACCCCAACACCAAGCCCCCGTACAGTAAAAGGGCATAGTAAGCTCAGTGACCAATTATGGTTGCCCTTCTATCAAATACAGCATTAACGAAAGTTAATATTGACTGCCTGGTAGAAAAACGTCCGTCCCCTAAAGACATCATGACAGTAAACTTTTCTTCCTTAAGTAAATCACCAAAAAATTTAATTTATTGGTCAGCTCCCTGTACAATATTTGTCTTATATCACGATATTTTTCACAATCTGTTAGAAAATGAGTTTCATCCTCAACAGAGTTTGTATTGCATATCTTACAAGTCCTTCGGTCTACAGGAGTTTTTGGCCTTGTATGTCTGTAAGATTATATTTGAAGCGTGTGAGCGCTTATTCTTATCTTACTGAATTTGTTACGTTTTTTCGGGTATTACTAGTTCCAAATATCTCGCCATTTCAAATTGTGTTTTGAATTTGCTGTAGGTTCTTAACTTATGCTGTTAAATTCATTTCTGATCAAGTCAATTACAGCTTTTGGTGTTCGTCCGCCAAAATTATTGCGAAGTTCCTGAAAGCCGAACTGAAATAACTGAGGTTATTTCCACAGGATCAGACCCATAGAAAAAATTAGATGAATTACACTGTCTACCTGATTTACTGAAAACCAATACCTAAGTATTTGAAAGATTTACTTTTAAATGCCATGTGTTGCTATAGTCGCGTAATTTGTTCAAACATTGCTGTAATCCTTTTGGACAGGTCGATATAACAGCTAAATCATGTGCACAGAGCACACAGTTTAGTTTAAGATCATAAAAGGCAACTGATGGTGTATTTCTTTTTATTCTCTCTGTACCATGCTGTATCCCACAGTTTATATGTACAATAAAGATTATTCGGTGTATATTTCATGCTTCTGAAACAAGCAGCACTTGCCATTTCTTCTCCACTGGCTAGATTATTTAGCCTCTTGCTGGACAATAGGAAATTTCCTTCAGCCTGGAAAAGAGCTAACGTTACACCACAACATAAAAAGGCCCGGAAGATTCATGCAATAATTATAGACATGTTCATTACTTAGCTGTATTGGTAAGGTTTTTGAAAAAAACAGTATTTAAACACGTTTCAACTTTTTCCTGGACAATATCGTTATTTGTGCTCACCAATCCGGTTTTATACCAGACGATTAAACTATAAATCAATTACTTCTTCTCTATCACGAACTATGTCTGGCTGTCGATCAGCAAAAAGATGTTCGTGTCACCTTTCTTGATATTAGGGAAGCATTTGATAAAGTTTGGTACTCTGGTCTATTATTTAAACTAAGGAAGTCTGGTATTGTAGGAAATATCCATGACTGGTTTTCTGAATATCTCAATGATCGCTACCAACGTGTTGTGGTCCAAGGTCTAACCTCTACCTGGGGGGAAATAATTGCTGGCTTTTTAGAAGGTTCTGTGCTTGTCTTTTCCGTTTTTTTATATGTATAAATGATAAAGTTGACCTCGTCAGATCGATTATAAGGTAGTTTGCTGATGACACCTCTGTACCTGAATATTGATAATCCAGCCACTGCGGCTGAAGTTATTAATTCGGATCTCCCTAATGTGTCCAGTGACTGGCTGGTAACGGTTAATGCTTTGAAAACAGATTCAATGCTTATTCCTCGGAAATCTAATCCAACTGATCACCCCTATTATATCCCACGGTCACGTGGTGAAAGACGTTAAACATCACAAGCACGTGGGACTCATAATTCGTTCAAATTTAAAATGGTCCGATCATATATCCCACATTTGCAACAAATCAAGCAAACTGATCAACATGATGAAGAGTTTTGAAATTCGGTCTGGCCAGAAGAACTTTGGAAACTATTTATATCTGTTTTATACGCCAATTTTGGACTATGGTAGTCCAATTTGGAGTGGCTGTACAGCATATGATAATGAACAATTAGATACCGCATGAAATGTACTGGTGCAGTGTATGGAACCAGCAATGCTAATTTATATGAGGAAACCAGATGGCTGACTCTGGCTAAACATAGGGAAACATCCAAAGTGGCTTTAATATATAAACTTATAAACAATCTCGCTCCCGATTCTGTATGTTCTATCATTTATAGTGCGTTTTATCCAGTTACTAAAACCCATGATACCCGTCAGAGGTTTGATCTTCCTCATCTTCTTGCTGGATATGACCTTTTTGATACATCATGTTTTTTCTTCCACAGCCTGGTTCTGGTACCAGTATCCCCTCGTGGCTAGGAATTCTTCTTCATTACAGATATTTAAATCTTAAATAATCCAAAAAATCCCTCGTCAATGTAATTCCAGGAACTTTATAACATTGGCGATTGATTTCGTCCAGTTCAACATACACGTCTTCGTCTAGATGCAAGCCAATTAAATTTGCATTTATTTAAAATTGTTATAAAGGATTCTGTTAAATGGTTTTGTGGTTCACCTAGGGAAGAAACATGGCATTATTTCTTTATTTGTCCCTCATATGCTGACCAACCATCAGCTTTGTATGACTCGATTTCCCGCCTTGCACCATTTAGCAAACACACAGTACTATACGGCTCTCATGAAGCTTCACTTGAGCAAAATGTCGAAATTTTCTTAGCAGTGCAAGAATATATTTCTGGGAGGAATCGTTTTAACACATTAGGGATTGGCTGATTTTGTAAATTTTATGAGCATCTTTATTTGTATGTTTTCTTATTTAAAACCTATGGTCGGTCTAATTCACGACTTTGGTGGTTAAAAATTGGCCGGCTGTCTGTCTCGTCCAGGTGTCAGTCGTCTTTTGCGTGTATCTGTGTGTCTGGTTTTGTTCTGTTCATTTGTCCTCTCCGGCAAAAGGGATTTACATAGGGCTTTGTCCTCTTTCCTAATTGTAATCAATTATTGCTGTAATGTCCAACAAAATATATTTAAATCAAAGGGAAATTGGATCACAACCGTCGTTGAAAATATTAACCATATCGGCCCGAAACAAGTTAAACAGGTTTGGGCTTAATACGCAGCCCTGTTTTATACCAATGTTTGAGAAGAACGATTCAGTAAGGCCAGATTCACTTTTAATACAATATTTGACAACACTTTACATAGACTCTAGTACTTCCAAAATATTACCATCACATCATTTAAGAGTAGTTTGTACAACTTGGCTGGTCTGTGTACAGAGTCAGAAGGGCATTTTAGATCCACAAAACAAACATACAATATATTACCTGGCATAGCATTAATATATCTGTCAACAAGAGTTTTAAGACTTAGCACGCGATCTGCTGTCTGCTGGTTTTTTTTTTTTTTTGTTTTTTTTTTTTTTGTTTTTGGTTTTTTTTTTTTTTTTTTTTTTTTTGTTGTTGTTTTTTTTTTTTTAATTAAATTTTATTTATTATTTATTTTTTGTATTGGTTGTTTGGTTTTTTGTTTGTTTTGTTTTGTTTTGTTTTGTTTTGTTTTTTGGGGGGTGTTTTGTTTTTGGTGGGGGGGTGTTTTTTGTGTGTTTTTGGTTTTTTTGTTTTGTTTTGTTTTGTTTTGGTTTTTTTTTTTTTTTTTTTTTTTTGTTTTTGGTTTTGTTTCATCCAATATGATGCACTGGTATAGTGTTGTTAGCTTCAAAAACGTAGTGCAGTCGTGAATTAATTATGCCGCAAAATAATTTACAGAAAGTGACTTGAAAGAGCCACCCCATTGTACTTACCAGGGTTGTAAGCATCCCCTTTTTATGCACCAGGAAAAGAATGTTTTCTCTACACATATCTGGAAAAGTTTCGTAACAAAGTATTGTATTAAACACTTTCGCACAGATGGGCGCTAAAATCTCTAGTGCACTTTTGAACATCTCGTTTAGAATACCATCTTTGCCTGGAGATTTCCTCCGTCTTAATCCCCTGATGGCAGCTAGGACCTCTGAAGTTTGAATTTTGAAATTGAGTTCATTAAAGACTTTTTGTTCAATGTTATAAAATCCATCAAGTCCTTCTTATGAGGTAATTCATTTTGATTGGGTAATTTTTGAAAGTGAGAGGTCCAAGCGCTCTCGTCGATAGCGTTTACTTTCTCACAAGGAGTCTGTTTACTCAAAATAAAACAGGTTCTCTTGTATGCTTTCCAATAGGGGAGAGCAAGAACAGAAGCTTCTGCTGCTCCCCTGTCGAGGGCATTTCAGTCATTCAGGGCTAGAGTTACGTATTCGCATTACTTTTCATTGTAATTTACAACTTAATAACTTTAAAACCAGAAACAGCAAAATTGTGTGGTAAAATTATGTACATAGCTGACATGTTCACATTAATTTTGTTCTTTTAGCCTTAAAAAGGTCTTTTAATTTGATGTTAATTTAACATGCAATCCAATGGGAATACACATCTCTAGCCCTGAAGAATTATATGTATTGAATTGTGTATTCAGCTGAATACACAGATAATTGGTAACTGTGACCTCTCCTATTGATCAATTAGTTTTCCTTGAAAAATGCGGGGGTTTTTTATTTAAGATTTTTTTGGTATCTTTTCCTTTAACACCTGAACTCATGTAGAATATGTATATTTTACGGATGCTCCCCTAGAGTCCCAGCAAGTTTCCTCAGATCTTTGTACATCTCCGACATTTCTTTTTTCCTTTTCCTTTTAGTTGGTTTTCCTCGAGCATATACACTCTTAATTTTTGGCATGTTTGCTGTACGTGACAGCATTTCTGTTAAATATGACACTATGTCTTCGATTGGTGTAGAACCAGCAATCCGACTATCAATTATGTTAAAGTTATTTTGAATCTCATTTGTTAACAAGGCACTTCGAAAACGAGAATCATCACCCTCTTGCTATTTCAATTTCTTACAGTGTACAACATGACACGTAATTTGAACTGGTACATAGTAACCTTTTGTAATACATGTAGACAACATACAGTGGACAGATGCAGTATCAAGATTGTGCACACGGGAATAATATATATCTCTCAGCAAGTCTTGTTCTACCGTTATGTAATCAATCACACCGGAGTACCCGTGTGATTGTAACACGTGTAATATCCTAATTAATCTTCTAGAAATCTGCCATCCAGAATTCGCAGGCCCGAAGTTCTGCACAATTCAAGCAACGTCTGACCATGCAAGTTCGGCTAAGCCCTATCAAGGTTATTTCGTCTCGTATAATTTGTATCGCATATGCATGTGTCAGGTATAGGCATATTTCTATCAATGTCATTTACTGCATAGTCAGGGGCATTTGCTTTTCTGGCGTTTATGTCCCCACATACCAGACATTTGCCAAGGAGAGAATATTTGGCCATATCAGCCTCCAGGATCTGGAAAATGTCATCATCCTTCTTTTGGGAATATGTAGACCCCTGTGGGCTTACATATACAAATGCAATGTAAATATCCGTGATAAATTAAAATAGGACATAGTCAACTGGATCCAAGAGACCTCAGAACATGTGTAAGGAAGTGTCTTAATTCCCTCCCTGATCTGTTTCTTAATATATGTAACCATGCCCCCAAAACATCGATTAGTGTTAGGTGTCTTAAATTTGCATTTGTGTGGCCCAAACTACCATGCTAACATTCTATTGAATGTGCAGGTGGGCCTGACGGCTGCAAAAATGCTACAACTTTGGTCCATTGTTCATTGGATGCTGCTTTTCCAGAAACCTGTAAATTGAAGTTGGAATGCATCTCTATCTATAATGGTTTTGGAGATATTCAACTTTTAAAGTTTTAAATGCCCTTAATAAGCATAATTTTAAATTCTACAACTTTCATATGCTCTCCATTATATTGGCAGGTGTCACAAACATATACATGCACATTGACATTTTGTGTCTCTCTGCAACAGATTGGAAGATATGGGACTTTGAAAGTTTTAATTGTCCCTAATTTACATAATTTTAAACATCATGACCATTCCAAACGATAAGGGCAATTCACTTGTAGGTCAGTCACCAAGACAAGTTTGGTGGTTTCTGAATAATTGTGTCCGAGAAAAACTCCGGACAAATTTGGTCGGTTGAAAAAAGGAAAGAAAGAAAGAAAGAAAGAAAGAAAGAGAGAGAGAGAGAGAGAGAGAGAGAGAGAGAGAAAGAAAGAAAGAAAGAAAAATTGGTGGGTTGGCACCCAGACACAACAAAAAGGACACTCAATACGGAAGCAGGGAAGGAGATGATACAGGACAAAGGTGAGGAAGTTACAAGAATGACAAGAGCAATTTGAAGTTAACTAGAAAGGACCTCACAGAAAGAAGGTTCTGCGCTTATAGTCTATAAGGCTGGAACAGAACAAGGAGCATACACAATTGAATAGCACATGCATGTACAGTAGTCTGGCCGTGTATGAGACCTATAATAGTCGCGTGACTGTGAGAGCATAAAGATAACTTATGGGAACTTCAAATCTTTTTTAAGTTCTCCACAAAACTGTGGACTGCTCAGAATATTTTCGACATGTGAACATTCTTCTGAACCGTAAAGGAAAGTTTTGAGGGCAAAAGAAGCTGCTCTTATACCAGTTTTGTGTAAATCGATTTTTATTGAACCGTATTTCAGGCAGTTAAAGATAAAGTAATGTATCTTCACTCTCTGCACCACATAAACAGGATTTTGATTCTTTCATCCCCAATTTAAATAAATGTTTCTTCAACTGGCTGCAACCCATGCGTAATCTGGCATGTAAAATAGATGCATATCGATTACCCAGTAGAAAAAGTGGATTTTTGGGTGTGATTTTATCAATTATGTCAAAGTATTTCAAAAATATTAAAATATGCTCGGCATGTCCAACACTTAAGAGTAACTTATTCCACAAACGGATGGTGGAAGGAAAGAAAGACCCACTGCAGAAGCTTGTTCTGACCCTAGCATGTCATATTCGGACTGGACGTGGTGTTATAATTTCTAGTGTTCATTTGATCTGGAATAATATCTTGTAAATATGAAGGCACTTCGTTGTTTTTAATTGTGTACATTAATGTAAATTTTCGTTTTTCTCTGCGTTTATGTAGAGGTCCCTTCCTGTTTCAATATAAAAATGGCCACTATTGGCGTTTCCCCCCATTGCCCCTATTACTACACGGGCTGCAGCCAAATCACGCAATGTTTGTTCCGTCTGTGTGCAGCTTGCCCAGACCACATGATCGTACTCAATCATAGGACGGATAAAGGATAAATATTATAGTTTCAAGAGTGTACCTGTCCAAAGTAGATTGAAAATTGCGCATAATGTTGACAAGTTTCGAACTTTTTTCAACCAAAAGATTTGATATAAGAAGACCAAGCTAAATGATTCTGTATAATGAAACCCAAATGATTATGATCTTTCACTAAAGTAATTTCTATGTTGTTAAAGTACAGAGAAGGATGGTTTCTCGATATATATATTTGGGGGGGGGGGGGGATTAAAGATACCAGCCATTTTCTACCCACTCTCTTATATCAGCTAAATCATTTAAGTTCATTTGCCGTTGTGCCTGGGTTTTGCACCTCAAGCAGCAATTTAACATTGTCAGCGATTAATCGGTTGTGTGAGTTTACCACGTTGACAATGTCATTTATATAAATGAGAAGGAGCAACGGACACGGCATTGAACCCTGTGTAACACCGGATTTTACTTCTCCCCAACTAGAGCCTTGGACATTCAGCACTACACACTGACTTCCCTCCGCTGAGTAGGGCGTGATCTTTGAGCCATTCCAGGAAGGGCCCCGAGATTGCCGTTTTCTTCAGTTTGTAAATCGAACCTTCATACCAAACCGCATCTAATGCCTTTTAAATGTCGAAACAAATGATTCTGACGTTTTTTCTTCATCCAAAGCTTTTCCAATTTGGTGATAGAGATGTAATAGCTCATTGATAGTTGAGTCGCCTTTTATAAATCCTGATTGAAAAGATACAATCACGTGGTTTTAATAATAATAATAATAATAATAATAATAATAATAATAATAATAATAATAATAATAATAATAATAATAATAATAATAATGTACTGAGGATTTAGAAGAAGAAGAAGAAGAGGAAGAAGAAGAAGAAGAAGAAGAAGAAGAAGAAGAAGAAGAAGAAGAAGAAGAAGAAGAAGAAGAAGAAGAAGAAGAAGAAGAAGAAGAAGAAGAAGAAGATGATGATTTATTAAAAACCCCATAATTTAGGAAATAAGAGTATACATACAAGATTTTCATACATAAAGATGCACCAGGTAAATACGATGTGATGTATCAGCGACAATATCAACAAATATTCTGTGTTTTGATGTCGCTCAATATACCGGTAACCCTCTATGATCATTTAAAAGCGCACTTGAGACCTTTAAGTCGATGGTATTAGTAGGCTTATTGCAAAATATGCCCCGTGACATACCTTTACAAAATTCGTTTGCGCTGCCAAGTATCTCAAGGAGTGGATCAAATCACCTTCTAGGAAATTAAAAGTACCAATTGTGTCGTGTAACACTACCACATTATCAATATCCGAAATCCATAAGCCAGATTCTACACTCTCTATGTCCGTTGTCCTAAGTTCTTTTGCTTTAACCAAATCCATAGGTAGTTCCACAGAAGTAGTGGACATAGGTAATATATTGGTAAAAACATTTGGCACACAAGTGAAGCTGCCACATTGTAGGCCTTCATTGTTTTACCTTGGAAATCTAACAGTGCAAGAAAAACATTGACAAAACGTGTAAAATGATGCCACAGTTTGCATGTGAGCATGCAACTGAAGTCTCCCAAACACCTGGGCACGAGGTACATAGGCCTATATTGCCACAGGCCTAGATATTTGTGTGCAGCCGTAAGAACTGTTTTTCCTATTAGGGATCCGTTTGATCAAGGAGCCTGCAACTGAAGCCACCTTGGTTTGATACAAGAACTGTAAGCAATGGTTGTATTGACAACCTCAGTGAAACGAGTGGTATCTCAGACTCTTTTGAAAAATGTGTACTGTCTGCGTGGTTTAGTTCCTGTAAAGGAAGAGTGACAATGACCGGTAGACTACAACTAGTACAAGACTAAGTTGACCAAATGGCCCACGGATCTCTGGGTGAAACAAGCCGGTACACTACACTGAGACTTAGTTCACAAAAAAAAAAAAAAAAAAAAAAAAAAAACGAAAAAAAAAAAAAAACGAAAAAAACGCAAGGCTTTGAGTGAAAAAGACAGCTAGACTTCAAGACCAAGTGGACAAGACGTCTGGCGCGACTTTGAGCGAAAACGACTGGTAGACTACAAGACTTAGACTTGACTTCAGTTGACAAAATGTCCTGTGGGGTTCTGACTTAAAATTGCCGCATGGTAGCCCACCTGACAGGCTGAAGGCTGGTTTGCCAAGATGCAGTGCGGGGCTCCCAATCCTATGCTGCATTTACTTATGCCATGGACTTCTTGCAGTGCTAAAAGTAAAAGAACTGTGCATACATGTGACTAAATCGTTTCTTTTCAGGTCCTATTTGATGAGTCTCCCTGGATGACGTTTACTGTTTGAGGATGGCTTTCTTGAACAACCTGTTCAAATCAGACGCGGGGAACGCTCG
The DNA here is from genome assembly GCA_964020975.1 of Hermodice carunculata. Lineage (NCBI taxonomy): Eukaryota > Metazoa > Annelida > Polychaeta > Eunicida > Amphinomidae > Hermodice > Hermodice carunculata. The sequence continues at coordinate 81,676,022 of OZ026620.1, read as the reverse complement.
CCGCTCTTATCCCCCGCTAGGTAAACATTTTTTCGCTAAAAATATGGCTAATAAACTGGTGATGACGCTGGACAAAGACCAGGTTTCGGAGGGGACTCCCGTTATAATGAGAGAGACTAAACATGGCTCGCCTGTGGAATCTTGCCAGACTTGGTTCGAGCACCCAAGCACGGGGTCTATTCGCACGTTGGAGGAGAACTTCTGTCTAGACTGCTGTATTGAAGGTAAGACTGGCTGCCGCAAACGTAGGCCTACTTGAGTAAAGTATAGACCCATATCTTTCACATGGATTGCGAAAAAGGCCAAGCCTATATTAATCACTCTCCATGGCATAGAGTGACAGATGGTGGCGTAGGCCTGTAGTATAGATACTTTCCTGCCCCCTTGTAGGCCTACTTGTTTGGTGGAAACTGAATGACTCGGGGGACAAAAACCACCGTGCACAGTCAGAATGGTAGGAACTCGATCTTTCCACTTGCTTCTCCGGCCGTGACTCGAACTCAGGCCGCACAGGTGAAAGGCGAGCGTGTTGCAGCTCCGCCAACCGTGCACCCAAACTGTTGTCAGTGTTGAGTAAGGTGACAACTAGCATTGAAAAAAGTCGAAGCATAGCAAGGAAATTGAAACAAAACTTAAAGCATGTGGACATGTAGCCATACACGGACCAAAATTCCTCTGACAAAAAACTTCATTAACCTTTAAAAATATCTGCTTAGATATTTACGTATACCTATCTATTATAGGCTATTTGTTTGGGTCAAACAGGGACTCGCCCGAGTCAATCAGTAGTCGTGCCGGTACAGGTTTCCTCAATAATTTTCCAATAAATATTAAGAAGCCACTGAGGTGTAGACACATGTTAGGCAATGCCAGTGGCAGTGATTGGAATCTTGACTTAAGATAGAACATAGGCCTAATTATGTAATTGTTCATGTCCACATTACCGGGAGCTTACAACTTTTTCAGAGATCTCTAATATGCTTGCTATTATCCCCGCTTTCGTACCACTACATTAATTTCAAGAAAAAGAAGGAGATTTTGGGCAAGTACCATTGACCAGTACGGCAGTAGACCTAAACAAAATGCAGCGCTGCACATTTTGCAAGACCGCAGCATGTAGGGGAAGGTTGCTGGGATTGGACCACTGCCTCCATTGGCATTGGACCACTTCTCTCCTAAAGCCCCTTTGTGTCGAGAAGTCTGATTGGCTATTGTAAATACTTCCTTGGAAACTTTCCAGAACGCCATGAAAAGTGTGGGTACCAGTCTCCTCATTTTGCTGTAAATTTATGCAGATTAATGAAACTGTCAAGTCTGATCTAACTTTAGGGTGGCACATTATTGGGTGCAAAATCAAGTTAACAACTCGTATTGAAACAGAAGGCTAGTTGTATCGTAGGAATAAAGGTTCACTTCAGAATGCCTAAACATAGTTTCAGAAAAACATTCGGGGTCAAGCTCAATATTAATTTATTCAAAGTAGTGTCCAGTTGCCTCGATTGGAACCAAAAAACTTTCTTGATTGGACCGTTTGTGCCTTGGTGGTCCAATCGAGGAGATGGTGGTCCAATTCAGGATACATGTTATTTTGGTCTAAAAGTGGACATATGGGCCAAATTCAAAAAATCATAATTGAAGTTTTAATATTATCTCACAATATTAAGCTCAGAATATAAGAATTCAGTCCATTTTTACATTGATGGGTCGGCGGTCCATTGGTGGAAACCATGTGGTCCAATCGAAAACGAGGTATCCTCGATTGGGACAGTTTCATCAAATGTTATTTTTTGCCATAATTAAATTATTCTTTACATAAACTGGTCTTTTGGTAGTACCATAGTTATCTGCTTATAGATGCCGATTCATTTCATACTTCAACACGCGAAAAAGTTTCTTTGTTTTCCTGTAGCAGGCTGATGAAGTTAGGGGGTCCAATCCCGGCGACCTTCCCCTATGTAAAACGGCATTCATTACATCGTCACCTCTGTATCTGTAAACTGTCCAATGCCAATTCTTATATGGATTTCAATCTTTAAAGCCTTTTTGTAGAATGCATACGGTATGTCATTCGCCGGGCAAAATACTACCTGTCAAAATAACTCTAGGCCCACACGAGATCAACCTGAAGGTAATTTGTTATGGTTCATGTTATGTACATGTATGATTCCATTTGACCATGCAATAATTTTAGTTACTCGTGAAAAACATAACACACATAACCGACAGTTGCTGATTTATCTCTTTCATTTAAATAGCTGAAAATATGCAGGTAGGCATATCATTAAGCAAATTAACAATTCAGTAATCTGGGTTTTGACAGGTGATTGCATTGAATTGACCCAGTTCAAGCAATGACGCCTTGTGTTTCAAGGAACTGCATTTTGCGATATAAATGGATGTCAAACGGATTAGGCCTGTAGTGTAGGCCTATACTTGACTGAACGTGTAGGAAAAGTCGATGGGGATGGGGATCAGTGTACATCGCATATATAATAGATCAATCGGGAATAAGATACCTATATAGGTTCATATTTGATCAGCGAAAAAGTGCAAGTAAGCGGGTGCGCAAAATGCGCCACAGGTATTCTATTTTAGCTTTGCTGACCTTAGGTCTCAGAGCTTATGCGACTGCTCATGTCTGTCCGTCCATCCCCGGATGGACGGACGGTCGATCAACACTGGACGGCATCAGTTGCATCTGGAGAGCACTTCAGGTTGCAAAGAGTCGGCCACTTTGTTTTTCAACTTTGAAGCATACAATGCTTCAAAATGTAAAACACACACACACACACACATTTCCCTCCGTCCGTAAACTTTTGTTCGTAATTAGCGTGATACCGTCCACAGGTTTCATGCTAACCGAATATATCTTTCAGGACTTTAATTATAGGGTTATGAAAATCTAGGTCGTTTGATGTTGGTGGCTCGACCCCCAGTATTATGTAATATAGGGGTCGAAATGTGAAACTCTTGTGAACGGTCTAGCATCTTAACTTTTGGTCGATCTTCATGAAATGTGGCGGGATTATGGGCGAGGTCAAGATCTTGATCAAGGATGATATTCCTGGCGCCGCCTGTAGTTGTAGCCCTGCAGAAATTATTTGCCAAATGTATTCAAACTTATATGAATTCATTATTTCGGCAAAGAATGCAGCTAGTCTTACCAAATTTATAGTATATATGTACCTGGGCTAAAACTAGTATGTTACACGTTATGGATGACCTTGACCTGCCTGTTGAAGGTCACCAGGACTATAAAGTTGGTGAATAGCTTGTGATGGGCCTTGTACATTTAATTGCGGTTATGATGTGAATAAAACATTACATGTTTATTACAGAGACAAATTTCTATAGTTCGTAAAGTGCTGGTGGCGGCCACCTGTTGTATTTTATGGAGAATTTGCCATACAGATAGTAAAAACATTGAGTTAACTATTTCCACCATGCCCGATTTTTCATTACAAAAATTTCAGAAAACATACCTTGGGTCAAGACTCAAAATATGTGTTAATATGAATGACCTTGACCTATTTTCGAGGTCACCAGACAGCACATATACATGAAAATGATTTGTAAATTCAACAATTCCTACAATTTTCAAAGTAGACACATATCACTTTCAGAACTAAAAGCAGATTAAAAAAAGCTATGTTGAGGATTATATTGGTAGCGCCACCTACCTACAATAATATACAACATAGGGGACAAAATGTGAAAATTTTCTGAATGTTTGCCATTATTCAACATGATCTGTGGAAGAAAGTGAGGAGCCTGACACCAGATTTTAGGGCCATATAACTTAAGACAACAGAAAGCTTTATGCGATGAAAGGCGTTAGATACTCTCAGCTATATGCCATGCTCTGCCGTGGTACACGAGATTTGGCCACCGAAGGGCTGAGTGGTGCGCAGCTTGCTGAGGTCGCCAAATCTCGTGTACCACGGCAGATCACGGCATGGCGACTTTACCTCATATTCAAGGCAAGTTGTTGTCGTAAAAAACACATGTTAAAGACTGGATTTCTTGTTAAGAAGAAAATCTAGGAAATAGCTCAGAGCACACAACAGACTCTCTTGAATTATATATATATATATATATATATATATATATATATATATATATATATATATACATACATACATACATACATACATACATACATACATACATACATACATACATATATATACATACATACATACATACATACATACACACAAACCATCATAATATTTTTTAAAAATTATAAACCTCGTGACAGAAAAAACACTTGAACAATTGTTCTGTAAGGTACGGGTTTGTTTTCGTAAATCAAAAGTTGGCGATTCTCATGGACAGAAAAAGTATGTAAAAATAGCACCTGACTTTTCTTTGCGCTTTTACATTCGCTTTCGTATATTTCCATTGGAATAGATGGCACAGTTTTTGTGAGTCGGTACAAGCCAGGCAGCCTCACACAACGGTGGGAGATTACAGATAAGGTAATCCGATGCAGGTGTTGGCCTAACCTAGTCTTGGCGGCGCCGCCTATGGAGTCTGAGGACACAGATGGGCCAATCGCGGTTCAGGTTGTCGAGTTTGCTGTGGAGGACTCTAAACGTTGGAAATTTGAATACAAGTGAGTCTGTTCTGTGCTCTGAGCTGCTTCTTAGAGTGTCTTGTAAAATCTGTCCCTCACAGATGTGATGAGCAACTAGTCAATCATGCAAGACATGCACTTTAGAAGACACATAGCGTATGCGTGAAGAAATAAATGTAGATAAGAATGTAAGCCCATACATGATGCTCTGAATTTCGCTTCATTTATTTTTGAGCTTTCAAAATTCCAATTTGACAAATCGATGTTATACTGTAATCGATGCAATAGATATTTTTTCATCAGCTAAACGAATGCTTAAGGCTTTTTTGAAATAATGGAGCTTAATGTGCATTTTATTGTAATTAACCCAGTGGACAGTTCTAGCAATGAGAAGCACCTTTTTGCCCCGTTGATACTTGGGACTTTGACATTTATCTTTCAACTGTCCTTATTGTATACCTTTTGGAATCTAAAGTTTGCATTCATCACAGACCTGGCAGGTGTGTGTCAGGATCCACTATTTCATTTTTTAACTTATTAAATGTGTTGTGTGGACGGTTAGGTAACTGTAAATTTTAAAATATGTAACCGAGTGAAAATCAAATATTTTGGTTTGATTTGACTACATGAAGTAAATTCGATGTTTTTCTGTAGTCTACTCATCCCAACGTTTCTGATAATGACTATGTATCAGTAGGCATGGGAATGCAAATAATAATAATAATAATAATAATAATAATAATAATAATAATAATAATAATAATAATAATAGTTGTTATTATTATTATTATTATTATTATTATTATTATTATTATTATTATTATTATTATTATTATTATTATTATTATTATTATTATTATTATTATTATTATATGCTTGGAGGACGAGAGCTGCAATATAGACCTACTTACAAATGGTCCAAAGTAAAGATTTTCTTCTGAGTGAAAAATGCTGCAAAAGAATAACGATTCAATATTCTCACAAATTAGAAGACTTGTGCAGTCATTCTCTTATTGTTGGAATATAAAATTTTGTCTGTGCATGGGAAAAGTAGGCAACCGAATTAATTTTTATTCTTTTGAACTTTTGGGACAGCAATTCCAATGTAAATAATATTATTTCAAGAAAACCATCCGACACCGCAAAACAAGTGGAGGACATCATCTGCTTTCAGAATTAAACGTTCGGTGGTATTTTATCGTAGATTAATATAAATAAGTTGTGAGACACAAACACATATAAGAAACTAGAAAAGATTTACTGCACAGCAATTTGTATGTGCCCTTCAAAATGAGAACAAAATTGAAATACAAAACTTTGCCATTGTTCAACATATCTAATTTTGTGTATTCGCCTACTTTGCACAAATTAAAATGCTACAACTTTTGGTCATTGTTCACTGGATGCAGCTATGTCACAAACCCGTAAATTGAAGTTGGAATGGCACCTGTTTCTAGACTAGTTTTGAAGCTATTCAAGATTTAAATTTTGCATATTCACATAATTTGCATACATCAAAATACTACAACTTTGGTTCATGGTTCCATGGATGCGGCTTTGCCACAAACCTGTAAATTGTAGTGGGAATGGCATATCTAACTATAATAGTTTTGGAGATATTCAACTTTAATAAATTTCCAGTGTCCCCAATTAGCATAATCTAAATTCTACAACTTCCATTTACTGTCCATTATATTGGCCGGTGTCATAAATCTATACATGCACATTAAAATTTTGTATCTATCTGCAGTAGTTTGGAAGATATGGAGGTTTTAAAATTTTGATTGCCCCTAATTTGCATAATTTCAAACATCATGACTATTCGTACGATATGCACAATTTCCCTGATACGTCGGTCACAATGGCAAGTTGGGTGGTTATCTTAATAATGTGTCCGAGAAAAACTCCGGGAAATTGGTCGAGAGAGAGAGAGAGAGAGAGAGAGAGAGAGAGAGAGAGAGAGAGAGAGAGAGAGAGAGAGAGAGAGAGAGAGAGAGAGAGAGAGAGAGAGAGAGAGAGAGAGAGAGAGAGAGAGAGAGAGAGAGAGAGAGAGAGAGAGAGAGAGAGAGAGATGTCGGTTAATGTTTTTGCTGAATAATAATGTTCGATGGAGGAACCTGCCATGCAAACGTCACCACTATCCAAGACCAATTTGACACGAAGTCTAACATACTGAATTTTAATGATCATAGCCTCGTATCTGTTCTTCAGTCTCGAAGTGCATGTACCCATTCCATCCATGGAAAATGCTACGCATTTGTACAAAGAAATCACACTAGACGGATAAATTTGATAATGTATTGATAAATACTGTGCGAGTAATGTTTTACAGAAAGGCCAGCAGTTTCCATATAGTTAGCAAGCAGAATGACAAGGTTGTGGACGTACAAGGGGAAAACAGACGACCAGATGCAATGGTGGCCATGTACAGGGCGTGGGATGAGCCGCATGACAACCAGCTGTGGTACGAGGATAACCACGGCATCATCAAGTCCATCATGAACGACTTTGCCTTGGACTCCAGTCTTGGTAAGCAACCACGATAAACGTTAGTAACACTACAACCAGCCGTGGTACGAGCATACCCACGGCATCATCATGTTCATCATGAACGACTTTGCCATGAACTGTACATGTAGTCTCGGCATGGACCTATTATCGGATAATAGGTCCATGGTCTCGGTAAGTAACTACGATATAACCGTTAGTCACACTGCAAGCAGCTGGGGTAGGAGGACAACCAGGGCATCATAAAGTCAAACATGAACGACTTTGCCTTGGACTTTAGTCTTGCCCGATAACCGTTTGTCACACTGCAAGCAGCCCCCCTACGAGGATCACCACAGCGTTATCGAGTCCAACAAAACGGCGTTGGCTTGGGCTCTGCAGTCTGTTTGTTTCCTAGTTGGGTAGGGCATAAATTTGGAAATAGTTCCAGTCTTTGGTGAAGAGGTCAAGAAGTAGTGTCTGACTGCGAGGCACCACTTGGGACATTTGTACCTATACCTTTAAAAAATCCCACAGTCACAGACAAAACACAGGTATTCCAATAATTCCCAAGGGTAATGCACAGGTCAGTAGTTAAAATAGTGAACACTTGTTTTGCACAGCACAGTTAATCTTACAGAATGAGCAATTCAACACATTCTCCAAATGTCCATTGCTTGAGGGGACTTATAAGCAGAGAGATCGTGCTTTTCACATTCACGTAAAGGTTGAAACTTGATTAACTGTGATTGTGTAAATGTTCAGATACAACTCACTGTTAGTTTATCCTTAGGGATATATCAATATCTTTAACCACTTTTTATTTGTTAATATATCCCGTGATCAACATAAACTATAAGAATTAGTAATCACTATCAGTCAAAAATGTGAACTATCAAACTGATTCACCTTTGCCTTGTGATTGCATACAATCTTAGCGTGAAAGGTTCTTTGGGGTATCAAATTGGGTTTTCCAGCTTGTCACAAATTCGGTACGTTTTTTGGTTCCTCGAAGACCCTATGGTAGGGTTATTTGGACAAACATATCATGGGGCTCTTTATAGAACCCTAACAGTTGTTCATAGATCCTTTAGGGTTCTTCAGTTTCACCTCTGCTAGGGAACATTGATGGAAAAATCAGGAAAGGCTGTCAGTGATACGGAACATACAGTTGCTTGCAACACTTTGACATGGGTTGTGATTATTGCCCCGGGATTGGTGTCTGGCCAAGAGGCAAAGGTATGACGGTATAACATATGCTTATATTTTCTATTCAAGATTTTGGCAGCTTTTGATGAGTTAGGTAATATTTACAATTTATTTCAGAAAGGTTATAGACCCCTTTTGTCTCTAAAATTGTTAAATTGACCACCTGGAATGGAAAAGTAAAATTCCATTATAAGTAAGAATAGTGAAACCTTGTTAGACATCAAGTGAAAACTCGTGAGACATCATTTCACTTGGTTCAAAAGAAAGTTTACTTTTTCTTCAATGAATATTTTAATTAATACCGAATAGTCAGTTTAGAATTGTTGCATCCTGATCATTAAAAAGGTGATCAGTTGCTTTGACCGGTATGGTCAAAACTGAATTACTTTAGAAATAAAGCCCTGGAAAAAATTGTCCCTTGGCCTGGTGTAGCACATGTTGTTCAAGTTTGTGTGCCTATAGTTGAAAATTACACAAGTGATGCATTTCGGGTTTGTCTTTTTTTCATGCTGTATCAGCACATATTAAAGAACATCTTTCCGAACACAAGTGACAATAAAACGGTCCATTGAGTTCAAAGGTTCTTGTCTACCTAAGAAGCATATTATGTTGTGCCACACAGCAGGAATACTATATTGCTTAACAGCTGTTTCCTTTGATTTAGTGCGGTTCCTTAGTATGCATTATTCTAGCAAATCCAGTCCTGATAATGATGGCTGCCATCATTTCCCAATGGGCCATTTTTGGTGTACATTTGTCATCACTGACCTTGTACACCGGAAATAAATTGCACACATGTATTTTCTCTTTGTTATTTGACAAGGTTAGTCGATAGATGAAAAGGAACCATGCAAATAAAAACTTCTGTTGGTTGAATGTTGGTCATCGTTTCATGAAAACTTGAATTTTCAGAGAGGAAACAAATACCATTGCCCCATATTTCGGATTGTCGGATTTCTCCAAATTACCATCACAATAAAATGCTTAGAAATCCCCTGGTGATCTATTTCAAATTTCCACGCCCAACTTTGTGGTGCAAGTCAATAATTGTTCCTGCATGAACCGCTGGAGTGATGAGTGGCATTTTTCGAGTTTCAATAAGAAATTCAAAGACTTGTTTCTTCAGTGGTCCATTTGACCTGCCCATTCCCTAAGTAGCAGTTAGCTTTGGAGGCAAGGCAAGGTGGGATGGACCAGGCGTCCCACCCTTTGCTAGAAGGCATGCAAGTGAAAAACCAAAGATTCAAAACATCAAAACATAACAAAGAAAAACGCCTTTGGCGTACATGGTTTCATCGAGTTAACATTACTGTGACATTGTTTCACCACATTTACTCACATTTTAATGATGTAATGGATAATAGCCAGTACCCATGTTTCTGGTGAAAATCAGAAACTTGTCCTCTGCACAAAAGGTCCTTAAATGTAAATGGCAATTACCGATGAATATATCTTGAATATCTCAAAACCTTTGCTAAAATGTCTGACATTACTTTAGTTATTAAACTGTGCAGAAAATGTACAGGAAAGCCAAGCTGGTGTTCGCAGACAGCAGTACACAGATGTGCATCAAAACAAGGTGGCAGGTTTTCACAATTTTCATTGCTTTTTCTAAAACAGTTAAAACTGTTTTCCACAGGTACGTATAGTGCAGACTAATTAACATTGGTAGTTTTAAAGGCACTTTAGTCCATGTAACATTCAAATCTTCAGTCGTTGTCGGTGTGCATCAGATGGTTTCACAGACGTTAGTAACTGTTGCATGGGCAAGAAGCAAGACCGTTTACCTTGCATTCCGAAGAAAATGGCAGAGAAAATGTATTCGTCACTATATAACACCAGAGCCTTCTGCAGATATAATGTAGACTTTGTAAATATTCTGGGTCACCTTCAGAAAGAAAAATTAATATTCTCAAAAAATGTTGCAATCAATCATGCATGAAAATTAACTTGACTAAAAACAGAATTAAAATGTTCAATAATTGTGATTTTTTTTCAATGAAAAGCGTTTTTCACACGTGAGCAGATGGAGTGTGTGTCTTGTTCGGGTTTTATATCAGACTCGTGGTCGGAACGTTAGGACGTTAGGCAGAAAAGGTCACAGCAGCGCCACAATATTTTAATACAAATATTGGAAACTACCATATACGAATATTATTTCAGCTGTAGAAGTAGTGGATAAAGTTCTTTTTAAACAATGGTTTCATATGGTCTGCCACAAGGTTCATCTTACTGTACAGTTTAAGTGGGGAATGTAAAATACTTCAAGTGGAACCTGCATAGATATCCACAGCGGTGTTACAGGATGTTGCTGGAGATACGTAATGTTGGGTTATATAATAGGGCTGCAAATGTTAAGTCTTTGTCACCAAAATTTGGTTTAGGAGCAACCTGGTTGTCGCACGAAGTTCGACATTTTGATTGGTTTGAGCAAAAGATCTCACAGTGATTGAAGGACTGCCCAATACGAACATGTAGCTTGAACTTGTTACGGAAAACAAACTGCGTGTGTTATGCTCATACTGTGCCTGTAAATCTCATTTACAACGAGATAATTATCTTAGTGTTGTTCATGCCATCAATAATCAAATTGCATTCACTCGCCTTAGATGTTCTAGTCGTGGTTTACACGTACACATTGGTACAAAAAGCAATTGTAAAACATATATTATGGGTATATTTATTCAAAATAATTAGTATTAGTTAAGTTGAAGAATATCTTTAAGGGGGTGCTTTGTTCTTCTAACAAACAATTATTGGAGCAATATTTTGACGAAAAGTACGTTTCAAACAAGAGAAAGTTGGTAGGTCTGTTCAAAAGATGAAAAAAGGCACAAGTACTGTATGTCTTAGGATTACATTTGCTTCATGTTTTTAAAAGAGTGATTTTTGTTGTCGCATCGCAACATGTTAGTTGCGTAATTTTACAGCCAGTCAAGTGAGTGTCTTAGATATTATTTTAATGTATATAATATATTGACGGACGGAAGGTGTTTACTACAAATACAAACAGTTATCCTTAGAACTAGGAGGCATGCAACAAATTTTCATTGGTCGCTAGCAGTCCAACAACTTGACACCCAGCTATGAAATAATAACCCACTAAAACTTTCATAAATCTGTTGTCATTTTCGTTTTTTTTTTTTTTTTGTTTTGTTTTGTTTTTTTGGTTTTTTTTGTTTTTTTGTTTTTTTTTTGGTAAAGTATTGTCATGAACCATATGATGTTCGTGTTGATATTTGAATAGTATGAAGTAAATTACGCACATCTGCAGCGTTCTCAGAACTATAAGCCAAATGTATGCTTTTCAAGTACGGTACACCTTAATTGAGTACATCTCTTCGAACAATTCATACGGTGTGGCATCCCAACCAGCACGTGTAATTCTGTTTTGTTCTGAAATCTAAAAACGCAATATTGTCGTTTGTTCTTGTGTATTAACGCATAAACGTCGTTTGGTTTCCTCAAGATCAGCTGAACACAGCCTGTTTTTCGCAGCTTACTATTATCAGCATTCAGTTTTTATGATCAATCCTTAATTATCTGCATATACCGTCGACTCTAACATTGGTAGCCCCGTATTTTACTTTGGTATATCACTGATGTACGTTTTGAAAGTCGTTTCTTGATGATTACTCATCTTGTCTTTGTGTCTGGCTTTACAGGATCCATACGCTTGCAACCCTATGACCCCAGTAATGTATACCAGCAATGGGTCAAAGGTCCTGACGGCAGAATCCACAGATTGCATCATCCAAATGACGTTCTGGAAATTCAGGATGCCAAAATGGGAGACGGAGCGGAAATTGTCGTGAACAGCTTTTGTGGCCGGGATAATCAGTTGTGGAGGTTTTCTGATGCCAGTAGGGGTGTATCTCTATCCAGCTAGATATTTGAAGAGATCAACAATTTTAACTACACATAATAGTGGGGCCATCACCGACGTATACAAATATGGGACACTTTAGCGCAGCAAATAGATCTCACCTTGGACATTGTGTAAACTGACCTTGGATACGGCTTCAAAGTCAGCTATATACAGTAATTAATCGTTGAACATAGAATCCAGCATCCAGAAGCAAATACATGGCTGTGTGACCTTGAAAAGTGGGTCAAGGTCACTCATATTCGAGCTTATCTTTGGGCCTATAGAGAACTACAATTATGTACAATTTATAACCCATAAATGAAAATTACTTTTAATTATTGTGCAGACACTGAATTTCACAAAAGTGGCTGTGTGACATTGGAAATTGGGTCAAGGTCACTCATGTTTGAACTTCACCTTGGCCTGATAGTCCATGATGACTATTGAATTTTATCCAAATATTTTGAGCTCATCAACAGTACGTAGTCAATAGCTCCTAAATACAATTTTGGTACATCTGCGGAGTTAACCTCACCAGCAGTCATACATGTTGTCTTATCATGATTATAGGAAACCGCCACTTGTCTGCCAGAGGTACCACCTGTCCCTCATCATCATGCTCAACCTTGAAATTAGCTAAAAATTTGCCCAATTTACGGTGTGTGTCCCTCTTCAAAATTGACTATTTGCCGCTATGTTCTTTGTAAATTATTTTGTGTCCCTGGTGGTCTTGGCTACTTGCTCCTGAAATAGCATTTTGAATGTTGTCATCCCTGGTCTGCATATACCATACATGTATCGATCAAAGCCTGTTACTGTGGGATCGATACCGCAAACACTACAATTATGAATACTGTCACCAATATTTATACCACGTGGGAACCCCTGAAATCCAGTAATAAATTGTGTATAAAAATATTGAATAGCTTTCCAAAATCAGCACTGCTTCCTACGAGTAGCAGTTATTTTCCTCAATGCGGCAATTGTTTCACTTCTATTGTGTGGTACGAACCAAAACTAACATTGTGTCTTAACATTTACGTTTTCTTTCTCTTAATCACTTCAACAGCCAAACATGTACCAAATTTAACAATATTTCCTAACAGGTACTTCCTTCAATGCGGTAGTTGTCCCCTTCAACTGTGCAGCACGAAACAAAACTAACATTGTTCCCCAACATTTACATTCTCTGTACATGTTTTTACTTAATCACTTCAACAGCCAAACGTGTCACAGAACGTTAATGTAACATTCGTGTAGGATTCCGTTTTGGTTATTTTCAATTAGTACGTTGTAAGAACGTTCTTTCAAGGTTCTCCACAAAGTTCACAAAAGCCAACTTCTAACATTCTCACCGAACGTTCCGCGAGCGTTTGTAACATATACCTTTGCCAATAGATTGGGGTCACGGCCATTCGCATGCGTGTTGAGTTTTACCGCGTGGTTTGAACAAGACAAAGAAGACAGTTGTCGTATAAATTTATCGATAAAACGCAGCAGTTTTGAAGCTCAGCAAGTAGTCAAACGTAGGTATTTTGAAGTAAGAAATGAATAACACTTTTTTTCATTTGCTAAACGTCAAACGTGTATGCAATATTCTCAGTACCTGCCAGCAAATTTCAGTCAGTTTAAGATGTATGTGTGACAAGCATACTGATTATGCCGGTTCCATTTAGTTGTTGTCTCCGACGTCCTCTTTGCAAGTCAGTGTTCAGTTAAATCTACTGTCCAGTGAGGTAATCCAGATAAGCGTATCGTGGTTTGATTGCAAAAAAAAAAAAAAAAGAAAAAAAAAAAACTAAAAAATTATAGACAATCGACCTTGAGGTTTTCCACGAACGTTATCAGAAGGTATAGATGTACCATTGCGGCCAATCAGGTGCAGGTCTAGGACCAGTAAATCAAACCTAATAGAGTTACATGTTAAATTGGCTATATTCGTCAGCTTGTCTCGGACATTTAAAAGTTCCGTTGACACTATACCTGTTATTTTACTCAAAGTTTACTTCAACGACACTTAACATTATCAATAGAAAATGGGGTCAAAACCGACTAACTTTTATGCTACTTGCGCATTTGTTTATGCTTACCTCCATAGCTACAGTTCCAAAGCAAACCTTAGTGAAATAATAACCCAACAAGATTTCTGGTTCAAGGATTAAATGTTGAAGTGACACCCTTCCCAAATCCACAGATAATCAGGCATATTTATTCCCTTTATATGACAAGAAATGGATAATAGTTTCTCTGCTCCCTAATTTTTAATAGCCTGTTACCTGAGATCCTGTATTCATTGTGTGACTGACACAGCTGCACCCGCAGCGTATTTACTGGTCCGAGACCTGCAGGTTACCGCACTTAATAGTTCTTGGTTGTCTTGTGCTGACACCTTTGGGGGCCATTTACCTGTAATTAACCCACTGTTTCAGCTAGACTATTGCATGAACTTATCAGCCTGTTTGTGCTGTATGGTTTGACAGATATTTTTTTCCATGATGAATTTTATAAACAGAGGGCGAATCACATATTTATACACAGTGACGTAATGCTAGCAAGCGGTGCTCGGAGCATGCTTTTCCTGGCTATGACAGGTAAAGGTTTCACGCCAGTAATTCAACCTGTGGAAACAGACGAACAGAGCTAACACCTTCTAGTTCACTCAATGGATTACAAACATATACGTTTTATACACCAAAATGTTCGTAAGAATTTTTTACATCAAATTAACACCAGAAAATATGTGCATGAATAGGAAATTTTCCAGCAAATTGCCATGGCAACCAGCTCTGCGTAGTACTACTTGCAATATCATTGCGCGCGCATAGTGCCGACTCCAGCTGAATCACTGTGTATACTGGTGCCAGTGTACATACCTTCATAATATTCATGTCAGCTCAAAGCATACATTATTTTCCACTATTAAGCCAAAATCTGCCTTTCTGGTAGCAATTTTTTTTAATATACAGCCCCTTGCATCCCTAGGCCTCATATTTTATTGGATTCTCCAATCATGTTACCTCAGCACAGGCATAATTCCCCCCCGTGGAACCTAAACACTTGCATAGCTTTTGATTCTATTCATAGACTAGCCTTTTTTATCTTGAATGTTTTCAATGAAAGGTGTCTGCACGACACCAACTGCATACTTTATTTCAAAAAGTGACCCAACAAAAGTTATTCGCCTTAATGCTAATATGAGAATATATAGTAAATACAATGGTGGTTTCATCCCTGAACGTTGCTTTAACGTACATACTTTACTGCATCAACTACCATCCGGTGGGTTTATGCAATAAAATATATGTGTTATAATCCTGAAAAACAATTCAGGCAGGTAGGCTTAATTTCATGATGCAGTCTGTGATCTGGAGAGCACTATGCTTTTTAAATTTAGGTTATCTCTCCCCCCCCCCCTCCGCCGTCTGCTTTCAAATTTGTCTAAAGGTTTATCAATATGAGCAGAAAATATAGGCTTTTTAACGCCCATAGCCACAGGGGAAACCAGCAGAATGGTCGTCATTGTATTATGGTCGCTATGAACCCATTCATACTGACCGCAAAAGTCACTGTCCACCGAAAATAATGATTAGGATTATTAGGGAACAAACAAAAAATGATGCCCCGCCCCAACGCTGTTTTCCTATTTTAAACACCACCTGCTGCCCCGACACATATAATCTATACATTGTCACAAATCCACTGTTTTGATCCCTGCCTAAAGATTGCATTGTCGGACGTATTTTAGCCCACTTTGGCCACTTTAATCCTCGCAAAGCCCCTCGATTCCACAAAAGCCAAAACGAAAAGACCAATTTATTCACTGGCGGCCATTCAGAGGGAAGGATAAATTTGAGTCCGTACGCGTGGATCACTTCCGTTCAACCAAAAGTGGCTTTGTCGAGCAGAGATTTTCATATCCAGCCTATAGTTCTCCTCGGCGTTATTGTCTTGCCGGACAGCGGACATTCATTGTTCTTTATTGTCATATTTTCTGCAAAAGTTTTGAATGTAAGTTAGTATGAAAGAAGGACCCCCTGGTAAACGTTCCCCTAGTCAGCAGCCGTAGCGCCCAAAGTGAACCGGCTAAGCTTATGATCCAGTCTAAAACTTGACCATTCAAAGGTTAATTGACAAAATTAAATTAAAGTCAATAACCATTCGTTTCAGTCTCTTTTGTAATTTTGTTCTTATTGTTTTCAATTTCTATTTATTAAAGTTATTGGTTTGTCCCGGCTGTTGCATTGCGTTTTATTCCCGTCACAAAAAGAGACCAACACTTGCATATAACTAACTTCGCAATTCCAAGGTTGATGCAGCGAAATAGAGGCTACCACTTTCATTTTGGGTAAACTGTTTGCTATCCCGGAATGTTACTGTCGAGTCTGTGCTCATATTTGCCTTGTATTTAACATATATTGCTTACATGTTGCTTGATACCACCAGTGTTACTCTACATATTTTTACATATGCAAGGGATAGAATTATCTTTGCTACAAACTGTAACATTGTTCAAGCCCTGCAAAGCATGTTTCTATATACAATATAGCAATGCAGGTTTGATATAAAACTTTGTGTTGTTTTCATCGTTCTGTGTACGTAGTTTTCTTTCATTCCTCTTTAGAATAAAATATGGAATAGTCAAGCAACATGTTGTTAAGACCTTTGACTGACATATATAGGGAACCACATCAGGTAATTTCTAATACTTTAATATATATATATATACATATATATATATAAATGAAATGAAATGCCTTGTTTTAACAACATATTAGAATGAAGACATTTACCGGATTTTAATATGTCATAAGGACATTAAAATACGTAAAAATATATAAGCGGTGAATTAAGTATTAAATAAATTATCTGATGTGGTTCTCGATTTCAAAATAAAAAATTTTATGAACGTTTTTACTTTAATATATGTGAATGAAATGTTTTGTTTTCAATGATATATTAAAATTTGAAGGTGGTGCCATATAGTAAAGAAATGTAACAAATTTTAATATTGTATTTGTGTCTTTTTGTCCAGAACCACTTCCTAGTAGTCATTACCCTATTTCGCAGTCCGAACTCTTAACTCTCCATAAGCTAACCTGTCCCTGTCTAACTTATATACATAGAAGTACTATTGTCCACATTGCACACGTTCCTCTGTAAAATTTTGACATAGGCTGTATTAGCCCAAATAAATTAAAGGGTCTTCAGCGGGTAACTACTCAACATGTTTTGGAGCCTTTTACCCGTACATGTCTCTCTGAGTAGCGGCTCCTTGTCTAAGCTAAATATTCAGCAAAGACAACCCACATATATATATAATGAATAAATATGAACGTGGCAATTGATGAATTAGCTAAATACGTAAAGTTTTGCGTATAACTGCAGAGCTTCATATCAAAGAAGAATACCTGTCAAACAAACCATAATTACCAAATTTGCATAGATAAGGCAGGTAACAATTTTGGGATCATCTGCAAAACATATTATCTGGATGTTTTGAAAAAGGAACTTGGTATAAACAATATTTCAGACATAAGAGGAAATGACGTTTATACATTACACAAACAATCCATTGATAATTTGATAGATGCACATAAAGATGAGATGAAAAGGAATTTTAATATCAAAATTTCTGAAGAGGACTCCTCTATTCCACTTTTATTCTGGATACCCAAATTACATAAAAACCCTTTTAAATCTAGATTCATAGCTGGTGCTTCAAAATGTACTACTAAGCAATTATCAAAAGAAGTAACATTGTGTTTGACTGCAATTAGGAATCATTTTCGTAAATACTGTAATGCAATTTCTAGAAACTGTGAAATAAATTGTTTTTGGAGTATTAACAATTCTTCCGAGTTTGTATCTAAAATCAAAGATGTTAAGGCAAAAAATATGAAATGTTTTGATTTTTCTACACTGTACACAAATCTACCCATAGATGAAGTCAAAAGTTCACTTTCAAAATTAATTAGCAAAATGTTTAAACATAATGGTAAACCATACATAAATATATTTTTTTTTAATATATATATATATATATATATATATATATATATATATATATATATATATATATACTTTATTTTTCGTACTCGCAGTACATGGAGTTACAATTGAGCAAGGAAAAAAATCAAATAATCAAATCACAAGTAGATAATGGAAAGTCAGTTCATACATTACAATTCACATTAATATCAAGACAATGCGTATCCCAATCTTAATATTAATTTGTACATAAATAATCGATCAGTTGAAGTACCTCTGTTTGGTTTAAATTACAGGCCATTCCTCCGTCACGTACTTCACACAGATCGCGAATGAGCATGGCATGTGCCCTCTGTTCTGGTGAAGCATGGCCCACATTCCCTTTGACGTTACACAGATTGCTATAGAAATTGACATCATTCAACAAATAATTCCTTCGTATATTGTACCTCTGTAATAAGTAGTTTAACGTTCTGCCTACCGGCGATCGTGAACCCTTATGAATTATTTTGAGACAAAATCCAACCAAGGGATTCTCACTCATATTTAGTTTGTGAATGAATTTAAAGAACCGTGAGTGTAACTGTACCTCGAACGGACTTACTCCACATATCTCAGAGAGTAGTACATCATGAGTTCTATAAGGCAACTTCCATATGTGGCGTACTGATTTACGCCAAGCAATGAGCAATTTCTCTATTTCTGGACTTGTGTAGTCCCATAGCTGTGAACCGTAAAAACACGTTGCATATACAAAGAAAGCATATTGGTCACACAATAAATATTCAAAAAGTAACGTTAAATCTTACACTGTTGAAACTTTGATAGATGCTATAAAATTTCTCTTGGATAATACTTTTGTTCAATGCGGACCACTGGTTTTTCAACAAATAAAAGGCATTCCAATGGGTAGCAACTGCTCCCCTTTACTGGCAGATTTATATTTAACCTGGCTTGAATTTAAGTATATGGATAAATTGATGAAAAAGGACTTTCAAATGGCTACAAAATTATCAAACAACGCAAGATATATTGATGACATTGCTTGTGTAAATGTACAAAATTTCAGTGAAATTGCTAAAGAAATTTACCCAAAGGATGTCCCTTTGGAGGGTAACAATTCAGATGGTTTCAGAGATGTGTTTTTGGACTTGGATATTCAGGTCACTAATGACAGGTTTTGTATTAAAGTCTATCACAAAATAGATGAGTTTAACTTTGAAGTAGTTAAAAATCTTTTCCCGGACAGTAATATTTCGGATACTATTGGATATAATACATTTTTGTCACAAATTTTGAGATTTGGTCGTATTTGTTCTAAATTTCAGGACTTTGCATCAAGAACCAAATTTATTTACAATAAACTTGAGTCCAAAGGATTCAAAGGTGTACTTGTGATCAAATATTTCTACAAATTTTGCTGTAAATATCCCGAGATGGTTAGAAAGTTTGGCTTCAATAATTTTAGAGTTTTTAGACTTGCCTGTTTTGCTACTTAATTTTATCTTTTGACACCATTATGTTTAAACGTTCACCTTTCGGACATTTTAGGCTAGCTTGTTTTCTGTTAGGTAAACCCCCAAGGGCTACAGATAGCAAGAAGCGGTCAAACACAATGTTACTTCTTTTGATAATTGTTTTGTTGTACATTTTGCAGCACCGGCTATGAGCCTAGATTTAAAAGGGTTTTTATGTAATATATATGTCATAAAGAAATTCACATACGTACAAAATATATATGCGGTGAATTAAGTATTGAATAAATTATGTGATGTGGTTCTTGATTTCAAAATATAAATTTTATGCACATTTTTATTGTTAAAGCAAAGAACTAAATGAACCTACGTATGTAAAATAATGTAGAAACACCACAAGATTTTTAACCAAGAACAGCTTACAAATAATAAACAGTACATTTGTTAAACAAGTTTCATGCTTGGAAAACTTATGAACCTTGTTCCTTGTCTTTATAATATTACAAGTAGAAGCATATATAACAGTGTTAATTGATGTGCTACGTTGTAACGTGCAGTTGGGCCCTATGTGAAAATAGTAACATCCATCATGACCTCCACCCTTGGCAGATGCGAAGCACATTAAATATACACAGGCTAATCTTACTTTGTGAAGGGTATAGGCAGGAGCTAATACATTGTGCAACACAAAAAGATTCGAGAAAAGGCAATAAAAAATTGTCATAACCAAGTGCGTTCCAAGTTCGTTCATTGTTTGTTCCTGTGCGCACACGTGTCCAGCATTTTTCTTGGGCTTAACTGTATGGACAAATGTAAATTGATCTCATTGGAACTTTTCCCAAATTTCTTTCCCATATTTTTTTAAGTTATGGTCATGGCTTAAAAATTACAGGGAAATGTTCAAGTCGGGATTTAGGAACAGCCTAGCTAATTTGTTATTCCTTCATAGTGTAAAAAAAAATAACTCAGCTTGCATGATGTACTATTTTGGGACTAAAGTTGGAATTTATGTTGGTAGAGAGACATTTGCTTTGCATGTAATTTTATGTGGCACTTGAAATATTAAATAAGTTCAACAAAACATGTTTGCATTGTATGCATGGATAACATTAGAGCAAATGTCTTTGCTGATTGATATTTTTGCATCCTTATGATATAACAATTACTGGACCGCAACTCAGACAAAATATTTCATAATTATGTTCTGGCACTTTGAGAAAATTAAACGGGCATGATTAATCCAACACAAGTTCAATCATTTTGTCTAATAGCATAAACTTTATTGGCCGTATCAACAATACAAAAGACGTTGTGCTAGGTACATGCAATTCACATCTAATATGCTAGACAAATTACAGAAGTGTTATACATTTCTCACCACATGTATGCACAAGACTAATACACTACAAAAATTCTGCAGATGCTGTTTAGACATGTTGTGCAGAGAACTCTACTGCCATGAAAGTAAACGAAACGATCTAGTTAGATTTAACTATCCTGTTACATTTACCTCAGTAGATCCTTAACAAATGCATAACTTTAGTCTGAAATGACAGTCTTCACTTGGTACTCATGCATGCTTGTAACATTAAGTGTCATTTTCTTGCTTCTCAGCGAAAGTTATTTCACAATAAAAAAAATTCAGGACAGCGCGAGTACCAACGGCAGTGGAAAGCAATAACTAGAGGATTAAAAAGGCAACACAATGAAACATTTGTAGACAATGACGAGAGTGATGAAGAACTCATAGTGCAAAGGCCAGTTCCCCAAGTTATACCAGCGAAAAAACTTCCAGAAACTTATGGAAATGTAGAGATTCCTATGCTTTTCGCAGAGGATAACACTGACAATGAAAACGCAGATGATGAGTTTATGTGGGATTTGACAAATCAACATAGTACTGTGTCATCCGACCCCAAGGGCGATACTGAAAATGACTGCTTTGAAGATCAGCTAGCTCTATGGGTTACAGAATATCAAGTTAAACATAATGCAGTTGACAGTCTGCTCAAGCTATTGAAGAACTCTGGTCATCCTAATCTACCTCTTGACCTGCTCCGTCTTTACTCCACACAGCTGGTGGAAGTGCAGAACAGAGCTGGAATGAAGTACTACTATTGTGGCCTGAAAATGAGTTGATGAAACATTTTAAGATGTATCCTTTGCAAACTAGAAGAAATGTTGATTTACTCGAAATGTCCCTGAATATTGATGTCCTGCCCCTGTTCCAGCATGTCACTATGGCCAGTGTTATGTCCCATTGTAAATATGCAGCCTGTTATCGTCTTTCCCGTGACCTTGACCTTTGGAAACTCAAAACCGACTGACTTGGACTTCTTATTCTTATCTAACATTATTAAGGAATAAAAGACACTTTTGCAGGATGGCCTCCAAGTTCATGATGCCGCTGTTTGAGTGATAATTAGGTGCATTGTGTGCAATGCACCCGCTAGAGCAATGGTCAAGAGAACAAAATGATATGCAGGCTATGCCCAATGTGACAAGTGTAGTCAGCGAGGTGAACATATTGGGAGAATGACTTACCAAGATACAGAAAATATACAGCTTCGCACAAATATCTCATTTAGTGACCAGTCTGATGCAGAGCATCACCACGGTGACCCATCCCCTTTTTGTCAGCTGCCCATTGACATTTTAAAAGACTTTCCTATTGACTACATGCACCAAGTTTGTTTGGGCTAAATGAAAAGGCTCTTGCTGATTTGGATCCGGGGTAACAGAAAAGTCAAACACACCGCTGTTGAAATTAAACAAATAAGTGATCCGCTAGAGGGAATGAAAAAGCACATCCCTTCAATATTGCCAGGAAACCACGTTCCTTAAAGGGGCATTCTGTGGTATTTTTTGTCGTGGACGGGACATTTTGCAGACTTTATTATCTCCTGTGCTTCATCATTTTCAAGTTAAAACTTCTTTATTCTTTATCAAGGTAACTATATGACCCCCTTAAGATAACTGATGAAGAAAAAAAACTTCTTGGTTTTTTTCGTAAACGATTGATCTCTAGTTCAGTACCTTCAGTTGTCAGAACACACGCAACATAGGACTGTTTGCCTTTTCTACCAGGAAACTCAACCACTATATAATCGCCATTTTTGACCGATACAACTGATGTATCACATTCTTCATTTGTGTTTTCTTGAGTCCCTCGTGTGTCCTCTACCGTTGGCATAGATGAAACACTTGCCACATCATCTAGTTCATGCACCCCATCTTTCAACAGTTTAACCACCTTCAGGTCTGTTGGAACACCTGTGCCGTCAAAGCTAGAATTCTTTGCATGGCCAATTTCAACTTTGCTGGTTGGAGTGACGTAGTGCAAATCACGAGTGCCTGTCACTGGAAGAGCATTGGCCCATCTGTCATTCAAGGAATTGTCATGTTGGCAATTTCATCCTTTGGTAGATACAGCATACATATCTTGCTGCTGAGTCCCTTTGCTGCTACCCAGAAGGATCGTGCACTGTTTACAATATATTTGCCCTGCAGAACTGCTCGCCAAACTGCCCTCTTGACTTCTCCTCCAATACCATCAACTGGCCCTTCACCGTGGGCTGCGGCAAAGAAGCTCCTGTCAGCTTCACAACTGAAGTCTTCAACATGATACAACAAGTTGCTAAAGTTGTATCGATTTTTGAATTGACTCCCTACACCATCTAACCAGTAGTGCACTTTTGTGATGTCAAATGGTAACTTTGCCTTTACATCAGATAGAATGAGTTTATTGTATGCATAGACACTTTTTTTGTCATGGCATAGTTCATCTGACACAATAGTGTATGAAATATATTGTAGTTCATCACTGTCAGCTGGCCTGAAATATACTATCACTGTGAATATGGTCACACTTTCATTGGACCAGTGAGCCTCCATGATTTCTCTTTGTTGTGTCAGTGCATAATTCTCAGAGAAATCTTCATGGATAATGATTTCACCAGGTGCCAATGTCTCCTTGAGTAATTTCATTTCCCTGTCTTGTCTTCTTGCATCATGCACATGTCTTGCAAAAGATTTCAGTTGTGTCTAAAGGTTTTCCTTTGCTTCTTGCAGTGTAGCCATCAGGGAAAGTTTCTGGGTTTTGCCATCCTGAGTTTGCCATTGGTGGAAAGACACAGTTTGCTCCATGTCTACATTCTCAAAACATTGATTGATAAAATGCACCCCACAATTCTCACATTCTCTGTCGACACATGGCTTAGCCATATCACAAACTGTCAGATTTACATCATCAGCATGCTGAGGTAAAGCAGGTACAACTCTATGCAATCCAGTTGCAAGTAGATCAATGTTCTCATGATATTTGCACATGCACACCTCATGGTCTTTGCTTGTAATAGGTACAACATGCTGTGGACGTACAACATGCTGTGGACGCAGCTCTGCAAACTTTGAGAATCGTATTTCCTTGCTGCAGTCTTGCAAGAAGACTTGATGAGCCTCTTTCAAATTCATCACAGGAAGACGTTTTTGTCTGTGCTCATGTCCAGTGTCTGTTTTTACTGAGATGAAATTCTTTTTGCCTGGACACATCCTGGAGATATCATTTCTTTGATAGAAGTCAATGACTTCTCTTTTAAGTTCATCTGACAGACTATCACATCTCTTCTTCCTATCATTCACCTCGATCCGCCTCTTAGCAGATGGTGCTCCCAATGCTTCATTTACAGCCTTTCTCTTCTGTGGTGTCAGAGTCTGTACTATTTTCGCAAGTACTGCAGCCTGTCTGTGTGGCGACTTTGGTAAAATGTCTGCTTGCTCTGGACACTGTTTTGCCGAGACATGCACTACTACTGAATGCTTCTGGACATTCCCTTGAAGTGGTTGGTGTATTTGTAACTTCAGTTTGTGTGGCCCTTTTCTTCTGACGGTAAATTCTCTTTCTGTCTCTTTCCTTCTTTCTCAGGTTTTCTGCAGATAGCATATCCTGGGACAATTTTAACTTCCTTAACTTTAAGGGGATACTTTTGACTGTCTTCTTTCACCTTTTCTCTGAATTTCTTCGTTCTCTCACAGGTAGAGGCAGGCATCTTGCCGGCTCTGTGTCTGCTAACAAACTGGCCATATGTGTGTACCTCTAGCATGTAGGCGTTGTGCTTTCAGGAAGACATTAAGTTGGATGCAATAGTCCTTCCTACCCATAGCAAGCATTTTCATGTACAGGTAGAAGTACTTGTAATGAGTGTCACTTTTAAACTTGACAAAGCTTAGTTGATATTGCAACTAGATCAATACATATCATTCTGCTTATTGGGTTCCCTGTTAATCTCAAGCTCTTTACATGTTGGGAAACTGTGAATTTCCTCACAGAGTCACTATGGGAAGATCAGAATTGTTTGGAGGCTATATGTGAACAAACAATTGTTATCACTCTTCGCCTCAGTGAGTAGGGATTCCTGTACACATAAGCCCTTAAGACAGCTGTGTTGTTGCTACTGCATGGTGATTGCCAGGTATTGTTGTGTTAGCAGTAAAAATGTTCCCAACAGATGATTTCAAATATCATCAGAAACAGATAAAAAAAGAGAAATGAATGAATGAACTTGATTGATATGAACCATACAAAGCACAGCTCGCACATTTTAAGAATTTGACACTCATCAAAATTCAAAATTTACTCTGGGTCAAACAAGGTTTTTGATATCCACCTACTCTATCATCATTTGTCTAGAAAGTTTTGCAGAAAATCACAAAAGCATAAAAGATAGAACATAATTTGTAACGTTTTGTCCATACATATAGCAGAGTTCCATGCAAGCTGTCCCGTCCGCGACATTTTTTTTTAAATCAGGGTTCAAATTCATTCAATATTTTTTTTTTCAAGTTTTCTTACATAGTTTTTATGGAGTTATTAAAGGATCCAAAATATCTTTTTGAAATATGTCCTGGTTTTTGCATGAGGCTAACTTTAATAAGACAAACTTCGCGGATGGGACATTTTAAGCATTTGACACTCATTAAAATTTTAAATTTAAATTTTACTCGGGGTCAAACAAGGTTTTTGATACCCACCTACTCTATCATCAGTAGAAAGTTGTTTTGCAGAAAATCACAAAATCATACAAGATAGAACATAATTTGTAATGTCCCGTCCGCGACACCAGTTTTTTTTTAATTTGAATTATTTAAAGTAATGAAGGCAGGAGATGAAAATTCATCTCTGCTCCTCCAAATATATAATCTTAGCTTTGAATTTTTTTACATACAAACAACTTTCAACTACTTTTAATTTTTGAAGGTCATGTCCACATTACCACGGAATGCCCCTAAAAGAAGTGGACAGGTGGAAGGCTACAGAGTATAGACAGTTCTCGGTATACACTGGGAAAATAGCTTTGAACGGAATTTTAAGACAGGTCTTGTATAACAACTTCATGTATCTGAGTGTTGCAATTTCCATACTAGTGTCGCCTAAGCTAGCGGCACACCATGCAAGATATGCCCATGATTGCCTCAAGCACTTTGTGACAGAGACACGTGACTTGTATGGCTAAGAATTTTTCGTCTATAATGTGCCTTCATTACTTCATCTAGCTGATGAAATGAGTGAATATTGATCATTGGATGCATGTGCTGCATTCCCCTTTGAAAACTACATGCAGGTGTTGAAAAAACTTGTAAGATCAGGTAGGAATCACCTTGCACAAATTGTGAAGAGACTGAGTGAGAGAAGCAGACAGACAGGGTCTGGACTGCAAGAAAATACATGTACAATGATGTCAACTGTATCACCAAACAATGCTGACGTTCTGGATGACCAAGATAACCCGAGAAACCTAAGTACTCCGCATATCTCCGTCATTGTCCCAGGGTAAAATAATTTGGCCATACCAATCTTCCCCACTTATTGAATTTGACCATTTGACATCAGGTAAGCTATTGTTGTTGTTTCAATTTGCTTGTAGGTGTCCTTCTGCTACTGGCCATCACCAAGTCCAACCCACAATCGAATAAAAAAAAGCAGAAATTCCAGACAAGCTTCAATGGAAAAGTGTCCCATCACTGTTTTTAGGAAAACGAGGACGGGTAAGGGACTAAATTTCAACAGTGACATTGCTTTTGTACATGTACTGTCAATCTTGCCTTGGGATGTACGTACCTGACAATTGTTTGATGTTTGCAGAGGACTTTGTCAAAGCACTTGGCTTTATCTAAATGCAGATAAATTCAGAGTAATTCAGATGTGATGTGCAATGGCAAATTCTTTTCTTTTTGTCCCCCGCCACCGAAGGTGGCATAGGGGGACATAGAGTTAGTGAGGATAGGGGGCCTGCCGTCCGTCTGTCCGTGCATCCGTCCGTTCGTGCGTCCGTCCGGGAGCATATCTTTAGAACCCTAAGATATAGAATAATGAAATTTATACCAGAGATGCATCATACCATGGGCATGTGCACTGTGTATTGTTTTTGACCTTGACATATTTTCAAGGTCACAGAGCCCAAGAACATATCCATTTTCGTGTAGAGCCTAAGAACATATTCATTTACGTGTGTCTGGCAGCATATCTCTAGAACCCTTAGAGATGGAATAATGAAATTTATACCAGAGGTGCATCATACCAAGGACATGTGTGCCATATATTGTTTTTGACCTTGACCTATCTTCAAGGTCACAGCGCCCAAGAACATATCAATTTTTCGTGCATCCAGACATGCTTTTTTATGGTATAGCTTACTTCTGTATTCTCATGCTTTGAATGCTTGCTTGTAGTGGCACCTACCCTATGTGTAGTGGCACCTATCCCTGTGTGTATAATGGCACCGTTTAAAGCATGTACAACTTTTAGCACCATATCATATATTAAGGAACAAACTTGGTATATGATATCATACATATAATTTTATGCCTAGGTGGTGCATCCTTTCAACAAGTGTAATCACCTTTGCAACTGTTTGCCCCACTTGATGTTATATTGTATAGGCCCTATGTGTGGCATTAAAAAATACTGTGGCGGGGGACGTAGATCCTTTGGATCACTGCGCACTTGTTTGTTTAATTCCACCAAACTTAGAAAACTCAGGTAGGATATAAATCAATTGAATGAAATATAAATCTATAACAGGGCGACTTCTTTTTCAGAGGTACAATACATAATGAGAGTGACCAAAGTGTTTACAAGTCAGTTTGAATACCCAGGACAAAAAGTGACTGCATACTTTAAAATTTTTAGTCGTGAAACTGTTAAAAGTTTGGGGGGGGTGCAGATGAAGATGAGAAGGTTCAGAGAAAACATGCAAAAAAGGATGGTCAGCCAGCCGGTACTACTGTGCTAAATCCTCCACCTTTCATTCCCAAGCACTCCGCAAGTCCCAGGCCCAGTTACTGTTGTTTTGATAACATTATATCTGCAATCCATTATTTTTTACACACACCCACAAATTATTTATTTCAGAAAAAACTCCAGGCCCTCCCATGGATATCTCATGGGCACGTCCTACGTATTTATGCAAGATTCTGAATACTTCGTTTTTACGTACAACACCAAAGTACCTTTGAGGCACATTATCAATTTACAAAACTTTTCTGAAAGCTTGTCAGAGTCGAAAGTTTTTTGACTCTCACTTAGTGTCCCATTGCTCCTCCAGTCTATCCTACTTTTAAGGTAGTATGGTGATTTCGTTTGTAACTCCGAATGATATAATCTATAAAATGAGGCAAGAGGACCCCTAACCCTTTGATGCATAGGGTAAAACGCCCCTTTGGGGCGTTATGCCTGCGACATGGGGGCTTTTTGCCCCTAACATGGGGCAAAAGGCCCTTTTGTCCTTTTTATAAAAATTTGTTGACCGATCTGTTGACCATGAATTTGATCAACTGGCTGCTTCCCGGGTAAACGATTTAAGAATAACCTGATTAATGTATTGTGATTGGATCCCCAGGCCTGGTCCATAAACGGTTTGTAAAGGGACTGCAATTTCCAGGTGTGACCAGCTGCAAGGAAAAAGCCGTTGTTGAGTTCCTGCCCGTAAGTTCAATGATAGGCTTGACGGGGTGGGAGACGGCGTCGTGACGGTGATGTAAAATAGTAGAGACTGTCGTATTGCATCATTTAATTGTCTTTTATACTGTCTTGTATACATGTATTATCGATGAAATAAAGGTCTTTTGATAAGGCAGTGAGTCTCCGTCTCTCGAGAACGCGGAAGCAAGTGCCATCGTATGCCACTAGGCAATCCAGTTTAGATTAACATGGTTACAATAAAATACAATACAATTACCCCAATGCTCAAAATATGGGTTCATAAATATTTATTGCTTGTCCTGGAATTCCTCATTATTGATCTCTCGCAGGCGCGGATCGTGCGGGGGGGGGGTGTTTCGGGTGCGCAGCACCACCACCACCCCCACCCCAAAAAGGAGGAGAGGAATTATTTGTGTACCTCGCCCTCATGTGCATCCATATATGTCATATGTGTATATAACTTATTGGCATTTACTTTGTGTATTTCAAAATTGAAGGAGATAAAGGTCTCGACTCAAAAATTCAGCTACTATAATGGAGCAGGTAAACATCCCATTTTATATATGTAAATGAGTGAACCTTTTTAAATTTACATTTTAAAAATATGCAACAGAAATAGGCAGGTCAAGAGAATGACAAGATTATAGCAGCTCGAATGCATGTACATGTATATTCGCTCACATTTTGTTGTTAGTTGAACTTCAGTCATCACATGGGTTGATAAGTGTTAACTAAGATTGGATTCCCATAAAATATTTCCATTTTAAATTAAACGTTTTTTCATCAAATACATTAATAAGAACATGATTTATTTTTTGTTAAAATTTCGTGCCATATTTTAGAAAGTGTCAATATGTATTCAAATTTAAGATTAAACGTAAAATGCATAAAATAAAATATCAAATGTACCTGATGCAATATTTTTAAAATGTCTCTGTAAGGTCGCAAATGTACAATTGTGAGTTTTTTAAGAACGCCATGGGAAGAAAATATCGGTGAGAGATTTTACTGTTTGGTTATTTCCAAATAAACTAAACAACAGAGTCAAAATGAGCAAATGAGGTGTTGATATGCTCTATTTTTCCACCTTTTTATGTGTTTATGTAAAAGTGAAAAAATATAAAAGGATTGAAACAGGCTTTTCTCCAAAAGGAAGAACTTGAGTGAATGAATCTCGAGACCGTTATATTACTGAAACAAAAAATAGATCAATAAAAAGCTTTCAACTTCATATGAATATGTGGTCTGCTTCCTACGTTTTCCTCTATTATTTCTCGTATGACATTTTTTTTCTGATAATGTACAAATTCAGCAATGGAATATTCGTAAATAACAGATAGATACGTGTATGCCTTGCATGAAGGGGTAAAATATTATTATATGCCTAAACGAATGCATCTCTGAAGCCAGGAAAGTGTGTTGAATGACTCTCACGTGCTAAAATTCAGGAGCTTCCAAGGTCTCCGCCTCTTGTACCTCTTACAGGGCCTTACCCCGGACTCCAGGTGGGGTCTTGAAACTACCTCGCCTCCGGCAGCAGCAGCACCACCACACCCATTCAATATTTCTGATCTAGACCTACACCAAGCTCGTGACGATGTTCTTCACTTAGTTTTTCTGGAAGATATAACCAGGCTTATGGAACATTCCGCTAGATGTCACCACATTACATAATGTACGTTGACCGTTTGGCAGTTCAGCTTTATTTCTGCATGAAAACTTTTTCGACCAAAGCACAGGAAAACAGGACGATGAAGCACAACATTTGATGATATCTCCTTGAAGGTATGGCATTCTCTTGATCCTTTAATAAGTATTTAATACCCTTAGAGAGGACAACTCCTTCGTGTGCATTACGATTGTATTCCTACAATAAGGTATCCCATGGCAACAGTGAAAAATCTACATTCCTCGAAAAGTGAGTTGCAGCGAATGGGACGATTTGTTTGAATGTAGCAAGTCTACGAGAAAATCGTGTGCTAAACTGTGGATTCTGATCGGTCCATGGTAAATTGTATACAGGCCCGCGATGATGTTTTATTTCTGTTTTATGTATTTCTAATTTGACCATGAGTCTGACCGTAAGCTTATCAAATTTAATTTCTGTTAAATTTGATTTCATGTTAGCGCTGTTGTCGAATTGAACTGAGTTAAGAAGCCCTGGTTGAATCAATCCTCCTTTAGGCGTTCAGCCTTGCTTTAATTCCAATGGTGTCAATTCCTTATGCATGAATTGCCTAGAGAAAATACAGGGAAACGCGGTTATTGTCACCTTTAAGGTTAATGATGATATACCACGCGCTTTCGAGGGCGTGTTTTAAGCCATTAACCATTTCAAACTTCACTATTAAAGGTATCTTGAATGTTGCCAAGACACGCCTCGCAAATGGCATGTCAATGTGCAACGGACATTCTCTTTTGTTATTGGAGTTCAAACAGAATTACAATAGTGTATGGTTTTTAAGCGTCAACAATAATACCACTTGAACTGGCTTGACTACACTGCCGTAAGTAGGTGAAGTGGGACAGCGGTATTTACACAAGTGTTCTTGGTTTCGCGGTTATCAGCTTGTATGCTGGGGAACATGCCTACGTCACAGTTGACAGCTGATAAGGACATGTATGCGGACTCATGCCATGGAAGTACTTCATTGACATAACCCTGTACATCATGGTATGGAATAGCCACACAACAAAATAAATACAAATAAAATTATAACATCAAAAGAACAAACTATCTCTACCTATCTTGCATCTGTCTCTCTCACACACACACACACACACTCACATGTGCTCCAAGCTAAAGTGGTCCGTATATGTACACACAAACAGTAAATTTATTCAACCTTGTCATACCAACATGTGAGACGCTGTATATCGCAACCTATACAATGCAAACAAAGACAACCAGGTTTGGAACCACAGTTTATTGGCCAAGTCAACATCACCGCCTAAATCAGAACACCATGCAGCTTGCATGTGCTTGTTGACAAGACACAGGCCTATCCCCAATAAAGAGAAACTACGTCACTGTTGGATACTTTAATACTACAACTTCCTTATAATAAAGAAGAAGAAAAAAACGTTTGTGCATGTGGGATAGGTAAGGAAAATTTGATTGCAAAAGGCTGAAAAAAATACGCCAACTATAATACTTTGCTTCACTG
Source organism: Hermodice carunculata (assembly GCA_964020975.1). Classification (NCBI taxonomy): domain Eukaryota; kingdom Metazoa; phylum Annelida; class Polychaeta; order Eunicida; family Amphinomidae; genus Hermodice; species Hermodice carunculata. Next base: position 81,644,269 of record OZ026620.1, on the reverse strand, counting down.
ACCATAACCGCTTGCGTCGAGGACCGCTACCGCTTAATTATTATTATCACATCTTTATTCCCACTTATATTTGTAGAAGTACACTATATATATCATGGAAAAAATCACAAATGTCATATGACTGTGTGAGTCATAGAGAAGAACATAAATCCACAAATGTCTGTCGCTGCAAACATGGGTAGCCAATGCTGCAAAGCACAGTAACTCCAATTATTCAAATACTTGTATAAGCATGTTAGGCCGTACACAAGTGGGCTATGCACACATCGCATTCGGTCCGAGAAAAGTTACCATGCAGTTCCCCATCTCTAATTAAACAAAATTCTCTTACTAGAGAATCTGTTCCATTTGTTACAGAATCTAGTGTACTTTTTACACTCTGTAGCAACTCACGAAAATCATAAGTGAAAATTAGATTTGTAAAGTGCATATTTTGACAAGATAAAATTAAGGGAGTTACAAACTGATGAGCGGCTTCCACCTAAGGCTAGCCTGGCCAAGAAATTTGTGACAGAGTTGCAACTGAGATATAATTTATAGAAAAGTTTGAGAAAACGTTTATGGAGTTGACATTCAATATCTAGATCCATACATATCAGGTGCAGCGGAGCAGAATGACTATTACACAGCAAGTTCCAAATGTATCTCACTGCTTTACGCCAAGCGGTAAAAAAATAACAACTTCACTGCCAGAAAAACCCCCATAGCTGGCATCCGTAAAGAGGCATGCAATATGTCTTAAACAATCTGTATTTAGTGGTAGAGTACACATGTTTGAATTGCGGCCTTATTATATTACCTTCAGCATTAAATTTTCTTATATGATCACACACGTTTAGTTGATTCGCATTCACACCAATGTTTGGAATAAAGCAGATTTTAACAATTCACCTCCAAAGTAGATTGATGGTTCGTCCACTGCATTAATCTAATGAATGACTAACGCCAGTGCTGACGTCAGTGACTACATTTCCCGCTCCGGAATGAGTTGACCAATCAGGGAACTTTTTCCCTACTGCCCTGTGCCACACACGTGACATGTACTAATTCACAAGCGACTTATAACTGCCGCTTGGTGCAGTATAAAGCTATAATTAGGATTTTATCATCTCCATATAGGGCCAACTGTGCCCCCAACACCCCAACACCCCTACACCAAGCCCCCGTACAGTAAAAGGGCATAGTAAGCTCAGTGACCAATTAGGGTTGCCCTTCTATCAAATACAGCATTAACGAAAGTTAATATTGACTGCCTGGTAGAAAAACTTCCGTCCCCTAAAGACATTATGATAGTAAACTTTTCTTCCTTAAGTAAATCACCAAAAAAAATTAATTTATTGGTCAGCTCCCTGTATAATATTTGTCTTATATCACGATATTTTTCACAATCTGTTAGAAAATGATTTTCATCCTCAACAGAGTTTGTATTGCATATCTTACAAGTCCTTCGGTCTACAGGAGTTTTTGGCTTTGTATGTCTGTAAGATTATATTTGAAGCGTGTGAGCGCTTATTCTTATCTTACTGAATTTGTTACGTTTTTTCGGGTATTACTAGTTCCAAATATCTCGCCATTTCAAATTTTGTTTTGAATTTGCTGTAGGTTCTTAACTTATGCTGTTAAATTCATTTCTGATCAAGTCAATTACAGCTTTTGGTGTTCGTCCGCCAAAATTATTGCGAAGTTCCTGAAAGCCGAACTGAAATAACCTGCAATGTTTCCCCCAAATTGCACAGTTCATAATTTTATAACATTTATATTTCATAGAATCATGTTCACTGTTGATTAAATATTGCCAAAATTTTACACTGTTACATAAGAGATCGATTAAGACAGGGAAGTTCACCAGCTGTGCTCTGAATGCCGCATTTGTGGCTTTCCTGTCAAAATCTAAAACAAAATTACCAAACTTAGTGTGAATGCTTTCAGGCATGGTTTTTGTCACATAGTTTGGTAAAAATTACTTTTATTGAGTACACACTCCACACTTCACTATCATGAGATATAAGAGAGAAAATGAGTTATTTGTATAACTTGTCAGCCAATCGAACAGTTTTATTTAGCGGAAATTGTCTGAGTTTAAAGAGAGCTTTGTTAGCCTGATTCTTCAGCTTGGAAATAAATAGCCTGCAAGAAGACCCCTTAGGTACAAACTTCAATACCCAGGTAAGTACACCTAGAGGTTATTTCCACAGGATCAGACCCATAGAAAAAATTAGATGAATTACACTGTCTACCTGATTTACTGAAAACCAATACCTAAGTATTGGAAAGATTTACTTTTAAATGCCATGTGTTGCTGTAGTCGTGTAATTTGTTTAAACATTCTGTAATCCTTTTCAACAGGTCGACATAACAGCTAAATCATGTGCACAGAGCACACAGTTTAGTTTAAGATCATAAAGGGAAACTGATGGTGTATTTCTTTTCATTCTCTCTGTACCATGCTGTATCCCACAGTTTATGTACAATAAAGATTATTCGGTGTAAATTTCATGCTTCTGAAACAAGCAGCACCTGCCATTTCTTCTCCACTTGCTAGATTATTTAACCTCTTGCTGGACAATAGGAAATTTCCTTCAGCCTGGAAAAGAGCTAACGTTACACCACAACATAAAAAGGCCTGGAAGATTCATGCAATAATTATAGACATGTTCATTACTTAGCTGTATTGGTAAAGTTTTTGAAAAAAAATAGTATTTAAACACGTTTCAACTTTTTCCTGGACAATATCGTTATATGTGCTCACCAATCCGGTTTTATACCAGACGATTAAACTATAAATCAATTACTTCTTCTCTATCACGAACTATGTCTGGCTGTCGATCAGCAAAAAGATGTTCGTGTCACTTTTCTTGATATTAGGGAAGCATTTGATAAAGTTTGGTACTCTGGTCTATTATTTAAACTAAGGAAGTCTGGTATTGTAGGAAATATCCATGACTGGTTTTCTGAATATCTCAATGATCGCTACCAACGTGTTGTGGTCCAAGGTCTAACCTCTAGCTGGGCGGAAATAATTGCTGGCTTTTTAGAAGGTTCTGTGCTTGTCTTTTCCGTTTTTTATATATATAAATGATATAGTTGACCTCGTCAGATCGATTATAAGATAGTTTGCTGATGACACTTCTCTGTACCTGAATATTGATAATCCAGCCACTGCGGCTGAAGTTATTAATTCGGATCTCCCTAATGTGTCCAGTGACTGGCTGGTAACGGTTAATGCTTTGAAAACAGATTCAATGCTTATTCCTCGGAAATCTAATCCAACTGATCACCCCTATTATATCCCACGGTCACGTGGTGAAAGACGTTAAACATCACAAGCACGTGGGACTCATAATTCGTTCAAATTTAAAATGGTCCGATCATATATCCCACATTTGCAACAAATCAAGCAAACTGATCAACATTATGAAGAGTTTGAAATTCGGTCTGGCCAGAAGAACTTTGGAAACTATTTATATCTGTTTTATACGCCAATTTTGGACTATGGTAGTCCAATTTGGAGTGGCTGTACAGCATATGATAATGAACAATTAGATACCGCATGAAATGTACTGGTGCAGTGTATGGAACCAGCAATGCTAATTTATATGAGGAAACCGGATGGCTGACTCTGGCTAAACATAGGGAAATATCCAAAGTGGCTTTAATATATAAACTTATAAACAATCTCGCTCCCGATTCTGTATGTTCTATCATTTATAGTGCGTTTTATCCAGTTACTAAAACCCATGATACCCGTCAGAGGTTTGATCTTCCTCATCTTCTTGCTGGATATGACCTTTTTGATACATCATGTTTTTTCTTCCACAGCCTGGTTCTGGTACCAGTATCCCCTCGTGGCTAGGAATTCTTCTTCATTACAGATATTTAAATCTGAAATAATCCAAAAAATCCCTCGTCAATGTAATTCCAGGAACTTTATAACATTGGCGATAGATTTCGTCCAGTTCAACATACACGTCTTCGTCTAGATGCAAGCCAATTAAATTTGCATTTATTTAAAATTGTTATAAAGGATTCTGTTAAATGGTTTTGTGGTTCACCTAGGGAAGAAACATGGCATTATTTCTTTATTTGTCCCTCATATGCTGACCAACCATCAGCTTTGTATGACTCGATTTCCCGCCTTGCACCATTTAGCAAACACACAGTACTATACGGCTCTCATGAAGCTTCACTTGAGCAAAATGTCGAAATTTTCTTAGCAGTGCAAGAATATATTTCTGGGAGGAATCGTTTTAACACATTAGGGATTGGCTGATTTTGTAAATTTTATGAGCATCTTTATTTGTATGTTTTCTTATTTAAAACCTATGGTCGGTCTAATTCACGACTTTGGTGGTTAAAAATTGGCCGGCTGTCTGTCTCGTCCAGGTGTCAGTCGTCTTTTGCGTGTATCTGTGTGTCTGGTTTTGTTCTGTTCATTTGTCCTCTCCGGCAAAAGGGATTTACATAGGGCTTTGTCCTCTTTCCTAATTGTAATCAATTATTGCTGTAATGCCCAATAAAATATATTTAAATCAAAGGGAAATTGGATCACAACCGTCGTTGAAAATATTAACCATATCGGCCCGAAACAAGTTAAACAGGTTTGGGCTTAATACGCAGCCCTGTTTTATACCAATGTTTGAGAAGAACGATTCAGTAAGGCCAGATTCACTTTTAATACAATATTTGACAACACTTTACATAGACTCTAGTACTTCCAAAATATTACCATCACATCATTTAAGAGTAGTTTGTACAACATGGCTGGTCTGTGTACAGAGTCAGAAGGGCATTTTAGATCCACAAAACAAACATACAATATATTACCTGGCATAGCATTAATATATCTGTCAACAAGAGTTTTAAGACTTAGCAGGCGATCTGCTGTCTGCTGGGTTTTTGTTTTTTTTTTTTTTTTTTTTTCTTGGGTTTTTTTTTTTTTTGTTTTTTTTTTTTTTTGTTTTTTTTTTTTGTTTTTTTTGTTTTTTTTTTTTTTTGTTTTTGTTTTTGTTTTTTTGTTTTTTTTTTTAATTAATTAAATTTTATTTATTATTTATTTTTTGTATTAGTTGTTTGGTTTTTGGTTTGTTTTGTTTTGTTTTGTTTTTTTGGGGGGGGTGTTTTGTTTTTGGTGGGGGGGTGTTTTTTGTGTGTTTTTGTTTTTTTGTTTTGTTTTGTTTTGTTTTGTTTTGTTTGTTTTTTTTTTTTTTTTTGTTTTTTTTTTGTTTTTTGGTTTTGTTTCATCCAATATGATGCACTGGTATAGTGTTGTTAGCTTCAAAAACGCAGTGCAGTCGTGAATTAATTATGCCGCAAAATAATTTACAGAAAGTGACTTGAAAGAGCCACCCCATTGTACTTACCAGGGTTGTAAGCATCCCCTTTTTATGCACCAGGAAAAGAATGTTTTCTCTACACATATCTGGAAAAGTTTCGTAACAAAGTATTGTATTAAACACTTTCACACAGATGGGCGCTAAAATCTCTAGTGCACTTTTGAACATCTCGTTTAGAATACCATCTTTGCCTGGAGATTTCCTCCGTCTTAATCCCCTGATGGCAGCTAGGACCTCTGAAGTTTGAATTTTGAAATTGAGTTCATTAAAGACTTTTTGTTCAATGTTATAAAATCCATCAAGTCCTTCTTATGAGGTAATTCATTTTGATTGGGTAATTTTTGAAAGTGAGAGGTCCAAGCGCTCTCGTCGATAGCGTTTACTTTCTCACAAGGAGTCTGTTTACTCAAAATAAAACAGGTTCTCTTGTATGCTTTCCAATAGGGGAGAGCAAGAACAGAAGCTTCTGCTGCTCCCCTGTCGAGGGCATTTCAGTCATTCAGGGCTAGAGTTACGTATTCGCATTACTTTTCTTGTAATTTACAACTTAATAACTTTAAAACCAGAAACAGCAAAATTGTGTGGTAAAATTATGTACATAGCTGACATGTTCACATTAATTTTGTTCTTTTAGCCTTAAAAAGGTCTTTTAATTTGATGTTAATTTAACATGCAATCCAATGGGAATACACATCTCTAGCCCTGAAGAATTATGTGTATTGAATTGTGTATTCAGCTGAATACACAGATAATTGGTAACTGTGACCTCTCCTATTGATCAATTAGTTTTCCTTGAAAAATGCGGGGGTTTTTTATTTAAGATTTTTTCGGTATCTTTTCCTTTAACACCTGTACTCATGTAGAATATGTATATTTTACGGATGCTCCCCTAGAGTCACAGCAAGTTTCCTCAGATCTTTGTACATCTCCGACATTTCTTTTTTCCTTTTCCTTTTAGTTGGTTTTCCTCGAGCATATACACTCTTAATTTTTGGCATGTTTGCTGTACGTGACAGCATTTCTGTTAAATATGACACTATGTCTTCGATTGGTGTAGAACCAGCAATCCGACTATCAATTATGGTAAAGTTATTTTGAATCTCATTTGTTAACAAGGCACTTCGAAAACGAGAATCATCACCCTCTTGCTATTTCAATTTCTTACAGTGTACAACATGACACGTAATTTGAACTGGTACATAGTAACCTTTTGTAATACATGTAGACAACATACAGTGGACAGATGCAGTATCAAGATTGTGCACACGGGAATAATATATATCTCTCAGCAAGTCTTGTTCTACCGTTATGTAATCAATCACACCGGAGTACCCGTGTGATTGTAACACGTGTAATATCCTAATTAATCTTCTAGAAATCTGCCATCCAGAATTCGCAGGCCCGAAGTTCTGCACAATTCAAGCAACGTCTGACCATGCAAGTTCGGCTAAGCCCTATCAAGGTTATTTCGTCTCGTATAATTTGTATCGCATATGCATGTGTCAGGTATAGGCATATTTCTATCAATGTCATTTACTGCATAGTCAGGGGGCATTTGCCTTTCTGGCGTTTATGTCCCCACATACCAGACATTTGCCAAGGAGAGAATATTTGGCCATATCAGCCTCCAGGATCTGGAAAATGTCATCATCCTTCTTTTGGGAATATGTAGACCCCTGTGGGCTTACATATACAAATGCAATGTAAATATCTGTGATAAATTAAAATAGGACATAGTCAATTGGATCCAAGAGACCTCATAACATGTGTAAGGAAGTGTCTTAATTCCCTCCCTGATCTGTTTCTTAATATATGTAACCATGCCCCCAAAACATCGATTAGTGTTAGGTGTCTTAAATTTGCATTTATGTGGCCCAAACTACCATGCTAACATTCTATTGAATGTGCAGGTGGGCCTGACGGCTGCAAAAATGCTACAACTTTGGTCCATTGTTCATTGGATGCGGCTTTTCCAGAAACCTGTAAATTGAAGTTGAAATGCATCTCTATCTATAATGGTTTTGGAGATATTCAACTTTTAAAGTTTTTAATGCCCTTAATCAGCATAATTTTAAATTCTACAACTTTCATATGCTCTCCATTATATTGGCAGGTGTCACAAACATATACATGCACATTGACATTTTGTGTCTCTCTGCAACAGATTGGAAGATATGGGACTTTGAAAGTTTTAATTGTCCCTAATTTACATAATTTTAAACATCATGACCATTCGAAACGATAAGGGCAATTCACTTGTAGGTCAGTCACCAAGACAAGTTTGATGGTTTCTGAGAAAAACTCCGGACAAATTTGGTCGGTTGAAAAAAGGAAAAAAAGAAAGAAAGAAAGAAAGAAAGAAAGAAAGAAAGAAAGAAAGAAAGAAAGAAAGAAAGAAAGAAAGAAAGAAAGAGAGAGAGAGAGAGAGAAAGAGAGAGAGAGAGAGAAAGAAAGAAAGAAAGAAAGAAAGAAAGAAAGAAAGAAAGAAAGAAAGAAAGAAAGAAAGAAAGAAAGAAAGAAAGAAAGAAAGAAAGAAAGAAAGAAAGAAAGAAAGAAAGAAAGAAAGAAAGAAAGAAAAATTGGTGGGTTGGCACCCAGACACAACAAAAAGGACACTCAATACGGAAGCAGGGAAGGAGATGATACAGGACAAAGGTGAGGAAGTTACAAGAATGACAAGAGCAATTTGAAGTTAACTAGACAGGACCTCACAGAAAGAAGGTTCTGCGCTTACAGTCTATAAGGCTGGAACAGAACAAGGAGCATACACAATTGAATAGCACATGCATGTACAGTAGTCTGGCCGTGTATGAGACCTATAATAGTCGCGTGACTGTGAGAGCATAAAGATAACTTATGGGAACTTCAAATCTTTTTTAAGTTCTCCATAAAACCGTGGACTGCTCAGAATATTTTCGACATGTGAACATTCTTCTGAACCGTAAAGGAAAGTTTTGAGGGCAAAAGAAGCTGCTCTTATACCAGTTTTGTGTAAATCGATTTTTATTGAACCGTATTTCAGGCAGTTAAAGAAAAAGTAATGTATCTTCATTCTCTGCACCACATAAACAGGATTTTGATTCTTTCATCCCCAATTTAAATAAATGTTTCTTCAACTGGCTGCAACCCATGCGTAATCTGGCATGTAAAATAGATGCATATCGATTACCCAGTAGAAAAAGTGGATTTTTGGGTGTGATTTTATCAATTATGTCAAAGTATTTCAAAAATATTAAAATATGCTCGGCGTGTCCAACACTTAAGAGTAACTTATTCCACAAACGGATGGTGGAGGGAAAGAAAGACCCACTGCAGAAGCTTGTTCTGACCCTAGCATGTGTCATATTCGGACTGGACGTGGTGTTATAATTTCTAGTGTTCATTTGATCTGGAATAATATCTTGTAAATATGAAGGCACTTCGTTGTTTTTAATTGTGTACATTAATGTAAATTTTCGTTTTTCTCTGCGTTTATGTAGAGGTCCCCTTCCTGTTTCAATATAAAAATGGCCACTATTGGCGTTTCCCCCCATTGCCCCTATTACTACACGGGCTGCAGCCAAATCACGCAATGTTTGTTCCGTCTGTGTGCAGCTTGCCCAGACCACATGATCGTACTCAATCATAGGACGGATAAAGGATAAATATTATAGTTTCAAGAGTGTACCTGTCCAAAGTAGATTGAAAATTGCGCATAATGTTGACAAGTTTCGAACTTTTTTCAACCAAAAGATTTGATATAAGAAGACCAAGCTAAATGATTCTGTATAATGAAACCCAAATGATTATGATCTTTCACTAAAGTAATTTCTATGTTGTTAAAGTACAGAGAAGGATGGTTTCTCGATATATATATTTGGGGGGGGGGGGGATTAAAGATACCAGCCATTTTCTACCCACTCTCTTATATCAGCTAAATCATTTAAGTTCATTTGCCGTTGTGCCTGGGTTTTGCACCTCAAGCAGCAATTTAACATTGTCAGCGATTAATCGGTTGTGTGAGTTTACCACGTTGACAATGTCATTTATATAAATGAGAAGGTGCAACGGACACGGCATTGAACCCTGTGTAACACCGGATTTTACTTCTCCCCAACTAGAGCCTTAGACATTGAGCACTACACACTGACTTCCCTCCGCTGAGTAGGGCGTGATCTTTGAGCCATTCCAGGAAGGGCCCCGAGATTGCCGTTTTCTTCAGTTTGTAAATCGAACCTTCATACCAGACCGCATCGAATGCCTTTTAAATGTCGAAACAAATGATTCTGACGTTTTTTCTTCATCCAAAGCTTTTGCAATTTGGTGATAGAGATGTAATAGCTCATTGATAGTTGAGTCGCCTTTTATAAATCCTGATTGAAAAGATACAATCACGTGGTTTTAATAATAATAATAATAATAATAATAATAATAATAATAATAATAATAATAATAATAATAATAATAATAATAATAATAATAATGTACTGAGGATTTAGAAGAAGAAGAAGAAGAAGAAGAAGAAGAAGAAGAAGAAGAAGAAGAAGAAGAAGAAGAAGAAGAAGAAGAAGAAGAAGAAGAAGAAGAAGAAGAAGAAGAAGAAGAAGAAGATGATGATTTATTAAAAACCCCATAATTTAGGAAATAAGAGTATACATACAAGATTTTCATACATAAAGATGCACCAGGTAAATACGATGTGATGTATCAGCGACAATATCAACAAATATTCTGTGTTTTGATGTCGCTCAATATACCGGTAACCCTCTATGATCATTTAAAAGCGCACTTGAGACCTTTAAGTCGATGGTATTAGTAGGCTTATTGCAAAATATGCCCCGTGACATACCTTTACAAAATTCGTTTGCGCTGCCAAGTATCTCAAGGAGTGGATCAAATCACCTTCTAGGAAATTAAGTACCAATTGTGTCGTGTAACACTACCACATTATCAATATCCGAAATCCATAAGCCAGATTCTACACTCTCTATGTCCGTTGTCCTAAGTTCTTTTGCTTTAACCAAATCCATAGGTAGTTCCACAGAAGTAGTGGACATAGGTAATATATTGGTAAAAACATTTGGCACACAAGTGAAGCTGCCACATTGTAGGCCTTCATTGTTTTACCTTGGAAATCTAACAGTGCAAGAAAAACATTGACAAAACGTGTAAAATGATGCCACAGTTTGCATGTGAGCATGCAACTGAAGTCTCCCAAACACCTGGGCACGAGGTACATAGGCCTATATTGCCACAGGCCTAGATATTTGTGTGCAGCCGTAAGAACTGTTTTTCCTATTAGGGATCCGTTTGATCAAGGAGCCTACAACTGAAGCCACCTTGGTTTGATACAAGAACTGTAAGCAATGGTTGTATTGACAACCTCAGTGAAACGAGTGGTATCTCAGACTCTTTTGAAAAATGTGTACTGTCTGCGTGGTTTAGTTCCTGTAAAGGAAGAGTGACAATGACCGGTAGACTACAACTAGTACAAGACTAAGTTGACCAAATGGCCCACGGATCTCTGGGTGAAACAAGCCGGTACACTACACTGAGACTTAGTTCACAAAAAAAAAAAAAAAACGAAAAAAAAAAACGAAAAAAACGCAAGGCTTTGAGTGAAAAAGACAGCTAGACTTCAAGACCAAGTGGACAAGACGTCTGGCGCGACTTTGAGCGAAAACGACTGGTAGACTACAAGACTTAGACTTGACTTCAGTTGACAAAATGTCCTGTGGGGTTCTGACTTAAAATTGCCGCATGGTAGCCCACCTGACAGGCTGAAGGCTGGTTTGACAAGATGCAGTGCGGGGCTCCCAATCCTATGCTGCATTTACTTATTCCTATGCTGCATTTACTTATGCCATGGACTTCTTGCAGTGCTAAAAGTAAAAGAACTGTGCATACATGTGACTAAATCGTTTCTTTTCAGGTCCTATTTGATGAGTCTCCCTGGATGACGTTTACTGTTTGAGGATGGCTTTCTTGAACAACCTGTTCAAATCAGACGCGGGGAACGCTCGCCGCTCTTATCCCCCGCTAGGTAAACATTTTTTCGCTAAAAATATGGCTAATAAACTGGTGATGACGCTGGACAAAGACCAGGTTTCGGAGGGGACTCCCGTTATAATGAGAGAGACTAAACATGGCTCGCCTGTGGAATCTTACCAGACTTGGTTCGAGCACCCAAGCACGGGGACTATTCGCACGTTGGAGGAGAACTTCTGTCTAGACTGCTGTATTGAAGGTAAGACTGGCTGCCGCAAACGTAGGCCTACTTGAGTAAAGTATAGACCCGTATCTTTCACATGGATTGCGAAAAAGGCCAAGCCTATATTAATCACTCTCCATGGCATAGAGTGACAGATGGTGGCGTAGGCCTGTAGTATAGATACTTTCCTGCCCCCTTGTACTTGTTTGGTGGAAACTGAATGACTCGGGGGACAAAAACCACCGTGCACAGTCAGAATGGTAGGAACTCGATCTTTCCACTTGCTTCTCCGGCCGTGACTCGAACTCAGGCCGCACAGGTGAAAGGCGAGCGTGTTGCAGCTCCGCTAACCGTGCACCCAAACTGTTGAGTAAGGTGACAACTAGCATTGAAAAAAGTCGAAGCATAGCAAGGAAATTGAAACAAAACTTAAAGCATGTGGACATGTAGCCATACACGGACCAAAATTCCTCTGACAAAAAACTTCATTAACCTTAAAAAATATCTGCTTAGATATTTACGTATACCTATCTATTATAGGCTATTTGTTTGGGTCAAACAGGGACTCGCCCGAGTCAATCAGTAGTCGTGCCGGTACAGGTTTCCTCAATAATTTTCCAATAAATATTAAGAAGCCACTGAGGTGTAGACACATGTTAGGCAATGCCAGTGGCAGTGATTGGAATCTTGACTTAAGATAGAACATAGGCCTAATTATGTAATTGTTCATGTCCACATTACCGGGAGCTTACAACTTTTTCAGAGATCTCTAATATGCTTGCTATTATCCCCGCTTTCGTACCACTACATTAATTTCAAGAAAAAGAAGGAGATTTTGGGCAAGTACCATTGACCAGTACGGCAGTAGACCTAAACAAAATGCAGCGCTGCACATTTTGCAAGACCGCAGCATGTATGTAAAACGGCATTCATTACATCGTCACCTCTGTATCTGTAAATTGTCCAATGCCAATTCTGATATGGATTTCAATCTTTAAAGCCTTTTTGTAGAATGCATACGGTATGTCATTCGCCGGGCAAAATACTACCTGTCAAAATAACTCTAGGCCCACACGAGATCAACCTGAAGGTAATTTGTTATGGTTCATGTTATGTACATGTATGATTCCATTTGACCATGCAGTAATTTTAGTTACTCGTGAAAAACATAACACACATAACCGACAGTTGCTGATTTATCTCTTTCATTTAAATAGCTGAAAATATGCAGGTAGGCATATCATTAAGCAAATTAACAATTCAGCAATCTGGGTTTTGACAGGTGATTGCATTGAATTGACCCAGTTCAAGCAATGACGCCTTGTGTTTCAAGGAACTGCATTTTGCGATATAAATGGATGTCAAACGGATTAGGCCCGTAGTGTAGGCCTATACTTGACTGAACGTGTAGGAAAAGTCGATCGGGATGGGGATCAGTGTACATCGCATATATTATAGATCAATCGGGAATAACATACCTATATAGGTTCATATTTGATCAGCGAAAAAGTGCAAGTAAGCGGGTGCGCAAAATGCGCCACAGGTATTCTATTTTAGCTTTGCTGACCTTAGGTCTCAGAGCTTATGCGACTGCTCATGTCTGTCCGTCCATCCCCGGATGGACGGACGGTCGATCAACACTGGACGGCATCAGTTGCATCTGGAGAGCACTTCAGGTTGCAAAGAGTCGGCCACTTTGTTTTTCAACTTTGAAGCATAAAATGCTTCAAAATGTAAAACACACACACACACACATTTCCCTCCGTCCGTAAACTTTTGTTCGTAATTAGCGTGATACCGTCCACAGGTTTCATGCTAACCGAATATATCTTTCAGGACTTTAATTATAGGGTTATGAAAATCTAGGTCAAGTTTGATGTTGGTGGCTCGACCCCCAGTATTATGTAATATAGGGGTCGAAATGTGAAACTCTTGTGAACGGTCTAGCATCTTAACTTTTGGTCGATCTTCATGAAATGTGGCGGGATTATGGGCGAGGTCAAGATCTTGATCAAGGATGATATTCCTGGCGCCGCCTGTAGTTGTAGCCCTGCAAGAAATTATTTGCCAAAATGTATTCAAACTTATATCAATTCATTATTTCGGCAAAGAATGCAGCTAGTCTTACCAAATTTATAGTATATATGTACCTGAGCTAAAACTAGTATGTTACACGTTATGGATGACCTTGACCTGCCTGTTGAAGGTCACCAGGACTATAAAGTTGGTGAATAGCTTGTGATGGGCCTTGTACATTTAATTGCGGTTATGATGTGAATAAAACATTACATGTTTATTACAGAGACAAATTTCTATAGTTCGTAAAGTGCTGGTGGCGGCCACCTGTTGTATTTTATGGAGAATTTGCCATACAGATAGTAAAAACATTGAGTTAACTATTTCCACCATGCCCTATTTCTTCATTACAAAAATTTCAGAAACCATACCTTGGGTCAAGACTCAAAATATGTGTTAATATGAATGACCTTGACCTATTTTCGAGGTCACCAGACAGCACATATACATGAAAATGATTTGTAAATGCAACAATTCCTACAATTTTCAAAGTAGACACATATCACTTTCAGAACTAAAAGCAGATTAAAAAAAGCTATGTTGAGGATTATATTGGTAGCGCCACCTACCTACAATATTATACAACATAGGGGACAAAATGTGAAAATTTTCTGAATGTTTGCCATTGTTCAACATGATCTGTGGAAGAAAGTGAGGAGCCTGACACCAGATTTTAGGGCCATATAACTTAAGACAACAGAAAGCTTTATGCGATGAAAGGCGTTAGATACTCTCAGCTATATGCCATGCTCTCCCGTGGTACACGAGATTTGGCCACCGAAGGGCTGAGTGGTGCGCAGCTTGCTGAGGTCGCCAAATCTCGTGTACCACGGCTAGATCACGCATGGCGACTTTGACCTCATATTCAAGGCAAGTTGTTGTCGTAAAAAACACATGTTAAAGACTGGATTTCTTGTTAAGAAGAAAATCTAGGAAATAGCTCAGAGGCACACAACAGACTCTCTTGAATTATTATATATATATATAATATAAATATATATATATATATATATATATATATAAATATTATATATATTATATATATATTACAACATACATACATAACATACAACATAACATACATACATACATACATACATACATACATAACACTAAACCATCATAATAATTTTTAAAAATTATAAACCTCGTGACAGAAAAAACACTTGAACAATTGTTCTGTAAGGTACGGGTTTGTTTTCGTAAATCAAACGTTGGCGATTCTCATGGACAAAAAAAGTATGTAAAAATAGCACCTGACTTTTCTTTGCGCCTTTTACATTCGCTTTCGTATATTTCCATTGGAATAGATGGCACAGTTTTTTGTGAGTCGGTACAAGCCAGGCAGCCTCACACAACGGTGGGAGATTACAGATAAGGTAATCCGATGCAGGTGTTGGCCTAACCTAGTCTTGGCGGCGCCGCCTATGGAGTCTGAGGACACAGATGGGCCAATCGCGGTTCAGGTTGGTCGAGTTTGCTGTGGAGGACTCTAAACGTTGGAAATTTGAATACAAGTGAGTCTGTTCTGTGCTCTGAGCTGCTTCTTAGAGTGTCTTGTAAAATCTGTCCCTCACAGATGTGATGAGCAACTAGTCAATCATGCAAGACATTGCAACTTTAGAAGACACATAGCGTATGCGTGAAGAAATAAATGTAGATAAGAATGTAAGCCCATACATGATGCTCTGAATTTCGCTTCATTTATTTTTGAGTTTTCAAAATTCCAATTTGACAAATCGATGTTATACTGTAGTCGATGCAATAGATATTTTTTCATCAGCTAAACGAATGCTTAAGGCTTGTTTGAAATAATGGAGCTTAATGTGCATTTTATTGTAATTAACCCAGTGGACAGTTCTAGCAATGAGAAGCACCTTTCTGCCACGTTGATACTTGGGACTTTGACATTTATCTTTCAACTGTCCTTATTGTATACCTTTTGGAATCTAAAGTTTGCATTCATCACAGACCTGGCAGGTGTGTGTCAGGATCCACTATTTCATTTTTTATACTTATTAAATGTGTTGTGTGGACGGTTAGGTAACTGTACATTTTAAAATATGTAACCGAGTGAAAATCAAATATTTTGGTTTGATTTGACTACATGAAGTAAATTCGATGTTTTTCTGTAGTCTACTCATCCCAACGTTTCTGATAATGACTATGTATCAGTAGGCATGGGAATGCAAATAATAATAATAATAATAATAATAATAATAATAATAATAATAATAATAATAATAATAATAATAATAATAATAATAATAATAATAATAATAGTTGTTATAATTATTATTATTATTATTATTATTATTATTATTATTTATTATTATTATTATTATTATTATTATTATTATTATTATATGCTTGGAGGACGAGGGCTGCAATATAGACCTACTTACAAATGGTCCAAAGTAAAGATTTTCTTCTGAGTGAAAAATGCTGCAAAAGAATAACGATTCAATATTCTCACAAATTAGAAGACTTGTGCAGTCATTCTCTTATTGTTGGAATATAAAATTTTGTCTGTGCATGGGAAAAGTAGGCAACCGAATTAATTTTTATTCTTTTGAACTTTTGGGACAGCAATTCCAATGTATTTAATATTATTTCAAGAAAACCATCCGACACCGCAAAACAAGTGGAGGACATCATCTGCTTTCAGAATTAAACGTTCGGTGATATTTTATCGTAGATTAATATAAATAAATTGTGAGACACAAACACATATAAGAAACTAGAAAAGATTTACTTCACAGCAATTTTTATGTGCCCTTCAAAATGAGAACAAAATTGAAATACAAAACTTTGCCATTGTTCAACATATCTAATTTTGTGTATTCGCCTACTTTGCACAAATTAAAATGCTACAACTTTTGGTCATGGTTCACTGGATGCAGCTATGTCACAAACCCGTAAATTGAAGTTGGAATGGCACCTGTTTCTAGACTAGTTTTGAAGCTATTCAAGATTTAAATTTTGCATATTCACATAATTTGCATACATCAAAATCCTACAACTTTGGTTCATGGTTCCATGGATGCGGCTTTGCCACAAACCTGTAAATTGTAGTGGGAATGGCATATCTAACTATAATAGTTTTGGAGATATTCAACTTTAATAAATTTCCAGTGTCCCCAATTAGCATAATCTAAATTCTACAACTTCCATTTACTGTCCATTATATTGGCCGGTGTCATAAATCTATACATGCACATTAAAATTTTGTATCTATCTGCAGTAGTTTGGAAGATATGGAGGTTTTAAAATTTTGATTGCCCCTAATTTGCATAATTTCAAACATCATGACTATTCGTACGATATGCACAATTTCCCTGATACGTCGGTCACAATGGCAAGTTGGGTGGTTATCTTAATAATGTGTCCGAGAAAAACTCCGGGAAATTGGTCGTGAGAGAGAGAGAGAGAGAGAGAGAGAGAGAGAGAGAGAGAGAGAGAGAGAGAGAGAGAGAGAGAGAGAGAGAGAGAGAGAGAGAGAGAGAGAGAGAGAGAGAGAGAGAGAGAGAGAGAGAGAGAGAGAGAGAGAGAGAGATGTCGGTTAATGTTTTTGCTGAATAATAATGTTCGATGGAGAAACTTGCCATGCAAACGTCACCACTATCCAAGACCAATTTGACACGAAGTCTAACATACTGAATTTTAATGATCATAGCCTCGTATCTGTTCTTCAGTCTCGAAGTGCATGTACCCATTCCATCCATGGAAAATGCTACGCATTTGTACAAAGAAATCACACTAGACGGATAAATTTGATAATGTATTGATAAATACTGTGCGAGTAATGTTTTACAGAAAGGCCAGCAGTTTCCATATAGTTAGCAAGCAGAATGACAAGGTTGTGGACGTACAAGGGGAAAACAGACGACCAGATGCAATGGTGGCCATGTACAGGGCGTGGGATGAGCCGCATGACAACCAGCTGTGGTACGAGGATAACCACGGCATCATCAAGTCCATCATGAACGACTTTGCCTTGGACTCCAGTCTTGGTAAGCAACCACGATAAACGTTAGTAACACTACAACCAGCCGTGGTACGAGCATACCCACGGTATCATCATGTTCATCATGAACGACTTTGCCATGAACTGTACATGTAGTCTCGGCATGGACCTATTATCGGATAATAGGTCCATGGTCTCGGTAAGTAACTACGATATAACCGTTAGTCACACTGCAAGCAGCTGGGGTAGGAGGACAACCAGGGCATCATAAAGTCAAACATGAACGACTTTGCCTTGGACTTTAGTCTTGCCCGATAACCGTTTGTCACACTGCAAGCAGCCCCCCTACGAGGATCACCACAGCGTTATCGAGTCCAACAAAACGGCGTTGGCTTGGGCTCTGCAGTCTGTTTGTTTCCTAGTTGGGTAGGGCATAAATTTGGAAATAGTTCCAGTCTTTGGTGAAGAGGTCAAGAAGTAGTGTCTGACTGCGAGGCACCACTTGGGACATTTGTACCTATACCTTTAAAAAATCCCACAGTCACAGACAAAACACAGGTATTCCAATAATTCCCAAGGGTAATGCACAGGTCAGTAGTTAAAATAGTGAACATTTGTTTTGCACAGCACAGTTAATCTTACAGAATGAGCAATTCAACACATTCTCCAAATGTCCATTGCTTGAGGGGACTTATAAGCAGAGAGATCGTGCTTTTCACATTCACGTAAAGGTTGAAACTTGATTAACTGTGATTGTGTAAATGTTCAGATACAACTCACTGTTAGTTTATCCTTAGGGATATATCAATATCTTTAACCACTTTTTATTTGTTAATATATCCCGTGATCAACATAAACTATAAGAATTAGTAATCACTATCAGTCAAAAATGTGAACTATCAAACTGATTCACCTTTGCCTTGTGATTGCATACAATCTTAGCGTGAAAGGTTCTTTGGGGTATCAAATTGGGTTTTCCAGCTTGTCACAAATTCGGTACGGTTTTTTGGTTCCTCGAAGACCCTATGGTAGGGTTATTTGGACAAACATATCATGGGGCTCTTTATAGAACCCTAACAGTTGTTCATAGATCCTTTAGGGTTCTTCAGTTTCACCTCTGCTAGGGAACATTGATGGAAAAATCAGGAAAGGCTGTCAGTGATACGGAACATACAGTTGCTTGCAACACTTTGACATGGGTTGTGATTATTGCCCCGAGATTGGTGTCTGGCCAAGAGGCAAAGGTATGACGGTATAACATATGCTTATATTTTCTATTCAAGATTTTGGCAGCTTTTGATGAGTTAGGTAATATTTACAATTTATTTCAGAAAGGTTATAGACCCCTTTTGTCTCTAAAATTGTTAAATTGACCACCTGGAATGGAAAAGTAAAATCCCATTATAAGTAAGAATAGTGAAACCTTGTTAGACATCAAGTGAAAACTCGTGAGACATCATTTCACTTGGTTCAAAAGAAAGTTTACTTTTTCTTCAATGAATATTTTAATTAATACCGATTAGTCAATTTAGAATTGTTGCATCCTGATCATTAAAAAGGTGATCAGTTGCTTTGACCGGTATGGTCAAAACTGAATTACTTTAGAAATAAAGCCCTGGAAAAATTGTCACTTGGCCTGGTGTAGCACATGTTGTTCAAGTCTGTGTGCCTATAGTTGAAAATTACACAAGTGATGCATTTCGGGTTTGCCTTTTTTTCATGCTGTATCAGCACATATTAAAGAACATCTTTCCGAACACAAGTGACGATAAAACGGTCCATTGAGTTCAAAGGTTCTTGTCTACCTAAGAAGCATATTATGTTGTGCCACACAGCAGGAATACTATATTGCTTAACAGCTGTTTCCTTTGATTTAGTGCGGTTCCTTAGTATGCATTATTCTAGCAAATCCAGTCCTGATAATGATGGCTGCCATCATTTCCCAATGGGCCATTTTTGGTGTACATTTGTCATCACTGACCTTGTACACCGGAAATAAATTGCACACATGTATTTTCTCTTTGTTATTTGACAAGGTTAGTCGATAGATGAAAAGGAACCATGCAAATAAAAACTTCTGTTGGTTGAATGTTGGTCATCGTTTCATGAAAACTTGAATTTTCAGAGAGGAAACAAATACCATTGCCCCATATTTCGGATTGTCGGATTTCTCCAAATTACCATCACAATAAAATGCTTAGAAATCCCCTGGTGATCTATTTCAAATTTCCACGCGCAACTTTGTGGTGCAAGTCAATAATTGTTCCTGCATGAACCGCTGGAGTGATGAGTGGCATTTTTCGAGTTTCAATAAGAAATTCAAAGACTTGTTTCTTCAGTGGTCCATTTGACCTGCCCATTCCCTAAGTAGCAGTTAGCTTTGGAGGCAAGGCAAGGTGGGGTGGACCAGGCGTCCCACCCTTTGCTAGAAGGCATGCAAGTGAAAAACCAAAGATTCAAAACATCAAAACATAACAAAGAAAAACGCCTTTGGCGTACATGGTTTCATCGAGTTAACATTTCTGTGACATTGTTTCACCACATTTACTCACATTTTAATGATGTAATGGATAATAGCCAGTACCCATGTTTCTGGTGAAAATCAGAAACTTGTCCTCTGCACAAAAGGTCCTTAAATGTAAATGGCAATTACCGATGAATATATCTTGAATATCTCAAAACCTTTGCTAAAATGTCTGACATTACTTTAGTTATTAAACTGTGCAGAAAATGTACAGGAAAGCCAAGCTGGTGTTCGCAGACAGCAGTACACAGATGTGCATCAAAACAAGGTGGCAGGTTTTCACAATTTTCATTGCTTTTTCTAAAACAGTTAAAACTGTTTTCCACAGGTACGTATAGTGCAGACTAATTAACATTGGTAGTTTTAAAGGCACTTTAGTCCATGTAACATTCAAATCTTCAGTCGTTGTCGGTGTGCACCAGATGGTTTCACAGACGTTAGTAACTGTTGCATGGGCAAGAAGCAAGGCCGCAGGATTAGTTCTTTGCTGTTTATTTTGTGCACAAGTACGTTTACCTTGCATTCCGAAGAAAATGGCAGAGAAAATGTATTCGTCACTATATAATACCAGAGCCTTCTGCAGATGTAATGTAGACTTTGCAAATATTCTGGGTCACCTTCAGAAAGAAAAATTAACATTATCAAAGAATATTGCAATCAATCATGCATGAAAATTAACTTGACTAAAAAGAAAATTAAAATGTTCAATAAGTGTGATTTTTTTCAATGAAAAGCGTTTTTCACACGTGAGCAGATGGAGTGTGTGTCTTGTTCGGGTTTTATATCAGACTCGTGGTCGGAACGTTAGAAGGTTAGGCAGAAAAGGTCACAGCAGCGTCACAATATTTTAATACAAATATAGGAAACTACCATATACGAATATTATTTCAGCTGTAGAAGTAATGGATAAAGTTCTTTTAAAACAATGGTTTCATATGGTCTGCCACAAGGTTCATCTTACTGTAAAGTTCAAGCGGGGAATGTAAAATACTTCAAGTGGAACCTGCATAGATATCCACAGCAGTGTTACAGGATGTTGCTGGAGACCCGTAATGTTGGGTTATATAAAAGGGCTGCAAATGTTAAGTCTTTGTCACCAAATTTTGGTTTAGGAGCGACCTGGTTGTCGCACGAAGTTCGACATTTTGATTGGTTTGAGCAAAGGATCTCACAGTGATTGAAGGACTGCCCAATACGAACATGTAGCTTGAACTTGTTACGGAAAACAAACTGCGTGTGTTATGCTCATACTGTGCCTGTAAATCTCGTTTACAACGAGATAATTAACTTAGTGTTGTTCATGCCATCAATATTCAAATTGCATTTACTCGCCTTAGATGTTCTAGTCGTGGTTTACACGTACACATTGGTACAAAAAGCAATTGTAAAAGATATATTATGGGTATATTTATTCAAAATAATTAGTATTAGTTAAGTTGAAGGATATCTTTAAGGGGGTGCTTTGTTCTTCTAACAAACAATTATTGGAGCAATATTTTGACGAAAAGTACGTTTCAAACAAGAGAAAGTTGGTAGGTTTGTTCAAAAGATGAAAAAAGGCACAAGTACTGTATGTCTTAGGATAACATTTGTTTCATGTTTTTAAAAGAGTGATTTTCGTTGTCGAATCGCAACATGTTAGTTGCGTAATTTAACTGCCAGTCAAGTGAGTGTCTTAGATATTATTTTAATGTATATAATATATTGACGGACCGAAGGTGTTTACTACAAATACATACAGTTATCATTAGAACTAGGAGGCATGCAACAAATTTTCTTTGGTCGCTAGCAGTCCAACAACTTGACACCCAGCTATGACATAATAACCCAATAAAACTTTCATAAATCTGTTGTCATTTTTTTTTTTTTTTTTTTTTTTTGGTAAAGTATTGTCATGAACCATATGAGTTCGTGTTGATATTTGAATAGTATGAAGTAACTTACGCACATCTGTAGCGTTCTCAGCACTATAAGCCAAATGTATGCTTTTCAAGTACGGTACACCTTAATTGAGTACATCTCTTCGAACAATTCATACGGTGTGGCATCCCAACCAGCACGTGTAATTCTGTTTTGTTCTGAAATCTAAAAACGCAATATTGTCGTTTGTTCTTGTGTATTAATGCATAAACGTCGTTTGGTTTCCTCAAGATCAGCTGAACACAGACTGTTTTTCGCAGCTTACCATTATCAGCATTCAGTTTTTATGATCAATCCTTAATTATCTGCATACCGTCGACTCTAACATTGGCAGTCCCGTATTTTACTTTGGTATATCACTGATGTACGTTTTGAAAGTCGTTTCTTGATGATTACTCATCTTGTCTTTGTGTCTGGTTTCACAGGATCCATACGCTTGCAACCCTATGACCCCAGTAATGTATACCAGCAATGGGTCAAAGGTCCTGACGGCAGAATCCACAGATTGCATCATCCAAATGACGTTCTGGAAATTCAGGATGCCAAAATGGGAGACGGAGCGGAAATTGTAGTGAACAGTTTTTGTGGCCGGGATAATCAGTTGTGGAGGTTTTCTGATGCCAGTAAGGGTGCATCTCTATCCAGCTAGATATTTGAAGAGATCAACAATTTTAACTACATATAATAGTGGGCCATCACCGACGTATACAAATATGGGACAGTTTAGGGCAGCAAATAGATCTCACCTTGGACATTGGGTGAACCGACCTTGGATACGGCTTAAAAGTCAGCTATATACAGTAATTAATCGTTGAATATAGAATCCAGCATCCAGAAGCAAATACATGGCTGTGTGACCTTGAAAAGTGGGTCAAGGTCACTCATATTCGAGCTTATCTTTGGGCCTATAGAGGACTATAATTTTGTACAATTTACAACCCATAAATGAAAATCACTTTTAATTATTGTGCAGACACTGAATTTCACAAAAGTGGCTGTGTGACATTGGAAATTGGGTCAAGGTCACTCATGTTCGAACTTCACCTTGGCCTGATAGTCCATGATGACTATTGAATTTTAGGCAAATATTTTGAGCTCATCAACAGTACGTAGTCTATAGCTCCCTAAATACAATTTTGGTACATCTGCGGAGTTAACCTCACCAGCAGTCATACATGTTGTCTTATCATGATTATAGGAAACCGCCACTTGTCTGCCAGAGGTACCACCTGTCCCTCATCATCATGCTCAACCCTGAAATTAGCTGGAAAAAAATTGCCCAATTTACGGTGTGTGTCCCTCTTCAAAATTGACTATTTGCCGCTATGTTCTTTGTAAATTATTTTGTGTTCCTGGTGGTCTTGGCTACTTGCTCCTGAAATAGCATTTTGAATGTTGTCATCCCTGGTCTGCATATACCATACATGTATCGATCAAAGCCTGCAACTGTGGGATCGATGTCGCAAACACTACAATTATGAACACTGTCTCTAATATTTATACCATGTGGGAACCCCTAAAATCCAGTAAGAGGTCGTGTAAAAAAATATTGAATACCATAGCTTTCCAAAATTAGCTTTGTTTCCTAACAGTAACATTTATTTTCCTCAATGCGGCGATTGTTTCACTTCAACTGTGTGGTACAAATCAAAACTAACATTGTATCCTAACATTTACGTTCGTCGTGTTTTTACCTAATCACTTAAACAGGCAAACATGTACCAAATTTAACAATATTTCCTAACAGGTAGTTTCTTTAATGCGGTTGTTGTCTCCCTTCCACTGTGCGGCATGAAACAAAACTAACATTGTTTCCTAACATTTACATTCTCTGTACATGTTTTTAGTTAATCACTTCAACAGCCAAACATGTACCAAATTTAACAATATTTCCTAACATTTACTTTCCTCAATCCCTTAACATACTCTCTTTCACTTCAACTGTACGACAGATACCAAAGTTAACAATTTTCCAAATATAAATTTAAATTTTCTAAGATTAATTTGTAAAATTTGAGGGGCATTTTATTCCAGGGGTCTGATTTACACTTTAAGAAAGATCACAACAAAACTGTATAAAAAGGCTTGAAATCAACGGTCATGTAAAGACAATAGTATAATTTAGGTAACCATTTTTTTGTTTTCTGTTAAAAGGAATAGTTTTTATGTCATTGAATTTTTCAAGCTTGCAATTAACATTGATATTTTTCCACTTTGGAGCTCAAAAAGGAACATTTAAATTGGAATATTTCCATACAAAAAATGGTTAACTAAGTTATACTCTAGTCTTTACATAGCCGTTAATTTCACAAAGATTCGTCCATCCAGTTTTGAGTGAGGCTGTCTCAAAATTACCAAGTCTTGTAAAAAATTGTTTTTGAAATATTCAATACAAAAGATAACCAAGGAGATTTGTTGACTCTTGATAAGGTTGCGCGTGCGCCTTATCTGAATGAAGCTTTACTGTGCTGTCGTGACCTTCCTGGCCATTTTTGCACTGCCGGGCAATCAGCAGGTTTGATGAAATAGGACTGAATTGTTTATCGCCTTTTTGTTTAAATATCCCCGCATGTACATTTCAAGAGCAACATATTCAGCCAAGACGCCAACATGGGTGATGAAGCGACTACTCCTACGACAAGTGGCGTTTTTGTGTTTGCGTGAATAAGAAGCAATTGCATACCTTGTTCCAGGAGCGATCAGCGGTGGGAGAGACCTCAGGGCATGGGAGTCAGGCTTTTTAGGTCCGTTGCTTGCCGCTGGTATTGAAGTCTGCACTTAAACTTGGCTGGCTCCTGTAATGAGCCCTGGACATGCAATCGAGGCTCTGTCAATACAGATGTGATACATCGATCAGCACAACATTCTCCCCGGTTTTAAAGAGGTAGCTTTGTACAATTTGGAAGAAAGTTACTGATCCCGAAATTTCCTGTATTATAATATATGACTATCAAATATCTCCATGCAACAGTCCCACACTCATGCTGCATACATTTGAGGACCCTGTTCCCTGGCTTTGTGCAAGAGAAGAAAATCAAAGGATGTGCAAATATATTACATACCGTTTTAACCAGCTCACCATAACTGCCAGTGATACCAATTGATACAAAAATAACATGCTGTACCTCAAAATCCATCAAGAGATACATTTACAAATGAACCCAGCCTCACCATCCATCATGCAAATAGTCAAACCCTGCACAATATACAAAACCACTGCCTCTCGAAGCATGCAGTTAGAACCCATCTTCTGGTGGTGCAGGTGCAGATCTGAAAGGTACAGAAAAAAATGTTAACATTTCATGCCAACTGGATAAATAAATCAGCGAGTTCAGTAACAAATATACATATATGCACAAATGGTTACAGAGTCAGGTTCCAGACCCGTCTCTGACCAAACAAATACTTTATGGGGAGACTCTGTACAGCTGAAGAGCATTCTGGAGAGTAACCCTGCAGATGGTACATAGTGGAAGATTCTTTATTTCCCCTATACATCTTGTGATCTCCAACACCATACCCGGGTTGCTATAATGGGTCTTGTATGTGGACACAGAAAAGGAGCATCTGACTCTATCAGTGTTTTCTCCAATGGGAACTTGCTTACAACATCCATTATGACATCATCCTTCTCTGGGCTCTCTCTTGGACATGATTGACTTTAGCCACTGTGGCTAATCCATATGAATTTCTTGTAGCCACAAGAAATTTACTTTAGCCACTCATTTTTCACCCACTTTCAAACATGGTCTCAAAATTATCAAAACATGGCTGGAGGCAAATGCATGCGAGGAATAACCATCCCCTCCCTCTCCCCACTGCACTGATGGGATGCATATCGTTTGCGTACCTACCATGAATGCTATCGGTACATCGTAGTAAATTTGCGTATACAGTATTGGCAAGTTCCTCGCAATAAACGGTATTCTTAAATCAAATTCAAACGAAAATTTTAATATTTCAAATCAGATATCGAGCGTGCGCACCGTCAACATCTTTCCTGCAACTGTACACAAACAGCTGCTTTGGCCATGTGGTCTGACGCACAACACATCACCCGATTGGTCAATTGAGTCACATGCAAAAATGAGCCAATCACGGCTCGTGCTACGGTGTTTTCATCATGGCTTCCGCCCAGTGAACATGTGTGAATTTACGGAGGGAACACACAAACGGGAAGCTTTGTTTTTGTTGCAGCATACGAAAATAAAGATTCCGGTGTTTATTGCAACAATTATTTGGAGTCACAGGCAAATCGCAAAGGTATGGGATAGCGGGTATTGCCGAATGTGTCCCAAATCAGTCCGTGAGACTGCATCAGTTCACTGAAGATCTAATCCAGTGTTCACGCTGTCACTTGCGTGTGACTGGCAGTTGTGTGCTGTTTTTGCCCGGGAAGTCATCTCACGGCATGTATTTTTTTCTAACACTGTTTGAACCCACCGATAAATAGCATTTGATGTTTTTTTGCAGAAGAATTTGCCCTGCAAAATATTATTATTTTTTGACTGATTTTACTAGTAAAAAATAACACGAAAATGCACCGCTGCGTCTCAAACGAACAACAAAATGCAGGGTTTCGATGTCGATAAAACTAAAGTGACCAAAATATACTGTTCGCCACCGTGGCGAAAATTTAGTGCTGGTTTTAAATTTCTTTTCGCCACAGTGCAATTACTTTCGCCAGTGGCGAATGGCTAGCGAGAGCCCAGCTTCTAATCTATGACCTTCGCAGTGAACCCAAACTTAGCTGCAGGGAAGGCTTTACAGACCAATTCCATCTCATCCACTGCTCCGGCGAAACAATGGAAATGAATGGGGTGGTTCTTACCCAAAACCTGCTGAAGGCATTGCAGACAATCCTGTAATGCTCCATCCCCCCTGCAATGAATAACAACAGGCATATTTTTCTTTCTGGCCAATGGTAACACCTTCTTTAGGAGCGGAAGCTGGCAAACTTTGTCCTTCTTTTTCACTCACTGCTGTAATCCACCTCAATCTCTGATGGAAGTGACTGTCTGCGATGGCATAAACTTCCGGAGGACCCTGTGATGTGGTATCTTCTACCAACTGCTCCAGCTCTTTAAAAGCTTTCCTCCTGGCATTTGGTAGCTGTCGTAGCAAAGCTGAAAATTTGCGCCAGTGAAATCATGCTGTGGTTGAATTGGGCGATGAGACTTGATGTCTACAAACCCCTAGGAAGGCTGTTCCTTGCCTCATAGTAATTCCACAAGGCATGCTCCACATCAGTCACCTTTGCCGTGTCATCTGGTAACCAGTTGTTTTTAGTCACCAGGATTAATAGACCAGCGGGAGTTTCCTGGAATTCTGTGCAAAAAAATTGAAGTACCCCCCACATATACTTCACCCAGAATTCCAAATTCTCCCTCTTAAACAATGTCTTGGTACTCTGGTGCTCTGCCACATGCTGTAACGCCACCTTGTATACTTGCGCCTCTTGCTTCCCACATCCCCAACGAGCTGTCTTGGGTGAAATAGAAAAGGGAATGTGATCCCAGAAGACATGACGCTTTACATGTGACTCCCATTTTGGGCACACTGGGCATTGTCTTCCCTTTCTCTGATTAATGAACACACTCACTGGAGGAATCGAGTCCTCATTCTTGATCTCACTCCCTGTCTCATCCAGAATCTCCCATTCTTCTCCAGAATCCATACTAAAAAATGTAAACAAAAGATTATATACAGACATAAGCACAATTCTATTTTATGTACAGTTGAGTTTCCAAGACAGGCAAATCCGTCTCATTACCAAGCTCAAATTTTGTATCAATAACATTGTTACATTACTCTGATAAGACAGGAAAGTCCGTCTTATCACTAAATTATTGACTGTCACACTAATCATCATAATCTTGCACGTTTGTTGGCCTTCTTCTCTGTCTTCCACCACTAGTGGTTACAGCTGCATCCACGTCAATTCTAGGAATAGAACCTACAACAGTATTAGAGACGGTATCCAGATTATTACTGCCATCATCCATAGTGCCATCATCATCATGTTCATCTGAATCAGGAATAACTGAAAAATTATCACTTGTAACATTCACGATGCCATCATCCTAACCATCAAACCAATTAGCAATGTTGACCCCCGGGTCATCATTGTCCTGCTCCTGCTCATCACAAGATATAGTCACATCTGAGTCAAGGAGATTATGACGCATAAGTTTCATCCACATAGGGATGAAACAATCTTCACAAATTTTGGTGTGATCATGATGCACCACACTTTCTTTTTTCCTATCTTTGATCTTGTAGAGAGCTGGTGACAGAACCTCCATCACCAAATAAGGACCTGCCAAGATTGGCCTCAACTTTCGTATTTGTCCTATTTTTGTGGCTGACTGTAACTTATATACAAGATCTCCTCTTTCGAATGCCCTTTGAGTCAACTTTACATCATAATCTCTTTTCTGCCTGACTTGAGCAGACTGAAGATATTTCCTAGCCAAACCGTGAACATGATGCAATCATTTTTTTAGCCGTACAACATAATCAGGTAATGTTGTGTTCCCATCGTCCTGAAAATATGTGCCAAACATTATATCTACAGGCTTGGTCTCTTCCCTGCCCAACATCAGCATATTTGCAGAAAACCCTGTTTGCCTATGAATCATGCTCCTGACAGCACCCCCTAACAGTAGCAAATCTATGTCCCAGTCACTTTGATTACCCCTGATACAACAACAAATAATCTGAAGAATCAAACGGTTGTATCTTTCCACTTGACCATTTGAGGATGGAAGATATGGAGTTTTTCTTGTTTCGGTAATCTGAAAGAGGTCACAAATGGCATGGAACAACTTCCGATCAAAATTCCTTCACTATGCACCTGCAAGGGACAACCAAACATGGAGATAAACAGACAAACAATAGTTTCAGTAATGTTCTCAGCTGTCTGATCAGGTAATGGATAGCATTCCATCCTTTTTGAGAACTGATCAACAAGAACCAAGATGTACTGGTTTCCTTATTTACTGGGAATAAGGGGCCCTAAAATGTCAATATGGACCCTTTCAAGTAGAGCACCAGCATGATATTCCTCCAGTGACGCCTTGGGCCACTTGTTTGGTTTCTTGTTCTTGCTACAACTGGCACATGTCCTCACATATATTCCACTATATCCACTGACATTCTTGGCCAATAAAAGGATTCTCTTATCTTAGCCAAAGTTTTAACCTGTCCAAGATGCCCAGAAGACCGAACATAATGATGAAGGCTAATAACCTCTTCCCTTAACTCCTTAGGTATGACCAGACAGAGTTTTGATATTTCCCCTTCCACCTTGTAATACAGAATGCCATTTTCTACAGATAACTGACTTCGTAGCAACCAGAGGCTTTTGACATCTGGACTACTAAGCAGAAATTCTCCATCACTTGGCTGACGATCCGAATTCAGCCAGAACAAGACACTTACAACATCTGGATCTTCTGTTTGGGCTGTACTGATCTCATTGGTGGTATATGACCCTGCCCAATTAACTGTTCTGATCCACAGACAGATTTACAGTAAAGCAGCGAACAGCAAGCGGTACCACGTCATCAACATCCTGTTCAAACTGAGACCACTGATGCTGAGCCCTGGAACAATACGAACATCCCCCACATGGAAGAGACTCCAAGCTTGCTCTTGGGTTATAACACTCACAGGGCTCCATTCTATCCGGACTTCGTGACAACCCATCTGCGTTAGCATGACTTTTACCTGGCCGATGAATAATGACCATGTTGTATTGAGACAGTGCCTCCATCCATCTTGCTAGCTGTCCTTCCAAATCTTTAAACCGCATCAGCCATGTTAAATTGTTGTGATCCGTTCCAACTGTGAAACGACGCCCTAACAAGTAATGCCAAAATTGTCTAGTGAACCATACCACAGAAAGCAGCTCCTTCCGTGTTGTACAATACCTTTGCTGACATGGTGTTAATGCAAAGCTATGATAACAGATGGTTCTCTCTTGACCGTCTTGCAAGTGTACCAGCTCCCCGCTGATGGAAATGTACGATGCGTCACAGTCCAGTAAAAATTCACTACATTTACAAGGCATAGCCAATACCGGAGCAGAGATCAACATTCCTTTACGCTTCTCAAAAGCCCTTTGATGTTCATCTGTCCAATGGAATGAGGCCTTTCGTCCTGTCCGTTCATAATGTTGTTTGGAAATTTCAGCAAAGTTAGCAATGTGTTCACGATGATAATTTGAGAATCCTAAGAAAGATTCTACACCTCTGACACTCAGAGGAACAGGCCAATCAGCTACTACCTTGATTTTGTCAAATCAACGGCTATTCCGTTGCCTGAAACAAGCGTACTGAGGAATTTTGACTCAGTTTGGAATAAATGACACTTCTTCAGCTTTAGCTAAAGAGTGCATAGACAAAACCGATTAAATACCTCTTCAAGATTTCGACGATGATCCTCAAAACATTTACCTACAAGAACTGAATCATCAAGATAACAGAGCACGATATACCATGTGAAGCCCCTGAGTACTTAATGCATTGCACATTGAAAAGTACCCTGTGCCCCTGTCAAGCTAAATGCCATTCAACGATGCTCAAACAATCCAAACTTTGTTAGGAAGGCTGTTTTATGCCTGTCCCGCTCGTCAATCTCCAGCTGATAATACCCGGAGGCCATATTGAGGGCACTAAAATACATGCTGCTGCTCAAAGTATCAATACACTCCTCGATCAATGGAAGCAGGTAAGCATCTTTTATCATGACGTTATTGAGCTGGCGATGATTCACCAACGAACCGATATATCTTTTTTCCAGACCAAAAGTGGCGCAGCAGCCCACTCTGAGTTAGATGGTGTAATAACACAATCCAATAAACTTTTCAGATGTTGTTCCTCCTCATCCTGAAACCCTAATGGAGTTTTTCGCATATGCAGCTTAATGGGCTTTGCATCACCTGTATTGATGCGATGGATGGGTCGAAAACACCCTAAGTCGGTATCCCCCCGCGAGAAAATATGATCATACTCCAGTAATAAGTCCTGGAGTAAATCTTGCTGAGCTTTATTCAAGTTCACTCTTAATTGGTCCATAAGTCCTTGGAGACAATCTGGCAATTCAGACAATTTCTCACTGTTTATGGTCCTGACCTGACGCACTTGAGCAGACTTGTCATTTTGAGTACAACTCACATGATCTCCAGAAGTAATGTCAGTAGACTTCGACATTAGTACTTGGTCACAAGGAACGAAGTTGCCTATAAAATGACCTGACTTCAAAGTTACAAACCTGTCAGACAAATTTACAACAGGTATAACAATGTGCGAAGCAGCCTTGGTCAACAAAGTGAGAACTAACAACCCTGCATGGTCTCCAATAGGACTCGCAACACATTCATGATCACTGGTAGCAGTAGTGACACATCTGGCCTGTTTTACGCTGTTTGGTGGAACAACAACTTACCTTGCTAGAGTAACCCTTGCTACACTAAAAGCCTCTTCCCCGTTTGTCTTCATGTAATTGGGTATGAGTTGCTCACCAATTTGTAAAAAACAGCGCTCAAAATCAATCTTACAATGTTTTGCCCTCAAAAAATGGAGTCCCAAAATAAGACTGTCAATAATAGGAGCTACGTACATGTCTCGTTGATATGAATGCTTACCTACCACGAATGGTACACTTTGGACTCGTTTGGCCAACATCGTTCCTTCTTTTGCTGCCCCCTTTAGCTTCACTTCTTCCAAAACCTTTGGTCTCACTTTCAGAGGACGAAAACAATTCCTCATTCATGACCGTTACCTGTGCTCCATCCATATCCACATCCATATCCTCAACAAAAACAGGAACCGTCATACTCACTCCATTGTCCATGGATCTTATATTTATTTCCCTCATCCCAACTGGTGATGAAAACTAATCATTCTCAGAAGTCAGCATGTCTGACTTCTTAACTGCTGGTGACGAAACAAAATGGTTGCTACTTGAACAATGGGACGGAAGTCGACCACCCTGCCTAGTTTTTTGGCGGCGAACTCATCCTTTTTGGGAATGTAGGTGGGGAACTAGTTCTTCTCAGAAGCATGGGAGAGGATGGTGGTGACCTGGCTATTGATCCCTCAGATCTCTTTTTAAAATCCTTGATCATATGTCCATATTCATGACACCCATAGCACTGCACACTTCATGAAGGGAACTCGACAACTGTTTTGCTGTCAGCCATTGATTTTCTAGCCAACAACGATGCCATAAAACGCCTATTTTCCTCTAGCAAACCCCTCATGAACTCCTGATTCCTTTGAGTATCCTGTCCAATTCTTCCCTATGCTCCTTGTTTTGATCCGCCCAAGACACTGGGGGCTTCTGCGGCTGATACGACAATGCCCTGACATGATGCTGCTCAGTGGTTACCTGTCACATGTGAAACTTGGGACTGGAATTTGCATACACTATCTCATGGCTGTGGACAGTTAACTTAAGGGAAGCTAATGCCTCTTCTAAAGTTGCTGGATCCTGGCTCAGCACTTGTGCAGCGTCTTCCTTATCCAACACTGCGTTCAAAAATGAAACTACAGCTATGGAATCCAAAAAACTCTCCTCGCCGTTTGGGAATCCATCCATTGTCAACTGCTGACATTGCTCAGACAGTTCCTCCACATCTCACCCTCTCGCTGTCTAAGAGTTTGCAATCTATTTCGGATGGTTATAGGTGGATCTCGCTACCAAAACGATTGTTGAGTTTAGTCATCAACTTGCCATAATACTCTCTATCATTATCCCTGATCAAGCTATAAAATTTGAGAGCTTTATCCCTCAAAGCTTCAACTAGTCTGTCCAACTTTTCCTCGTCCGACCACCTATACTTCTTTGCCATACACTCAAAATGGAGGTAGAAAGGCCTCCAATCCTGATCTCCATCAAATGTTAAAACCTTGGGCGGAGAAGGCCCCACCCAAACACTTGACCTGGCAACACGACTACCTGGAGTCTTCAGTGACCTATCCAGTTAGTTATCTGGACAGTCTCCCTTCACTGAACTACCTGGCACTGCCCAACCATACACATTATCCGCAGTCAATGCATCAATAGCATTCAATACATTACTACGTGGACTTGGCTTACATCACTCGTGACAGACTTAACATGACGTGGCACAGATGGTAATATTACTTCCCAAATTACTTGAATTTGAACTCTTCCACATAATCTGCCATCCAGTTGCCAAAACGAAAAAAAATCCTTACTTCCTACATCATTATATTTTAGAAATTAATGTTAGATTTTAGACCAAAGTTTCTGAGGTACTTTTAAGTCTTGACATAACTGAAGCCTCTGGTCCAGATGCCACTGGTGCAAAACTTCTCAAGGAAATTGCACCTGTTCTTTCCTCTTCACTTACTAGACTTTTCAGCTTATCACTTCATAAGAAACAGTTCCCTTCAGGCTGGAAAATAGCTAACGTTTCTCCATTCTGTTAAAAAAATAATTACAGGCCTGTGTCGCTACTCTGTTGCTGTGTCGCTATTCAGTTGCTTTGGAAAGGTGCTTGAAAAGATAGCTTTCAAGCATGTACATATATTTGACTTTTTTCGGGATAACGTTATGGCAACTTTGATCGATAATACCCATTTAATTTTTTCAAAAGTACATTAAACCTATATATTTTCTGATTACCATATATCCATATATTTGAATCCATAGGGGTTTTTTGCAGGATTGGAATTTTTTTAGATTTTATAGCATTCTTTCTGACTTGGTAGGATTTTCACATTTTTTGTGCAGAAGTCACACATTTTTTTCTAAGTTGAAATTAGAAGAAATTTAAAATATATATCCATGTCCAGGGTCGAATACAATGGTGAGTCCTGAAATAGCATAAATAAAAGGTTATAATATTTTCAATTTAGTCCTGACAGATTGTTCATTTTCTTTCTATAAATTGCTCCAAAAGTCAACAAGGGGTTGTCAGAAAAAAAAAATCCTGGGAACTACTTCTTGGTATATTTTTCTTTTGATGTCAGTTGATTTTAATGTGATAGGGCAATTCATACGCTTGCGAGGTGAGATTCAAATTTCAGAGGTTGAGCAAAAAACAGTTCTGAGAAAATCGCATTGAAAGAAAAAGTTGCCAATTCTTACGCATTTATGGCTGTAATATGGCACATACTAATTCCTTCTGTCCTGTGTTTTAATTATTGTGTGAAAAAACTTTTAGCTTTACCTCTGTGATGTTGTCATTAGAAAAAAGTATATTTTGTGGCTTAAATCTTGACCTTTTTCACTTGGGAACATCACACTTGGCTTTTTGGGTGTGGGTTCACATGCAGCTTTCCATATTTTGGGCCCAGTGCTAATTTGTTTTTACATCAATTGTCAATTGCTCAATTGGTTTGCAGGGATCATGGACAAATGACTGCAAACAGTGACATGGTTCATTATCATGCCCATGCAAACAAACCCCATGTGCTCAGCACTGCTTAAACTTTACAGTGTAAACTAAAGTTTTGAGATCAATTTTCTCATATAAATCTTATGTTCACACATACGAGTTTTTGAGAGCATGTAGTTTTAGTATCCAACTGTCCAAAAATATTAAACGTGAGCAGAGGTTATCCAAAGGTGCTGACTTCAGGTCTTTCACCTTAATGCTTTAAGGTACCAGGATGGTTTCTGGCGCGTTGCAGACTCTGTCGACTTTGACCCCGTCCAGCTCATATAAACTAATCGTTTCACCCATAAAACTATATATTTTGATAAACGTATGGATGTCTAGATTTGTAAAAACAGAGCATCGAATCAATTTAGAGATTTTTTTATACGTTTTACGCTATTTTGTGAGTGGGTATAGATTCACAAGTTTATTTCAGTTCGTTCGCACAATATTCAATTTTAATATCTGCAAACTATCTGAAACGATAATATAGGCCACTCCCCAGGAAAGGAATTTTTGTCTAGGAGTAAAACTGGTTTTATAAAATTGTATAGAATTTTGAAATTGGTACCATGATGTTATGCAGTTTCTTCATTTTTTGAGCTCCAAAAGTCACAGAAGGAAGAGTTGAAAGGCCAAATAAAAAATAAAAAAAACGATTGCTAAGTTAGATATATATCTTGCTTTATCCGTTTATTTTGAGATGATATATCTATCCGTGCTTGATTCACGTCATTTGAAAATCTGATTGATCTTGTTAAAATTGACTTCCGAGAAAATCACTTTCAAAGGTCATGGCTCTGATTTTTACAAAGAACGGACTGTCGTGCGAAAATAACTCAGTCCCTCCGATCGAACTTTTCAGTGCGAGTGGAGTGAAAAAAAACCTTCAACTTTGATGTGTTCTTGCAAAGATACATTGTTGTTTTGTGGCATAAAAGTCAAGTTTTTCATCTTAAAATTTGTAAAGCCAGGCACAATTGTTGGTTTTAGCGCTGTGGTTTCACATGCCGCTTCTAAGGATCAAAGGGAAGACATAAAGCGATTACACGGTCACCTGACCATGGCCCCGACAATACACTGTTTCAAAATGGCAGCCGGCAATTGGGTCCACGTGTGGTTTGGCAATTTGTTTTGCAATGTTTACCTGGGTGGCAGGCTTTATACTCTGAGATCGTTCCATCTGGGCCAGGCTGCACACTGTCAGCGTGCGATGTAGTTTTAGCCCAAGGAGGCTCCACAAGGCAATACGAGACATGCATATTAATTTCCCGCCACAAAGCACGGGGTGCCCGCTTGTCAGGGAGGACACAGGGGTATATCACTGTCACAGACCACTTTCTCACAAAGTTGGTGTCTTCTAGTAAAATTTTAATTTCACAAATACCAAAGTCGTCCTCATTTTGTGCTTTCTAAATGGGTTACAAGAACAAATTTCCACTTGCCTGTACTAAATATTCTTTATTCCTAAAATATTAGTATTATCCCGTTTCCCCACACAGGCAGCTGCCCGTATCTCGCAGGACGAGACTATGGTTACTAAGACAACCAGGTATGCAGTTGTGGCGGGAAAGCAATATGAATGCCTCGTGTTGTTTAATTATTTGCATAACAAGCAACATGCGAGGATTAGAAAGTGACCACAAAAAGTTTGTCAAAAATTACATGATTAATATTGCTGTGCAGTTTCCAGGTCAAGTTAAGCCAAAGTTAAGATACCCATGGAGATGTAAAATATCTAGCCTTCAGTGCGGTTACAGTTTTTTTGAAACAACATGGGTGGCAGAATACAAGCGTCTGCATGATCACGGGCATGATTTACCGTGACATTCCGTTTTTGTTTTTTTTTTTTCGGTCATGCGTCATGGATTTTATTCATATCTGGTTCTGTGTTACAGACTTGTTCCATTTGAATTTTTTATGAAACTATCAACTTTAGTTCATTGTTCCAATATTAATGTCTCATGTCAACATGTGGCGATCACCCAGAACGATAACACAGTCGTCATTGTGTTCATTACTGTGTGGTGACGAATGTACATATTTTTCTTTTTTGCTTTCCGTCACAACTTTTCACTCGTGCCTTACTCTGTGTTCACAATTTGCTCAATTCAAGTCTTTTTGTAAAACTACAACGTAAAAGAAACTAGGTCCTAGGGCCAGGTATTTGTACGTGCACGCGTCGTGTTCACTGTTGATCCTCTGAATTGACATGCTGGGACCACATGCGATTAGACGCATTTGGTTGGATGTGACTAAATTTACCAATGACAGGCCTAGAAACTTCCCTCGACTAAGAGACTGACGAATTTTACGTTATTTTTAGGGATATCCCAGGAATTGTTTATTTTCAACCGATTGGAGAGCTTGTTACACAAAGAGACAAACTCCCGAGCTTTTCAGCGGTTTAAATTATGGCAGTCGAACAGAAGCATTGAGGCCACAAACGGACAAAGTTACCTTGGTTTTTGTGTCAATTTCGGACTTTGTCATTCAAATTGCGACAAAAACGGGCCGTTGATAGATTTTTATCCGTGTGAGAGGGAAACAATCCTTTTAAACGCAAAATGCAAATAACCAGTCACAAGTATTGAAGTTTGTCTACAATAAAAAGAACATGCTCGCAGGTAAATAGACTATACGGGCGAACGGTAAGCTGATGAATGTTGGCTTTCGGTGCGGTCAAATACTCTCTAGCAAACGATGGTGTTCAAAGCATGTTCGAATGTAGGCTACTGGCTTACAACCACTGATTCATTTAAAAGTAAGTTGGAATGTGTTCCCCGTGTTTCAAAGCTTGCATACAATTTGCGTGAGTATGCGCGATATTTAAAGGCCAAAGCGGCCGGACCGCGTAATACACATGCACGGGTTTATTGATCGACCTGGCGAAAAAGGCAGAGTGGGCTCTCCTTTCGCGCAGCCTCCTTGGTTAGCCAAATGGCTGAAATCACATATATACCCCCAGTGAACATTATCAAATAGATGGCTCACAATAGCTCGGAAAACATTATGTTTATTAGCAAACACCGTAATAATGCCAATTGTTCAGTGACGCATGGTGTTTAATCCTGTTAACTTTTGACAAGCTTTGAAGTCGGATCGATGGAACCTTGTCAAGTTGACCAGCTGCTGTGACGCAGTTCACGCTCCATTTAGATGAATCACATCGTGCAAAATAACTCTAGATCGCCAATAATGTCATAAGTCACTGTAAAAGCAAAAAGTAATAGTTGTTCCAGCGGCACTAGTTTTTTTGGCGTGTATCTCTTCGATGACGTGCATTCAATCAAGCGTGCCGCCATTTTTTCCCTGCGGTCATGTGACTGTCGTCAGGGACCGGTCAGTACGGCTGATGGCTGTTCAAACATTGTGGACCCTTACCATATACCAAAGTAAACAGAAGATACATGTGCAGTGGTCCGCTGAAACTTGTCATAGTTTTTCATCGATTTTCTCATAAATGTTTTTTTTTGGAACAATATTTGGTAACGACATACTTTAAGTGTTTATCTTTCAGATACAGAACAAAAGTCATTTTGTGATTTTTTTCGGCACAGCTGTCATCGACCATACCATCCTGGCACATTAAACACGGATTCCATGCTTGTCTGTCATAAAATAAAACAAGTGAACCATCTTCCTACTTTTTTTCAAGGTCATGCAATACAAAATGTTGCTCAACACAAGCAACTTGGGTTCATGGTCCAGTCGGATTTCAGATGGTCTGATTGCGTCTCTGAAATTTGCAACAAATCTTGTAAATTATTTAATATTATGAAGGCCTTGAAATTAAAAAGGACAGACAGACACTGGAAACTATTTATATTGCTTTCATTAGACCGATACCTGAATATGTCTGGAGTGGCTGTACAGTACTGAATGGAGATGTGCCAGTTATTTATCCAGGGAAGATTCATGGCCTTACTTTTTTAACTGTCTTGTTTATATGCTGTTCAGCGATCATCACGATTGCCCATATTGCACCTTTTAACTTATAAACTGTACTGTATCCCTGCCCTGAATGCATGTTCTCTTGGAAGAAAATCTGTAAACTTTTTCAGCAATACGTGAATTTATTTCAGAAATTGGTCATTTCCAGCTAATAGGCGTGAGTTAATCTAAAGGAAAACTAACTTGATTTTGGTTCGGTTATAACTCGTCAATGAGACACATTTCCAGATAAAATCTCACATGACTTTTCATTGCCCCATTACCTGTCCCGTTATTTTGGTTGTCAACTCATTATGTGTCTAGCTCAGCTCTGCCCTATAGGTTGTCTTTTCCCACAAGAGGAACTTAAATAGGGCTTTGCCCTTTTTCCCAATTGCTTACATATATGAGAATTGTGCTGTATATGAACTACTTGACCAATGAAATATGTTTATCATGATGCCATCAGGGGATAAACAGAGTACTATACGTCAACTAACTTTTAGGGGACGAAATGGGCCTAATAAGCTCAACAGATCTATTAGGGAGTGACTGGCGTAGAACAGTAAGGAAATGGGATATGAGAGTAATGTATTAGGGAATGAATAAGATATTCTAAAACCAACTGTGATGGCATGAATGAGGTATGATATCGTCACCTCAATAAAATGAGTAGGGCAGGCCTATATGAAAGCCAACTTCCAGAGGAGTCGGGTATTAAAAGTAAATACACAGGTACCCGAAATCAGGCATGCAATAGCCGGGTACCCGGCCGGGATTTACCTAGTTTAACAAAAAAAGAAAAAAAAACTCTACTTGTTACACTGTTTCATCATATGTCTTAAGAGGGGGGGGGATGTCTAGGATACTTGACAAAACCTTAGGGTTGCCCAGGACTTTTTTTCCTGGTTTTTGCTTTTTGTTATTATTTCGGGTGGTCAGCTTTTCACCTTGTGGGATAGCCTCATTTCAAGAAAACCAACACAGGAAACACTGATGTGTTGACACAAATCATTACAGATAAAAATCTGCTGTTAACATGCACATACGATAATAAACACATTAATATATGTCCCAGCTTTTCCGGTACTATAACAAATCAAAGTCAAACAAGCAAGGATGTGTCTTCAGCATTTCCAGTCATACAATAGACTTGGAACGGTATAATTAGCTTGATGTTTGAAGTATTGATTCACCACTGTCAGAATATCATCATAACGATAATTACACTTTCACTTCTTACTCATGCTTTTCCTTCACTCATTTCTTGTTAACTTTCGGCACCTTGAATTGTTGATGATTCGATTGCATGATGGTTTTCAGTCCTTTATTCATAGAAGTGACTTTATCTGGGGTTTCAAGGCTAACCCTGGGTAGAGGATGCATATTTTGATGTGCTGCCTGCTGTGAACAAATGCTAATTAGTCAGATAATACTGGCTACTCCCAGCAGGATGCTGGCTGGAGGCCTTGTTCTTGTATATACCTATGATAGTACCTATTGTGACACCCTCCAGTCTGATCTGAACTACCGATCTCCCTGGTCCCATGCATGGCTGCTACAATTAAATGAATGAAAGGGCTTTGTCCTTAAAATCAAACAAAGTCTCAAATATCATCCCACTCTCAATGGCCATTACCTAGAACAAGTCCACAGCCACAAAAATCTCGGAGTAACAATAGCAGACAATTTAAAACTAAGCTCCCACATTGTAGACATTGTTAAAAAAAAAATAACCAACAGATACGTATGCTTAGAAGATGCTTCTCAGGCCTTATTGCCGACGAAGTTTTGTACCCAAAACAAGTGAATTATCAGAATCATAATTTGCACTCAATAGCAGTGCATGCACTTCTAGTTCTAGGGCTTTGTGCAATTTTCTTTAGTTCCTCATGGCCTGAGCTGCTAGGGTACGGAGGTCCAGTCTGGGGCCTGTGGCAACATCACAGGTACACAAGCCCTAAAAAAAGTCCGGAAACTGCTTATAATGAACATGAAATACCTTGTTATATGCGAGTTGAGTTAACTAAGCATTGGATGCACAATAGCTTTACCTGATTAATAAATATAAGTCCCCTGCATAGCAATGATGCAAGATTATGGACCAGAAGTAACTTTCCAAATTAGTCTGATGGGTTCACCTAGTAATCATAATCATGCCATACATCCAGTAAGAGAGAACTACTGGTTCAATCCAAGTGTATGACCAGTGATCCAGCCATGAGCTAGGCAATCCAGCGCAACAACATTCTTCATATATCAGTTTTATTTTGTCCCCTAATTATGCTACAAAGATCCAATGAAAAAAAACTCCTGTGGTATGATCATGCAGATTTTGATCTATAGACTTCTGTTGGTACCAGCTTTAACCTATGACCACACACCACATATTCCTGGTGGTGTTTTTTATGCAGAAGTTGATCTGTTAACTTCTGCTGTTACAAGCTTTAACCTATAAGTAGCCACACACTAACCAAAGAACACAGAAAGTCTTCAAAAAAGTACAACTCTGCCAGCAAGATATGGATTCTACTGGGCAGACATGGTCAAGGTCATCCCCAAGTCTATATTTTTATTATTGAAATTATTATAGTTATAGCGTATAGATACAATCCACAGGATTCGACTGCTTCACCAATTTCTGCAAAACTGTGCAGCAGACATTTCACAGACAAGGAAGAGCATTTGAAAAGTCTAGAGAAATTAAAACTCAGAGGTATCCTACTTAAATCACACGAGATTTGGGGTGTCACTCTCACACCATGAAAAAAATATGTAGAGTGGTCCGGCTCTTCTAAGACTCCGTTCACTGGAGGTCACCTCTTTTAAAAGACCACCATTCCCATGCAAAACATGTGACATTCCTGTAATACCCCCTCTACACTGCCCACCCCTTTAAAAAACTACTTTTGGCCTGCATTTGGAGTGGCCTTATAAGGGAATCAATTGAGTACATAAGCTGCTCTGTGCCCTTTTCCCAAGTTCCCAGATCCTGTCTCCACAAGTGGTAGAATTGGACATGATACTGTTAAAAGTTGACAAAGAGTCACCTGTAGCTTCAACATCTTGTCTGGCCAAAGTTCAAGCTTGTGCAATCTTGGGTTCCATGGGTAGACTACCACAATGACATCAGAAGATAAAAGATTTTCCATTTTTCAAAGGCCAATGCCCCTTTCATTTAGCCAGAGGTGATAGTCACCTCCACTTCATTTTCTCCCACAGAGATTGACTTGCTAATCTCAAATTAATAACTGATGATTTTCTATCTCTTTGCAATCTACATATAGTAATTCTGATTGACGTGTGGTGAATTTTGTGTGGCAGTAGTAAGAGATATACATGGTTCTTGGTCATTCAGTATGAAGCCCACCAGTTCATGGTAAGAGTTGCGCCCGGTTCAAATAAAATCATATAACCAGGGAGCCAATATAGAAATCATTCCCCAAAACCAGTTTAAAACACCACCTCCGTCTTTTCAGAGTTAATCTCGACATTTCTCCACTTTATACACAACAATTCCTCATTCCAGTCTGAAAGAATCTGTCAAGCCAATCATACATAAAATACAAGAGAAAAAGAACTTCCAAGGAATGATCATATCTTACAAAGGTAAAAGTTTTGGTGATGTGATGGATGGCCAGTCTGCATTTCAATGTCAGTTTATAAAATACAAGAGAAAAATAACTTTCAAGGAATGATCATATAGATCTTATAAAGGTACACGTTTTGGTAATGATGTGATGGATGACCAGTCTGCATTTCAATGTAGGTTTGTAAATTTATTGACATGATTGATAACATATATGTGAATTTTGCAGATTCCATCTTTAGACAGACAATTGGTATTCCAATGGACACTAATTATGCACCTCTTTTGGTCAATTTATACTTATTCTACTGTGAGCACGAGTTTTTGGTAAAGCTGTCAAAATAGAAGAAATTTCATGGTAAGTGTTTTAAGCCCGCATTTAGATATATTGATGACCTATTAAGCATGAATAATAAACACTTTCCAGAATATATTGCACAAATAAACCCTGGTGTTTGGATTTCAAGGTAGCGACAGAAAATGATATTAAATATTCATTTCTAGACGTAATGATGTGCAATTATAATAGTGAATTAAAGTTTAAATTATACAAACCAACATGATTTTGAAGCGAACACTACTAAATTATTCTCATATACATAGTAATATTCCACTTGGGCCAACTTGTGGTGTCTGTTTGTTAAGGTTAATTGCCTTTGCCAGAGTATACACCAACTTTGACTCCCATCATTTTTTATTTCAAAAACCTTGTGAAAAAAGGGAAATTCAAGAACAATATCAAATAATGACTATTTTATATTGTCAAGATGACATCTTATTGTCTTGTGTTCTCTGACTCATAATTAAAATGGAGGTACAGTGTGTTTATAATGTTTCAGATTCATAAATATCACAAAAACAATATAGGCCTACTTTTTTTTGCTGTAAACTGAGCTAACTGACAAGTGAGGAGAACTAAAAATTGATAGGCCTACCAGGTCTTTTTTTATTCTTGGCAGAAGTAGTACAATTTGGGTTTGAGTGGCTGGGCCTATACATTTTGGAAACACTATAGTCTGTAGTTAACGAAGAATATTTCAAAGGTTGAGAGGACCAGTTTAAAACCACCAGTTGCCTTTTAAGGGTGACTGCCTGTCTCAAGTCAGGAGTGAAATTTGTTTCTTCACATTGGTATTGGAAGGTGAATGTTGATGCTTTGGTAGCTGTGGAATCTATTTGCTGTCATTGTTGGGTTTGAAATTTATGAATATGGGTCATGTTTTTCTATATTATTAGATAGTCAATGAATAATGTTTTGCTTGGTGCATATTCAAGTCTTGCTGTTATATCTAGTGATGTTCATGTTGACAGGCTTATTAAGATTTGGACAGGTTTCAACTTGGCCCA
Organism: Hermodice carunculata; assembly: GCA_964020975.1. Classification (NCBI taxonomy): domain Eukaryota; kingdom Metazoa; phylum Annelida; class Polychaeta; order Eunicida; family Amphinomidae; genus Hermodice; species Hermodice carunculata. The sequence continues at coordinate 81,600,975 of OZ026620.1, read as the reverse complement.
ATTTTCAAACAACAATATTGAGGCATAATGGTCTCATACTATTATTATATCAGTTGTTTCTTTCTTTCGCATCAGGACTGCCAAAAATGTATGTTACATTAAATCATTAATCCCTACATTTCATGCTATTTTAGAACTGCCCATTAATATTGTCTATTAATTTCATTGATAGCTTTAATATAAAAAGTATTTTGTTGCTGAATGTGTTTGGCTTCCAAATACACTTGCAAAATTAGATCTTGTAATTTTCACTTGTCCAATTCTTACAGATCCCAGGCATCCGTGTCAGATAGTGTACCTTTTTGGATGATGTAGTAAAAACACAGTCTTTTGTGTCACCCATCTATTTCCATTCAATCACGAACTTGTGATTTCATTTTGCCATTTATTTGTAGACAGTCCCCAGATGACAGTGCTGATATGCTTTGTGGGGAAAGATCACATTGCAACTTGTAGTCTTAATGGCATGATAGCAACACTATAAACAATTCTAATACACACTTGGCATAAACGTCATCAACCAGTGCATTGGTTCTCTTTCCATTCGTCTCCTTCCTAAAATGTATGAATATGGGCAACAATAATGCTTCTACAAGATGGACATGTATAATAAGCCAAAGGGCATACCCTTAGCCAAGGTGAAGGAATAATAGAAAAACTATCATTTGATTGTCATGTACTCATATTTACGATTTTTACAAATTTGCCATGATAGGAAAAGATACGAAGTTAACGGCATTATTACTTTTTAAATTCTTTATTCAAACAAATTTCTGTCCAGTACAAAACACTGAGATCAGTATTTACTCAACATTCCAATGACCACACTTTGCACCTAGCAAAATGTAGGCTTTACTTGCTGCTCGACTGGTTTTGGAAATAAATCATATTCAAACCAATAACCGTCCGGCTTGTGAGAACTTCACCACATCCATAGTAAACAAAAGCAATATTGGATAAACTTGCTATGGGATCATCAGATGTGGGTAAAAATGTGCACAACTATCTCACAAAGGTCAGTATTGTCAATCTTTCGCAGGCTGAAATTCAGAAGGTTAGGTGCATAATCCACAGATATGTTTGGGTGCTAACCACTAGTTCATAAATGGTCAGATTAGTGCATGCGCATAGGTATTCTCACCCAAACAGGTCCAGTTGAACCATTGCAACTACTAGCATGGCTGCCACCAGAGCTGCACACGCAAATCTGACAGCATTAATTTTTTTCTTTTTGATTAACTTTCAGATGATAGGGACAAGAATTTACTAAAAGAAGTAAAAAACATAATGGGTCAATGCACCATGGTAACTTGACTTGTCTGCCACATTTTTCGTTCGTCTGGAACAAGAAAAATGGCCTTATGGCCAAACACTGCCTGTGTGTGCCACTGGATGTCATCTGGTAAGAGTGATCCAGCATGAATTGTGTTCTAAATGTTTAAATCCATGCATAAAACTGCTTCAAAATATTTCCAAAAAGGCATAATCTCTTTTAAAGCAAAACAGCGTGAAAAAAGTCGTTTTAAGCCAAAATATTATGAGACAAGTCAAAATAGAAAGTGCATTATCTTATAGCATGTCTTTGCTGCCATGCTTGAACTAGCATGAACCGCCCTACCAAGGATGGTCAGGCCTGGTCAACTGATCATGTGTTTGATTGCATTCTGGTCCCACTATCATTAGCCATCCTTAGCAGCAGAACCCAGCCCTTGAAGGCTTCACAGAGGGTCAACTGACAAGCTGAACTAGGCAAGTTCTGGGAGAAAATCATTAAAAATTAACAATACCACCCATTTATAAAGGATTTGTATATTTTACCCATGACAAGGTGGCTTGAACATATTTAATGAATAGCCCACAACCTTGTTTTGACCGGATGTTGCATATAAACCATGAGCTTGTAATAATGATTCAGGAGATCTAGGTGATCTGGATCTGCAAAATTAGGCGGACTCCCAGGTAATCTTGAGACAGTTGGTAACACTGATGCGCTTCATTGACTGACTTTCCTTCACAGTCACCTGACCAAGGGCAACAGTTTGAAAGGCCATCATTGAATGACTCTTTCACAGTCAAATTACAAATGGCAACACTGTCAAGGGTATCATCAACCTGGCTCCTTCAGTCTCCTTCACAGTTGCATTATGCATGGCAACACTGTGAAGTGCATCATGACCCTGACTTCCCTTCAGTTACATTATGCACGGCAACACTGTGAAGGGTATCATGGCCCCGGCTCTTTCACAGTAACATTATGCATGACATCACTGTGAAGCATATTATGGCCCAGCTCCTTCACAGCCACATTGCCCATGACAACATCGTGAAGGGTATCATGGCCCTACCTCCTTTACAGTCACATTACACAAAACACCGTGAAGGGTATCATGGCTTAAGCTCCTTCACAGTTACACTACACATGGCAACACCGTGAAGGGTATCATGGCTTAAGCTCCTTCACAGTTACACTACACATGGCAACACCGTGAAGGGTATCGGCTTAAGCTCCTTCACAGTTACACTACACATGGCAACACCGTGAAGGGTATCATGGCTTAAGCTCCTTCACAGTTACACTACACATGGCAACACTGTGAAGGGTATCATGGCTTAAGCTCCTTCACAGTTACACTACGTATGGCAACACCGTGAAGGGTATCATGGCTTAAGCTCCTTGACAGTTACACTACACATGGCAACACCGTGAAGGGTATCATGGCTTAAGCTCCTTCACAGTTACACTACGTATGGCAACACGGTGAAGGGTATCGTGGCCTTCATTCTCCTTCAGTCAATATGCATGAAAGCCGATAACTGACTGCACACAGTAAGGCTCTGAGCAACAGCTCTGGATACTGTTCTGATTCTGGTATTGAAACAACTGTCACAAGGGAAGGAAAGATCTTACAGAATCCACCCACCCTACTCAAACACTACAAACACACTTGCAGTGGTCAACAATCTCACACAATGTTGTTTTTTGCCAAAGACCTCAATGTACTGATTACGGATTCCAATGGGGGCAGAAAGTGGAGGGGAAAGTAGCAGGCTATAGTTTTTGCTATACCTCCTACGGGAGCTGGTTAAAAAAACAGGACATGGCAATAACTGTGGACACAACATACGTTATCATATCCCAAGGACAGATGGCATTTGTTTTTCTGCTTGCTCAGAAAAGGATCCTCCATGTTTTAATATATAATACATGACACCAAAAGATTGGCAACTTTTTTCCTCTTTGTGGCCAAAGTGTAATTTATTGGAGCTTAACGATAACAATTACACTGAAACAAATCAAAACTGGATAGCAGCAACATTCCCAGTGCTGAAAGAAGACTAGCCTTGAAAGGCTCCACCCCATGGCAACATAAGTGTCTTCTTTATCCACAACATGGCCACAGAAGTATCTTTATCCACCCAACTGCCATGGAAGTGTCTTTATCTACCACATGGCCACAGAATGGTCTTCATCCACCATATTGTCACTGTAGTGTCTTTATCCACCAACACCACCCCACAACTCTGTCCACTGTCACATTTAACCATCTGTACCACTCTCCACCATGCTCCCACAGTGACACCCTTTTTGTGTATCAAGAGTGGGTTACCGAACTGCACAGACCACGGAACAGCATGATGCTACTGCAGAGACCCTTAACACGGCCATCTTTCTACAGACACAGAATCAACCCTGCAGCATACACTCCCACACACACGGGCAGGATTATACTTCATCAACACATCAGACTATCATTTGTGCACATTTCCTCATACTGCCACATTGGCATTGTCTTCTTTTTTTTTTTTTCGATTTGTCAGACCATCCTTTATTACCTTTACTTCCTAATATAACAAAACAATACCATTTCTACAACAAAATCCACCACACTGGCATATCATTCATAACATTGCCTTCATTTTCCCACACATTAAGCCATCCTTAATTCCTTTAGTAACAATTACCCATCAATATGAGATGATCCTCAATATAAGGTATTCCTATAAACTGGGATCATGTGCAGCCACCTGGACTACCAGATAAAAAATTGAAAGAAAGGAGGACACATTCATACTTTCTTGTGATGAAAGTAACAAATTGAGAGTGCAAAAAGCTTAAGTAAAGTCATTCACTAAGTTTTACAACATATGAGATGCTAAACATATTTGGAATATTTTGTATGTTTGTTAGAAAAAGTGTTATTTCTGGATGGTAAACTTACATAGCTGGTGCAAGTGCCCTCTTCCTGGTGAAGGCGTAGTTCTGTTGCCAAGCAACTGAGGGTACCACAGCAGGTTTGCAGTTAATATAGTTAAATATGATAACTTCCTATTGCTTTATTATCATTCACCACCATCAACCCAGTTCCAATTACTTTAATTTCTATTATTCATCAAAAGACCACCTTTAATTGTTTTAATTGCCACCCCCAATACACTCTCACAAATGCCACAAGGACCCTTCAGATCTTGCTTAACACAACTCGTCTGCAAGCAATACGCCTCCACATAAGCATTCCATGAATCTTTGTCTTATCTTTACTTTGAATATCATATGTGACTAGACCTACTGTCAATACCACATCACTGGTATGTGGTCCCAATGCCTGTTTCAACTGGCTTTCTCCCAGGTACTGGTGAATACTGAACAGGACTATTTACTGCTATATACTTCATTATCATAAATATTCAACGATACACGATTCCATTACATGACAGTTACTGGTGCACATTTTAAACACATATTTAACAGTGCACACTTCAGACAAGTATATTTATGATTACATCTACTCATTATTAATACTACTAAGTCGTATACATACATATATATACATGTATGCATACTACATATTCATGTATATATATTTACATACATACATTTCACTTAGGGATGGTTCAACATTTTCATCATTTTTGAATTAGTACTTACAGTACGCAAGAGGGGAGGGAGTTAAACGGGTCTGTACACTTTCACAGGATATGGAAAATGATGGTCAATTTTTGGCCTGTTTTGTGCAATTTTGATATGATTTGGGGGGAATATCATCACTTTAAAGTACTAATTTGGGGGGAGGGAGGGGGGGTCATGAAATTTAGTACCCTAAATACTAATTCAAAAATGCTGATAATGTTGAACTATCCCTTACCGAAACAGTCTTTTGTACCAGTAACACTTCCACATGCAGTTACCACTGCCCTGGTTCTAATTTCTGTATACAGATGTTCTGCTATAGATACACAGCAGCTTAATAGCACCAAACAGATGGCACTGACCTAATACACAGTGACATCATAATGCCCATTTTGGAAGAAAAACACTGATCCACACCATTGCAAATAACTGTAATGGATCTCCATCAAAATAGGTAACCTGGCCTACATGAATTTTCATTCTGTAGTTTCCAATTACATCTGAGCTAATTTTGGATTTTCTGCACACAGAAGACATCCACCCATCCCTCCTTAACGATGCCAAAAATGTTCACATGAAACAGGTTGTTTCTGGATACAGGTACATTAACAGGCAAAAAGACATTACTAAGAACGTGATCAAGCTGGTCCTACAAGGCAGGTGGTCTCTCATTGGAAGGCCCAGTGTACTACTTCCCTGTTTGGGCTCCAGTTTTTATAGAAACTTCACACTGGTTGTTGCCATGGTTACCACAAATGCTTGACTACCACATGCAATGGGAAAAGGTAGATGTTACACTGAATGCTGGATACAACAGGCCCTCTGGTGCCGTTACAATTGACCAGCAATAAAACCTTCAATCAGGACTGATGTAGCGGTAGATCGACTTCATTTCATGAACATACTTAATGAAAATGCATGAAACACAGCATCACTCTACTGTCTGTGTCCATGATCTAGGAAAAAGTACAGTGACTACGCCCCCCCCCCCCCCCATAGGGCCATAGTAATATGAACCTTTTCAGTGCTAAGGGGGATCAATGGCTTTTTCAAAAGCTGCTGACTTGGAAAGTTCTTGCTTTCTCTGGAACTACAGGCATGTTGGTACTTGAATGGTAGGTCTTTCCACCCTGAGTTTGAATCTTGTATCATTAGGATACAATGACAAAACCAACCAAGTGTACAATACTGCAACTCAGGACAACCGAGTTCATGGCCTGATGACTCTGAGTGTGCTTCACGCACTCAGAGTGACCTGGCCATGAAGAAGGCTGTCCTGGCTTGCAGTATTCTTCACATGTTTTTTTTTTTTAATTTTTGTCTAGTAATTATAGCTGTATTGTAAAAAATTATTAAAGTTTTATGAAAGTGAGTGATCATGTAACCACGTGCGCACCAATGGTCAACGTTCAGTTTAAAAGAATTAACCCTGCAGAATGCAATGTGGAAACACTCCATCGTAGATGCTACAGGAACGTTAACTTAAGTGATAATGATCGCATTCCAGCCTCATGAGAAACATCCATGCTGACATCGACTGGTACATGCATGGCTGTCACTGTTGCTGTGCTAGGTGTAACATTACCCAATGCGGATGCTTGACCAACAGAGGTTAGGGGCAAAACTGATCTCCCCCAAAAAAAAGAAAAAAAAAGTACCCAAGCTCTACTAAAATGATATGGATTTCCACTAGGGTGATACAGGTCAGGTTATCATCCAGTCCATATCATTTTCATGTTTTTAGGACTGATTACAGCTATAATTACTGGATAAAATGTAACATACTCTAAGCCTTTATTTCAACAGGACAGCTAAATTTCTATACTTACAATGAGCACAACTGTTGTCATTGGTGCCGAATGAGCATTAGATGCTTATCGTTTCTAGTGGGTGACTGTATGGACTTGGCACACTCTGTACATAAGGTGGCCCCATGGAAGAGGGTGGTCTCTGCAGACAATGTCTTACTGGAGGGAAACCACTGTACACACAATATAATTCTTGTCCTTCTCTATCATCACACAAATGCTTGGCAAAGTTTTGGCCATGTACCTCAACTGAATTTTTCACACTTGGACTTCAAACCTTTATAAGCAAGTCACATTACAAATGAAGAACACTTGCTCTGGCAGATTCTATGAGACAGACTTTTTAGCCTACCAAGATTATATAATATTCACAATAGGACATGTCAGATGCACTATTCTGCATGGTGGCAGCACCTAATCACTAAGTCATGTGACATTTTTAACCAATGAATGGCATAGATTTTTAAATGTTCCAGGTGTCTCCACCTGCAACAGCTGGGTACTGGGCGAAGTTACCTGTGGTGTCACCAAGCCCTGACATTGTACACAGGCTCCAAGCAGCACAGCACAGATAATGGAAGGTTTTGCAAAATTGGTTCAAAAAGCAGAAGCCCTATTCCTGTGGCATGGTTGGCAGTAACTAACAGGCAGGCAGTAGGAAAATTCAAGTAATTTTTATTTCAAAAAAAAAAAAAAAAAAGCAGGAGATGTTGAATTTCAACGAGAGATCTTTGACTTTTTACTTTGTAGGGCCTGTATACTTGGCAGACTTCCCACAATGCATACCAGAGATGCGACCTGCAAAAGCTTATGAATTAAACCCTGGAATCACGTACTTAGTGTGGTAAAGTAGGCATTTTCCAAGGTCCACAAAACTAGATATTTTATAGATTGCACTTCTATTAATCACTTAGTTGCAATGTTTGCAACAATTACAGGATCTGGTAATTTTGATTTCAGAAACATACTGATTCAACTCATTCAATTCTGAAATAAAGAACCTAAAGTCTGCATTCAACTGAAATTTATACATTAAACTCAAGTACAAAAAGGTGCAAGATTTTCCAAATTTAATTCCATTTTGTCACTGAAGTCCTTCAAAGCTGGGCAGGCTTGGTAACTCAGATTTTTGACAGGTATCCGAGGAAAAACAACAAAACATTAAAATTAGAGGTCCATTTAAATTTTGGTATGTTCTATATATTTTGCAAATATGCCACCTTAATATGTAAAATGGAATCCAAATCACTTTAGCAGAATGAGTATCAGTTTAGCTGACTTCCCTTAAAGCTGCATAAACGTAAGTGAACACTGAAGCTGACAGGCATTCCTATGGTGCAAAAAAAAAAAAAGAAAAAAATCAAGTTTATCTTTCCAAAAGTGTAAACTTTATAGCAGTTTACAAGTTAATTCTAATTTTTAAAGAACGTTAGACTCGATTAAATTCACTGCTACCAGCCACATCCTTAAATACCACACACTATCTATGACACAAATATGTACAGTCTTCCAAATAATACATATAAGCCTTATGGTAAAAACGCATTGACCATTCCACAACATATTAACCCTTCTACCAAGGAGCAACACATATGCTTGACTTCCTTAACTGACATTTCTTTTTAACTGTGCACATTTTAAAAGAGACCTGTTCATAAGATCTATAGATAAGAACAGCATATCCTGGGCTAATAGCATTCCTTGATATGGCTTGGGGCACTCAGAAGCCAACCAATGCCAAAGACACATTTTGACTCCATCTGAAAGTAATTTGGTAGGTGAGTTTGAGTCATAAGTTGTCCAAACTTTGAAAAAGTTTCTTGGTCACATCCAGGCAACCTCTAAATTAGTCCTTTTTCCTATTTTTTGCTGCTTGGGTGAAAAGTGAAGTTTTCTTTCTGGCAAATGGTTTCCACTTTTATTCATCATACATGCCTACGAGAACAGAACACAAACACCTATGCAGGAAGTGACAACTACTATACATGTACAAGCCATGAAACCATTACTTACACATGTACCATGGATACTGTCCAACACAGAGCATATTGATTCACCAGCCAACACACAAATACCCATCAATGAACTTTAAACTGGGAAGACACTTACTCTCAAAGACATAGGGCATGGAAACACCATCAAGTACACAAGTATATTATCAATGAAAATTGATCTGGGAAGACAATGGGTGCTGTCCATGGCTTACAACTATGCATCCCCCACATACTTTTCAATTCATTAAACCTGGGTTTTTTATACTATAAACACTTTTCTTTACACAAGTGGGAACCATGATATGGATACATCAATATATATTTCGCTTTTCAAACTCCATCATTTTAATCTTCCAGGAAAGGGAACATAGAAGCATAAAGTGGGATATGTTGCATTTTCTTTTTCATTTTCTCTCTGTTTTGGCCATTGTCAGCCATTATCATGACCATGATTATGCAATCATCACCCAAAGGAAAAAACAGGAGGACCAAGGTGGTCCTGTGCTCTGCTGGCAGTCAGCTGGAGTATTACAACTGACAAATAAGAGCAACATCATAGAATGTTTGAAGCCTCAGCCTTATTTTCTTGTCATGGTTAAATTATCTGACTTCATAAACACAACCCCTCAAACATATTTGCTGTGATGCACATAAACCTTCAAGTCTCTCATTCTAGATTCAGAGGTTATTAATTCTTTCCTCACGCATAGCTGTCAATTGGTTAATTTTAAAAGTAAGCAAGTTTACTAAGGTCTCGTGGATTTTGGTCCCTGTTTGTATACACTTTGGCCAGATCCAAATATTCTCAAAATTACACCAAAAAGGCGTATCGCCTTTTTTCATCCCTTACAGTCCCTTTGTGTGTTAAGTCTCGACTCTTTTAGTGCCACATTTTGGATGAGTCAACCGCTTTCCTTGGTGTGTTTTGGGCACAATGCACCCAAAGCCCACCAAGGGAAGCTGTTCACCTGGACTATTATATTCTATACAACAACAGGCATGTTAGTATTTGAATGAAAGGTCTTTTTACAAGGAAAATGAATCTATCACCCTTATTATAATTCAGGGCAGTCTGTTTTAAGTAGAACGACTTTAGTGGCTGTTGAAACTGAAAGGGTTTATACTTTTAGAGTACCAATATGCACCACAATACACCATTCAGTGAAGCAAAGTATCTATATGAATAGATAATTCCATGAATCAACAGCAGCCCATCTGATGACTGCAGATATCAGTTTGTAGAACTTTCGAAAAATGCTATCACTCTGAAGTTTCCAGGCAAGGATCACATTGGCCACATCAACTTAAGCCAAAGCTGTTTTTGCCACAGCAAAGCACAAGAGAATCCCAATCCCATACATACCGTCCACTTGTCTCCACTTTTGTATCACCTGTTTTTTAATCCAATACCAATTATGACTTGTGTGGTTTTGTTGATCCATGGGGCATCTTTTCTTTTTGGGAAGGAAGGGGTACATGGTGACCAGCTTCAGTTACTAAAACAAAACTCACAATTCTTGCCGTCATTATATCTGCGACAACACATGATCCCATCTTGATGAAAAGTGACTTCAATTTATGCAATACATTTCTACACACACCAGACAAATTAGCTTGTATTTTCCATTTCCGTTCTCGTCACAAAGAAAATTTCCCCGTTCTGGCCAATGCACATCTCTTGTCAAGTGGTAATCTTTTATCTTGTTACCCTTCATGTATTCATTATATATCTTGAGTTGGTGTAATTGTTGTTTGACAGTGTATGCTTCCGATATGAAATTGTGCACAAGTATACTTACTTTTATGTAGCCCCCAGCTGTGCAATATGGATTGGCCATTTGTCGTGACTGCAAGAACCCTGGGGGAAATTTTCCTAACAAAGGTCCAGTAATTTGCCAAAAATTCCCTTCAAAAGGGTAATTTTTCTCTTTCATGGCCCAAAGTTTCGGAAAATTTCCTTAACTCATCTCAAAATTTTCTTCCTGGAACACTTTTCTCGCCAATTGGGGACCATATTTTCTATTATTACAATTAAAAAATTCCCTAACAAAGGTATTATTTCTGTGAAAAAGTGCCCTAACAAAATGTGGGTTTTTGCAAGGTTGAGCCACACACCCCCAACAAAAATTTTGGGGAAATATCCTCTCCCCCACGGGCATGAAGAAGATATGACCAAGGTTCTGGACTGTCTGCCACCTCTCTTCGTCGACTGCTCATCTGACTGCAATACTGCATCACCTCACTCCCCACTCTATAACAGGGACAGACATATATCACTCACACCACTTTCCATCTTCATACTTGACTACATCAGCATATCTCCCATCACCTTGCTCTGGATGCACTGGAGCCATTTGCTGTCTGCAAGTCGCTTTATTGCATCAGCTTACTTGACTGACCTACCCAATTTTATACCAAAACCAGTATAAATCTTATGTTGGTCCAAAGTATAATTCCCCTGACTGCAGCTCATTCGACATCACTAATATAACGCCTTCATATACTGGTTTCAGAGACAAAACTAAAACAGGACTTTCCTATACAGTGGCCCCACTCTTATAATCCTTTTCATCTGAGGCCACCCCTCTTGAAAAGCCAGCATTCTTGAGCAGAAAGTATGGTATTTCCATTATATTTCCCTGCCAGAGAGGCCACCCCTCTTATAAGGCCACTTTTTGGCTGCATTTAGGGTTGCCTTATAAGAGGGGGATCACTCCATAGAAAAACTCGTCCCAAGAGCTTTGCTGGCTTCCTAAAGCCAGCAGAGCTAAAAAAAAATGGAGCTTATGATTACAGTCACTGTACATACACAGGCTCCATCATCTGTGGTCAGTCCGCAAACATTCACAGCACAGAGCCTGCATAAGCTGTAAACAAGAACAGCACAGTCTCAAGACACACTGTCTGTAAACAGCCACTGTACAGAAGCTGCACAGAAACAGTTTGACTCTCCACTCCAGGAGTGGCTATACAGTTCCTCTTTGATGCCACACATGGACTGCAAAGTAGAATGCACCACAATCAACTTAACCTTCTCCTGCTCAAATTGCCCAAAAGAGCCTAGATTCAAATTATCCTCTGCCTAAACCATGTTCATGTTTTACTTCAATTTTTTGTTACAAGAAACCAGCTTTGCTCAGATTTGTATGCACGATCGTTCCTGATGGCATGCCCGGAGTATTTACTTCTCCTTGGCATGGGCTGGGTGCAATGCACCTAACCTGCAACAAAGAAAGCCATTGACTCAGTCGTACTCTGACCAGGAAAGGCTTAATATACTTAAGACTTGAGCAGCTGTATAGGGACTTGCAGAATACAGAACCATAGCATCTGGATGCATGTGGATGACATATTGAAAGGCAGCTGCCTGTAAATGAATGGGTGACAGCCAAAATATACTATGACAGCAGAGCCATCAATTGTGACAACATTTCTCTTCCTACAGGGAAAAATCAAGAGTCCTGTCCACATATATCAGTGTATATACAATGTGTCAGATCAAACTAGAAACTGAATATAAAAACTGATGACATTGTCTGTTACTAAATCAACTGTACAGCCGAAATATTACAAAAACGTCAATTATTTTGTACCATCGATTACTTTTTACTATCAATCACTCGGTTTTCCTTAAAAGGTTTGCAACATAACCCTGATGGTCTCAAAAATAAACTTGTAAACTAAACATTGTCACATAAGCTTGACCTGAAACCAATTTTACTGGCACATAAAGTTGATCTGAACCAAATTTACTTTGCCAGTAATTTGATGCACTTTCTTCCACATAATAAAACACACTCGATCAGCACCTTGCACAAGTGACCACACTGACTTAACAATGCATTCTGCATCTCTGTATTGTTTGAGGTATAAATGCTTTACAGCATTCCGGCAAGCATATACATCCTTCAAGTAGTTTTTCTGTTGTAGACTACACTCTTCAAGGTGTATTCCAGATTTTCACATTGTTTGGAGTATAAATCCCTCCAGCAGGTCCCTCACCTTCCTACCCCGCCCCTCAGGTTGGTCGTGGCTGACTGACGCGTCTTCTTTCTGCCTCTGTGCATTGTTCCACTCTTGGAATTCTGTAGATTTAACTTGTGGGTATTCATGTGGCGGTCGATCAGTCAACATGTTTCTTATAATACTATGTTGACTGGCGGTCCCTGACGGCACCAACATAGAACTACCACTTGTTGAGTGCAAGACATTTATGTCTTCACTTTGACGCTGATTGGGCGAGCGTCCATGAATGCATGACTCAATACTACTCACGCGAGACCCTTGGTTTGAAACCTGCTCCCTTGGAATATGCAGCATCTGCCTGAGCAGACTGTTCTTCTGTGTGCTGTCCTTGTCCTTATCCCTGTCTGTTATGTCCTTGTCCTGTGTGGTGTCCCTGTCCTTGGGTCCATGCTTTGACATCTGTTCATAATACAGGGCCCACATGCTTCCAGGTCCATGGTACAACAAATGGTCAGAGATTTTGTTCTGTTGTGTGTTTGCGGGACGACAGCTGGCAAGCACCTGCTTAGCCACAGTGGGGTGGTCCTGATGTCTGGGACCATTGTTTAGCATTTTTCTGATGAGGCTCTGGCTGTGCTGCAGGTTCTGTATCATGCTGGTGGCCTGGAACTCCGCAGGCTCTGAGGGCTCGACACCATTATCGATATACTCACGCTTGGTATGATTGGTACTGCCATGGTGTAGAATCTCACTGGAGTTTCTTTGGCTAGGGTGTTTCAACATTGGTTTACATATGAGATCTAGCAATGCACTACTGTGCTTTTTATGCTTGTGGATGGCTGTTGGGAACCCATGGCCACCATCCAGGTTTGCTGCGTCCTGCTGTAGATGTTGTCTAAACAAATCCTCACTACCCTTTGGTGCAATGGGTCGCAATCTGCGCGATCTTTGATTTGTGTTTTTCTCAACATATTTGCTTCTGCTGTGTTCACTCTCCGAGTCATAATTTATAAATATAGGAGACACATCATCAACCACATCATCACCAACACCTTCACACTCCAGCTCCATGCCTGGAGGGTCATTATAATCTTGCTTACATCCTCTCCTGTCCTCACTGCCAGGGTCATAGCTCTCCCTACATACAGTGGGTTCCATCAGAATAGGGGAGGGTGGATTTAACGATTCCTCTTCCACGTCATCAATAGGCTCTTGCTTTGGTGCCACCACAATCCACTGTACATCTTTTGGTGTACTGACCTCCAGGCTGTCCTCGCAGTCTGAATCTAACACTTCCTCCTTCACTCTGGGAGAGGCAGAGGAGTAGCAGTTCAGATCATCCAGCCTCTCGCTTACACGTTCCCCTCCAGTATATTCACTTGATTCTGCAATGTTATCAGTAAACATGTCACGTGAGGGTGTGACAACTGAGGTGTGTCCTGCTCCAGTCCCTGCCATATAGACACTGGTATCCGTGACAGGGGTAATGTTTTCGGAATTGGGCACGGTGGTCTGGGCATCAGGTCCAGCGTGCAGCATGGACTCTGCCCGCTGCTCCTGGGTGGTTTCTTTGGCTCTGTGTTGTGGAGACTCAGTCCCTGGCAGGGCCACAGAGTCAGACTGGACTTCCATGTTACTCTCCTCAGGGACTTGCCAATACAGCGACTGTGTATCATACCCTGAGGGGTCCAGCCTTCCCGGTGAATCTGTGGCAGTATCCAAACAATGCTTTTTAGCAGCTGAGTCTAAAATGTCCCCTTCAAGAGGTACAAGTGTTCGGAGGCGTTTTTTCAGTGGTTTATGGACAGCCATGGTATCCAGTTGTGTGGCCCCTCTGCCACCAGGCCCTGACGGTCTGCCAGTGTCCTCCTGCAGCTCCATCTTTCTCATCCTGGCATGCTCTGACGCCTGACAAAACACTTTACACACAGCGTGCAGTTTGTCAAAGCCCAGAGATTCTGCAACATTCATGATTCCCTGCACATTGTCTGCATTCAAATGAGTTCTACCAGTGTACGCACATTCCAATACACTCCGAACATCCACTGTGGCTGCCCTTACGTGACAGCGTGCCACATCGCTGCTGGTACTCAGACTCTGCTGCATTCTGGGACTCATGCACGCCATCACCACCTTGTGAGCCTGGAAAAACAAACCATCATTTCTTTTTAATTGATATGTATGAAGCATACTTGAACTTTCACCAGTATAAATTACTGGTGCTGCATTCGAACTGCTACTGTAATCATTTGCAACTATTCCAGCTTGTTAATCACTTTGTGGTGCATTATCCAGCCACTTTTTAATTTAAATGACAGAGAAAACATGATACATGCATGATATGATCTTGGCACATACAACGAGTTGCCCACAACACTAAACACAATGCTCAAAATACTTTTCTTTTTTATTTTAAATTGACAAGCATTTTGCCAAGGCACAGACTTGTACACTGTGGGTTTAAACAGAGTCGAGTGCATTTTGTGAAGCAAATACTCAGACTTTGACAGCAAACTTCAAGGGTATTTGATTATTGGCTGCAACATGCACACAAGCTTTCCCTGACCCAAACAAAGGTCCCCACGCAACCAGCAATCCATTTCTAGGCACTGTACAGTAAACCTGTTTTGAGAGAGCACAAACTCAAACTAGCCCTTATAGGCAACCATAAAGATGTGCAATATAAAAGTGCTACCTCTAAAATGCAAATCATGCAGAAACAGTATTCAACCAAATGGCTCTGTGACCTTTGAAATTTGGTCAAGGTCACCCATCTTCAAACTTGACCTAGCCCCGAATACGGACAATTATCCAGTGGAATATAAAAGTCCTAGTTTAAAAACCTCTTCAGTTATCATGTGGAAACCAAAGTTAACTCAGGTACCAACGTGACCTTGGAAATTAAATCCAGGTCACCAAACTTTAAATTTCTTGTAGCCCTTAGCAAGAACAATATACATGTATAGTATCCCAGTCCTAACTTAAAAACTTCTTGAGTTATTGTGCAGAAACAACAGGAATTCTTCAATTTCTCTGTGACCCTGAAAACTGGGTCAAGGTCACCCATCTTCAAACTCAACCTAGCCCTTACAAAGAGCCATAAAGCTGTGCAATATAAAATTTCTAGCTCCAAGGTATAAGTTATCATGCAGGAAGCATGAAACCATATTCAGTAAATTGGCTCTGTGACCTTTAAAGTGAGGTCAAGGTCACCCATCTTCACACTTCTCCTAGCCCCAAATATGGACTATAATCGTGTGCAATATAAAAGTCCTAGCTTAAAAACCTCTTCAGTTATTGTGCGGGAACCAAAGTTAACTCAGGTACCACTGTGACCTTGAAAATTGGGTCAAGGTCACCCATCTCTAAACTTTGCCAAGCTTTGGACTAGAATGATGCACCTGTACAGTATAAAAGTCCTTTATATATATATATATATATATATATATATATATATATATATATATATATATATATATATATATATATATATATATATATATATATATATATATATATATATATATATGCAGTTTAAATACATTAGTGCAAGTGAAACTGAAAAATTACAAGCCCATTTGAAAAAATAGGAATTCCCAGTGGGCAACCCATTGAATTATTTAATTGGCACTTCTAGGACTTCAAATGATATATTTTATCTTGAAAACCAACTGTGTTGAGAAAGAAAATATCTTGCAACCTCAAACAGTACAAAGGAAATTTCAGCATGTAAAATGAACAGTGATTTTGTTATCGAAACTCAACAAAGAATAGAAAAGATTGTGATGGGCAATAATAGGGGTTTTTACCTACCGATGTTTCAAAAGCTTCACATTTTTACTTTACTTATACAGTACAGTGGTACCTGCTCTAAAGACCACCTCCAATTTAAGACCGCATGTCTTTTTAAGACCACTCTTTCAAGACCCTCTGTTGTATTTACATGTTAAATATACCTTCAATTTAAGACCACCTGCAGTATGAGACCACATTTTGTTGGCTGTAGGGGTGGTCTTAAATAGCAGGTACCACTGTACTCCAGTTTGCATGTTCATTGAACATATTTGCACAAAATCCTTCCTAAATGTATAATCTTGAAGCTCAAACAATGTGGACCTATCTCCTCACATTCACAGCTTGAAGCACAAGGTATTTTCAGTAATTCCTCAACGTGACACTAGACGGCACACTTAATAGTAAGTCTTGACAAGCACCACATGTATTCATGCCCTGTTAAATAAATTCATCAATTAATAAAGTACAATAAAAAAGGAAAAAATACTTTTTTGAGGAATTTGGTCGCTTGGGCAGGAGGGTATGAAGATAGATGACTGAGATACTTCAATGAAAGACAGGTGCCAGATTATCTTTGATAATTCTGTGAACAAAACAGCCTTATCATAAGCAACATTTGATCAGCGTACAATATGAATTTAGAAGCACAAAAAAACTAGTGTAAAGGGCAAAATAAAATGTGTACATACCAAAAATTGTATTGTCATTCCTAACTTGTATGATGCTAGGCCCTCTCTACAAAGGACACCTTTCCATGCAGCATATGTGGCCTTTACAATATATATGTATATATATATATATATATATATATATATATATATATATATATATATATACTGTAAATTGATTTATTTTCACCTGTATAAATTTTCACTGTTTTTGTATTTTTCACATTTCACTGCAGTTTTAATCTCACTGTTTTGGACATAATTCCCATTCAAACAATGTTAAAATACTATTTCACTGTGTTTTTATTTTCACGGTTTTGTGCCATTAGCGAAATAAGCGAAAATAAGAATACAGCGAAATTAAAGCAATTTACAGTATATATACACACACACACCCCCAAGTGGCCAACTTTCTTACAAGGCCATATTTCTCTTGCATTTGGGGCAGCCTTAAAAGAGAGGGGTCACTGTACAGTGAAACCTGTTTTGAGAGACCACTGTAATGAAAGACCACCTGCCTTTTTAGACCAAAGTCCCAGTTGCTATCTTCCCATGTTATTGCATCTCCATTTAAAGACCACCTGCCTAATGTGACCGCTTTTAGCCTGCCCTAGGGTGGTCTCTCAAAACAGGTTTCACTGTATCGCAATTCCATGTGAGAATCTATTCCAGGAAATTGGTGACCTTGAATAGGGGAGGGCAGGAGTGGGTATATTTCCATGGATTATTGGATAGTAGGATACAGTAGTCCCTCTTTTGAGAGACCACCCCTTGTGCCACTCAAAAGGCGGTCACATAAAGCAGGTGGTCCCTCAAAGGAGGTATAAATAACATGAAAAGTACTACAGAAAGGCCTGACAACTGTGGTCTCTCAAAGGAGGTGGTCTTCTAAAGGAGTGGTCTTTCAAAGGAGGGACTACAGTACTTTTATTTTGTACAGGGCCCCTAAGTGAAAAAAAAAAATTGCAATGAGTAGTTGCTAAGCAACAGGTAGACCAGAGAGGGGAGGCTTGTTTTTAGTTCCATGTGGTAATTAATGTTACTGGCACACTGCCTGCAGATCTGGGAGCTGAACCCCAGGGGAGCTGTCCACCTTGTATGAGCATTTACTGCATCACCAGTACAGCCCAGTCTGCCACAACAGCCTAAGCTGCTGTTAAGACCATGTTCACAAATCAAGCCAATTTATCTTTAGAATCATTGGTGCATGGAGAGATGTGAATGTGTACCATTCCATTTGCAAAGAAAATAGGCTGTATCTGGCTTGGCTGTCTTCTCTTTCTGTATGTGTGTGGGGGAAGGTACGAGATAGGCTGTTTGGAGCCAAGCAGTGAATTGTAGAATGCAACCCACTGTTTCCAAGTAACAGGAAGGTCGCAACTGGGACATGTGCACTTGCAGCAGCTCTTGCATCCAATACCAGCCAAGCATATTAATTTCCCGGCCACAACTGTATACCTGGTTGTCTTAGTAACCACACTCCCACCTGGTGAGATACAGGCCAGCTGCTGCCTGTGCAGTGAAGCAAGACACTACATATATTTTGGAAATAAAGGATAACTTAGTACAGACAGATTAATGAATATAACTTCAATGGCATTTGTAAACTTAATTTCCCAAAAAGGCACTAACTTTATGAGAAATGGACATCTGACCCTGTCTGTGACAGTGATATGCCATGTGTCCTCCATGAATGATAAGCGTCAGTCCTGTGCTTGTGGTGGGAAATTAATATGCATGTCTCACATTAGTATTCACAAAGGTTACATCATCACATCCAAGCTATCAGAGAATTCAGTGCAAGCAGATCTTCAGTACAGGACTTAGCTGGGAGACTGATAACATTTTGTGAAATAATGTCTGTGTGCTACACAGACATATTGTTTATCCATGAATTAAGTCTATGTGCAAACACCAACTCTGTTTTTTCTCAAATATATATATTATTTATTTATTTACTTATTTAATTAGTTTCCATGTGAATTTTGTCCTCAGATTTTGTCGGGCACTATTGTTCCAAAAAGTACCAAACTTGACATGGTGATTGACCTAGTTGTGAAATTAAGCACCTGGTTTGGAATAGTCAACATGTTGAAAATGTGCAAATTAGGACCATTTGAAATTTTAAATGTTGAATGGTCCTATCTTCAAAACCTTTAAAGGTAGGGGTACCATTCCAACTTCAATTTATGGGTTTGTAATATAGGCACATCCAATGGACCTCAAGCAAAAGTTGTAAGATTATAATCTGTGCTAATCAGGTGCACTTGTAAAGTTTAAATGTAGAATATCTGCAAAACTATTACAGGTAGAAGTGCCATTCCAACTCTGTGCTATGGGCACATCCAAAGAATAACAAACAAAAGTTGTAGAATGACAATTTATGCTAATTTGGGGCACTTGAAAAGTTTCAATGTTGAATCTCATCAAAACTATTATATACTGAACCCCAATGAAAAGTATCCACATAAAAAAATTAACACATTAATTTTGTAAGTTACTAAGTACTGTGTGTGCATATATGCATGGTTTGGAGCCTACATCAGGGTCATTCAGGACAACTTTTTAACTTTTGCTGGGTTGTTACATAATGCATGTGACTTTTGTGCACCAAATATGGCTTTTGACCACCACTCCTATTGGATGGCTAAAATGACCTGATGTTTTCAGTGGCTTTAAAAAGGGATGTTCAGCCAAGAAAAAAGCCAGTGGTCTCAGGTGTGTTGAGGCGATCATGCCGCGTCTGAGCCAAGGTCAAAGACACCATGCTTTGGGGCTTGCAGAGGGTGGAGTCCCAATCACTCAAATCGCACAAAGAATGGGGTGTACTCGGCGCACCATCCAACGACTAATTGAACGGCAACAAGAAACTGGATCCGTAGATGATCGGCCTAGGCCTGGCCGAGAAAGAGTGACAACACCTGGCCAAGACCGTCACATCCGGCTGATGCACCTGCGAGACCGTTTCCGTACAGCAGCCCAAACAGCCCGTGAGACTCAAGGGGTGAATCACCGTCCTGTCAGTAGTTCTACTGTGGAGAGGCGACTGAGGAGCAGTGGCCTAACAGCCAGAAGACCTTACAGGGGTAACCTGCTGACCCAACCCAGAAGAGAAAGACGACTGCAGTGGTGTAGAGCACACTCCAGGTGGACTCGCCAGCAGTCGAATACCGTCCTTTTTACTGACGAGTCCCGTTTTTGTGTCAGCAGAGCAGATGGCAGAGAACGTGTGTGGCGCCGGACTGGGGAGAGATATGCAGATGCCTGTGTCCGTCAGGCAGATCGATGGGGTGGACCCTCTGTCATGGTGTGGGCAGGCATCAGCAACCGCTACCGGACACCCCTAGTGGTCATTCAAGGGATCCTCAATGCTAGGCGGTACATTGATGAGGTGCTGGAGCCGCACATGGTCCCATTTATGGAGCAGCATCAAGATCTGGCGATCTTTCAGCAGGACAATGCACGTGCACACTCTGCAAGATTAACAATGAACTTTCTCAATGAGAACAACATCAATGTCATGGAATGGCCAGCGTTCTCACCCGATCTGAGCCCTATTGAACATTTGTGGGATCAGTTAGGCCAAGGTATTCAACGGAGGACACCTAGGCCTACTACCCGAAACCAGCTGATCCAAGCTCTGCAGGAAGAATGGAATAATGTTCCCCAACACAGAATTCAAACCCTGGTCAGCAGTATGCGCCGCAGATGTATAGCATGTGTTGATGCTCGAGGTGGCCACATCCCATATTGAACAGAAAAATTTGTGTGACTTTCAATTAGGGCAGTTAATGACATTTTTTGCCTGTAAGTGACGTTAATGTCGGTAGAGCGTGACATTATTTTTACGCCAGAAAAGTGAATGCTTTGTTAAGTTCTAAGCACGTCTAGGTATGAAATGTTTCAAGTATAAACAATAAAATACTTCAAAATTGGCATGTGGATACTTTTCATTGGGGTTCAGTATAGGTAGAAGTGCCACTCCAATTTCAATATGCAGGTTTGTGCTGTACACACATCCAATGAGCCACAAACTTAAGTTGTGGAATTATAACTTATGCTAAATAGGGACACTTGAAAAGTTTCCATATTGAACATCTTCAAAAGTTGTAGAATTATAATTTATACTAATTAGGCGCACTTGAAAAGTTTAAATGTTGAATATTTCCATAACTATTAAAGGGGGAGGTACCATTCACACTGAAAATCTTCACAGGTTTCTGCAACAGGCACATCCAGTTGATCACAACTACAGTTATAGAATATTAATTCAAGCAAATTAGGAAAATGCACAAAATTTGAATCTTCCAACAATATCATGCCCATTACAGATAGAGGTTTCATTCCAACCTAATTGATAAGATGGTTACATAGCTGTTCAAATCCAATGAAATATGGACCAAAGTTGTAGCATTCAAATTTATGCAATTTAGGCAAATTCACAATTTTTAAATCTATTCCAACATCAAAATTGTTATGCCAAGAGGTGCCATTCTAACTTCAATTTATAGGTTTGGAAGATAGCTGAATGAACAATGAACTAAAGTTGTGCCAGCTTGATTTATGCAAATTAGGCAAATACACAAAAATTTAAATCTTGAATAACTTCAGAACCATTATAGATAGAGGAACAATCCCAACTTCAATCGATAAGTATGTGAGACAGTTCAATTGTTTGCATCTCTTTTAAACAGTTCAATAAATATTATTGTTCCAGCAGTTAAATGAAACAAACTGATTTGCTGACAAGCTGCAGCAACCACTAGCCAGGCAGTAACCCGTAATTACCTATTTATTTATTCTGTATACCTATTGAACATAAAACTTTAGATCTGCATTTCCTTGTATTTGCCCCTGTTAACCCGACAAGTTGTTTACACCTGACATGCCTGGTCTCTGTAAAATTACCAATATAACCCTCATGTGGGTGTCAAAAAGCTGTATTTAAATGACCACTAAATGTGTGCACAGGTGACCAGACCTTCCCTTGGGGAACGTGAAGATTGATGATTTATCAACTGATCATTAGGCCTCTCATCTCCCCTCAGGACTCAGGCTGCAGATACAATACTCATACATTTCAGTTTGATAAGATGTCAGTACCCTGCAGGGGAAACATTCACTTAAATTTTGACTGACTGAGTAATGAAGATGAAAGGGGAAAAAGAAAAGAAAAAGGAAAATTCTGGACGAGACCACTGCCTCGTCTGCCTCATGCTGGCTATGAACCTGCCGTAAGTCCCTTAAATCCATGTTCAACTGTATACAACTTAAAAATCTGGCAAGTTTTAGGCATGAAACTGGCTAATGTACTGGCCCCAATCCTACATGTACATACCACAAAATACAGTGAAACCCCATTGTAACGACACTCAGATTTCCGACATTTTCAGTATAATGACACAAGTTTTGAATGGTAAAAGTTCATTTTCTTTGTTGTTTGACTCATTTATCTGACATATTCAGTTATGTGACACATTTCTAGGGGAACAAATGTTGTCATTATAACGAGTTTACACTGTAGTAGTTTAAAGATGACTAACCAATGCAGCTGCGCCAATCCTGCATGTACATGCCATCTAATGATTTACTTGAAAAACAGAATCACATGTGGCACTGACATCATTCACAAGTAAAACCCAGAGGAACCCATGGACACTCTAGTAAGAGAGGCTGACTAATTATAATTCCCAAGGCAGATGGACATGGAGAATCTAGCATCTATTTGGCCCAAACTTGCTGACATTTGTAGTTGGAAGTTGCTGATTAGGGAGTTTCAGCATACATACATATATATATATATATATATATATATATATATATATATATATATATATATATATATATATATATATATATATATATATATATATATATATATATATACATGTATATATATATATATATATATACATATATATATATATATATATATGTATGTATATATGTGTATATATATATGTATATATATATGTATATATATATATATATATATATATATATATATATATATATATATATATATATATACAGTGGTACCTGCTATTTCAGACCACCCTTAATGCCAGACAAAAGTGATCACATATGACAGGCAGTTTTCCACTGAAGGCAAGCTAGCAAAGAAATTAAAGAGGCCAATGTCTTGAAATGGCTGTCTTAAAAACCAGTGTGGTCTTTCACAAGAGGTGGTCTTCAGAGCAGGTACCACTGCATATAAATATATCCTTGTGTATAAAAGAGTAGTTCCACCACTGTATACTTAAGCTCAGAAAATTGCTGCCCATGTACTGGGAAGCAACTTTTTTCCCATTACAAACAACCAGAAATGGTCAACTGTGATAAATATTGGGGGGGGGGGGGGATCTGAGGTGGCTGGTCAACAGCATCTCAGGGGCACCCTGTGGGTGGACTGCATTGACTAAGTCTGTAGATTCAGGCCACTGAAAGCTCATTCAAACAGATGGTGGGGGTGGTGGTGGTGGTGGTGATGGTGATGGTGATTATGATGATGATGATGATGATGATGATGATGATGATGATGATGATGATGATGATGATGATGATGATGATGATGATGATGATGATGATGATGATGATGATGATGATGATGATAAAGGAAGAATCAAACCAGAGGTCACCACTTGGGGGTGATTATTTCCATACTTTTACTTATTTGCATAATAATAAATCCCTTTAAAGCTTTTGTTAAATGAATAGCCAAATTTATGCAAATTCACACCATCAAGTGCCGCCACCTGGGGTCGTAAACTCTACTTTTCAAAACAGGTGGCCTACCCAACTCATAACATGTACCCCCACAACAGGTACTTATGCAAAGGCCAAATAAAAGAACAGCTCTGTAAAGGTCACAGCAGGTTAGGATTTGCCATCCAGGCAAGACCAACTGTCAGGGTAAGGATATAGTACAGCAGTACAAGAAAAGTTATGGGTTCTTTGAAGATTTGACTTATATCACACAAGTGACAAAATCTGCTGTTGTCTAGCAGCTAAAACGGGAAAAAGCAAAAACTTACTGTCAAGTGCCCCCCCCCCCCCCCTCACAGGCAGGTAGCTTTGTGCCTCTTTTTTTTTCTCTTTTTATTCTGATAATGGCATGCCGCTGCTATGAATTTATGCATTTGTGTGCTGAAATCTGAACACTCTTCAATGTCATAGATAGATGAAACAAAATATATAACTGAATCTACACAGTTCGGGTGCATTCGATCGACTCTTTCACAACAAAATACAAAACCTGGGTGAACATTCAGGGCAAACAGCTACATGTATCTATAGGAAAATCAGAGAGAACCATTGATGGCCAGGCATAAAGTTTGTCTAAGCTGGAAGGCTCAGCTGGTAGATTAGTTACCTCTATGGATCCATCGTCCGTGTCCAATACAAGGTCACAGAGGACCTGATCCCTCCACAGGCCATGGAGGCGGTCAAAGATGTAGCCCTGATACTGACTCAGCTGAACTTTGTAGCCACACTGCAACAAACCAACACATAACATCACCATGTTACACAGAAGACACCCTCCCAGCACAACCTTCAAAGACTTCCTAGATCAGGTCAATTAGATTTTACAATATGAGCCACAGTTTTCAAGGCACCTAGTATGAATCTGATTATCGTGCACAGCATTTTGGCACGTTTAGATAACATATATGGATCATTAAACAACTGTTCTTTCACTTTGAATTGCAAATTGTTGATGTGGAATGTGAACCCAATAAACTGTGCAATGTGAAGCCTATTAAATTCATGCCTTATGTGCTAGATGTCCTTCAATCATGGTGGGTCTACAAAACTACTGTAAATTCACTTAATTTTGTTTTATTTATATTTTCACTTATTTTGCTGATGTGAATGAAATAGTATTTTAACATAGGTTTAGTACGTTATCTGCGAGAATGTAAGAATTGCAAAATATTATGGCCACACCTGATGTGACAGAAGCATTTTTTACCTTAATCTATACTTAGTATGTATACTTTTAGGCTCTTCTGAAGCTTCACAACTGTTCCTAAAAAATTTATTTATGCCCTTCTACATGTCGATGTCTTGTAATTGTTACTTTGCATGTGTTTTCATACTGTCTTGTTATGTCCTGTCTTTCTGTCCTTTCTTTGCAAGAGGGTTTCTGACATGGTACAGTAGGACAATTTCTGAACAGAAAACCACACTCCTGTTACGCAAATCTTTTGTACTTTACAACACTAACAATTGTCCTGCAGTTTAGCACTTTTGTAGAGAAATATGCCTCGGCTAAATTGGGCAAAAAATGCAGCTTAGAGCTCTGAAATATGCCTTTAATACTTACTACTATGGAGCACACTGGGACCTGCTGTATACAACCACTGCCATGAGCAGCCACATTGCTTTTTGTGGTCACTAGGCTGGGACACAGGAGTCAATTTCTTTTTAAAATTTTCCTGTGGTGACAGGTCTCCTGCTGTATGTGGCCACTATTTCTTGGCAGAAGGGGTGGCCATGTACAGCAGGTACCACTGTATCACAGATGGCAAATTTGCCATCACATGAGCTCTGTCACATTGGAAGTGCTTCAGATGAGGTTCTCATGGCTGTAAACTTGCCAAAATGCTACCTTTATTTAAACAACCTACTAACTTTTACTTCACATGGATATTCCCCCCAGAGCTAAACATATTTGAAGAGCTGCTACTAAACACTCTAGCTACCAATGAACGCCTACACTCATGCAACCAATTTTGGCACTTCCGCTTGGAACTGCTTTTAAAACTTTTTTTCACCACCCAGGGGCTTCTTTACATAAAAAATCTACAACACTGGGAAAGCTTTAGCTGTAAATGTTTCTGTCAGCTCTCTCATGATATTTTATATCTTGTGCATTGTCATGTTACTTTCTTGCATGGAACTCTTTTGCCTTTGGTGGGGCTATCAATTTATTCCTGACAGACAGTGGGGCACCAGGGATGCAGCTGACACTGCAACTTCCAATATTTTATCCCACGAGTCTATGACTCTAAAACTGAAGTTCCAGCTTATTTCAGTTCCCGTGTGCTGTTTTTTTTTTCCACATAATTTTTTTTTGTTTCTGTCACATGAATGAGTTACCACATAATTCTCTCACAGTAAAAATTAGATTTTGTCTAATTTGTATTGATTGTGGGTGTAACTTGATAGTCCTGACCACAATGTATATATGTTGTCTGCAACTTGATACATTTATTTACATGATAAATTAGGGCTTTTGTTCATTCCATATTTATATGTTTGTTGACATACACATCACAATTTACGTTATAAATTAAGCTGTTTTCATATATCTGTGTTCAAAAGTATTTGTTTTTTCCGATGTCATTTCATGGAATGGCCAGATTCTTCAGTAATCAAAACGAAGAGCTCTATGATATGCACGCAGATAAATTTCCCCGACTTCTGTCAATAAATGAGCTGATCCTTCTCATAATGCAACAAAATTAGATGAGAATGTTTTGTTGTTGTCGCTGGTTGCAACCAAATGATTTTTTTGTTGCTGATTGTGACCAAATTGAGCAATGAAGCGGTTCCACAACGAAACAGTATCGCAACAAAGTGACCGAGTGACTACTTTTTTCAGCTGACACCATGACCAAACTGAATGCTACGGGGTTTTACAGTTTCATCTGAATGTCATGATCAACATGACTGCAATAGTGCAAGAAAAAAAGGATGTTACAATTTATGTTACTGAATGTGACAATGTCTCCTTCCGAATTTTTGTCTGAACTCGGTCGTAAAAGCTGTGAGGAGGTTATTTTCAGCTTTAAAAACTGAGTATAAATCAGGCTAAGCATCAATGTCTAGTATCTCGTCCCTGGATCAACTGGAGTCATTCATGCACCAGATCTGAAGTCAATAAAAATAATCGCCATGAAACACCTTATTATCGCTCACAAGGATCGGGTGTGATTTTTGCGCATTCGATACAGAACCGATAAATCAAGAGCCAAATTACACATTTACATTTTCTCCTTCAGTATATCTGCCTGTTGTTTCGGTAAATGCCTGTGTTGGTCCTGGTAAGTCGCCCCTGCACCCTGGGCCTGGCTCGGATGGTACTGTCCGCAGTCTGCCGTCCGTCTGTTTTCCCATGAAGAACTCGCGATTTGTCAGGAAATTGTGGATGAAGGTCTGTTCTTTTTCCTTTAATGTCTCGATGCGATTTAATGCTCTTTCACAGGAAACACACAGAAAGTTTGAGTGAAATTCTTCTAATGCACAATTCAAAACGTTTGGGAGTCGTACACACAGATTGCTCTGGGTCCGAACTTTCCGTTCATTCTGGGAGATCCTCAAACAGTTGGCCCCAGTTCCCGTCTCTTTCCCACAGACCAGACATACTCGTGGCTGCCCGAGACTTTTCTTCTTCGACCGTGCATTCCGTGTCCAAGTCGCAACCATACATCCTGCCGGTTTATCCATGGTTTCTCTTCACAATGGCCCGCTGTGTTCTCAGATTTCCAGAAATTAATCAGGTGGCATCCTGCACGCAGAGGGATACACAGAGAAGCCCGAAGCCGCTTCACCTCCAGTGTGTCAACCGCGCATTTCAGTCTGTTTATGTCAAAACTGGTCACCAGAGGGCTCTGATGATATTAAATCATGCCAGCAGGCACTGAATTATGACGAGCATTTCCATGCGGTTTCCCCAGCCTCATTCGTCTGTGTGCCAACAGTGACACAGACATACTGTTTTTCTGGGAATTCTTTCTTTCTTTCTTTCTTTCTTTCTTTCTTTCTTTCTTTCTTTCTTTCCAGGCAAATTTGTCCGACATCTCATTCACCTTGTAAAGTATTATACGTAGAAACTCCAAACTTGGCACAATTACACTTCTATACTCCCTCTATACTATAGATGAAGTCAGGCCTTTTTATAATGAGAGGTTATGCTTTTCAAAATTATGCAAATGAGGGCTAATTAAAGTTTTAAATCTTCAATATCTTATATATGATTGTAGATGTAGTTCCGAGTGCATTGGAGTTCCATCATATCAAGGTAAAGGTCATCTCAAATGTCAAGGTCATGTCAAGGTCAAAGGTCATGTCAAGGTCACAGGTCATTTAAGGTCAAAGGCCACTTTCGATGGTGGCTTTCTTCTGGCCATAACTTTGTCAATTTTTATCCAATTTTGATCATGTTGGGCTCTAATTGTAGCTATTGTAACACTGCACATTTTTTGAAGTCGTGCCTTTTTATAATGAGAGGTCATACTTTTCAAAATTATGCAAGTGAGGGCTTATTAAAGTTTTAAATCTTCAATATCTTATATACTACAGTAGATATAGTTCCAAGTGTAAAGGAGTTCGATCATAGCAAGGCAAAGGTCATCTCAAATGTCAAGGTCATGTCAAGGTCAAAGGTCATGTCAAGGTCAAAGGTCATGTCAAGGTCAAAGGCCAATTTTAGGTCAAAATATCATTTTAAAGGTAAAGATTCACTTCAGGTAGAGGTCATCTCAAGGTCAAAGGTAATTTCAAGGTCAAAGGCCACTTTCGACGGTGGCTTTCTTCTAGCACAACTTGGTCAATTTTTATCCAATTTTTATCATGTTGGGCTCAAATTGTAGCTATTGCAACACTGAACATTTTGGAAATTAGATGTGAGTCAAAGATCAATGTCATCTGTACCTTTGAAAGTTTCTCTCAGCCATAACTCGGCCAATTTCGATCCAATTCTAATCATGTTAGACTTAAATTGTGGGTATTGTAACACTGTACATTTTTTGCAATTTACATGTAGCTTGTAAAGGTTAAAGGTCAAAGGTCAAGGTCATTTGGACTTGGAAATTATCATCCAGCCATAAGCTTAATGGAATGTGAAGTACCAAAGCACAAAAGTTGTACCATTTAATATTTACTACTTTGGAAGGCACACAGACAGATTTGCTTTGAAGCAAATCTTCCTTTCTAGTTTGCTCTGCCCCTTTTATGAATTAAAAATTAAAGTTGTAGCAATTTAAATTATGCTAAATAGCACCATTAGAAATTTTAAATCTTGACTAACTTCAAAGCTATGATAGAAAGAGATGCCATTCCAACTTCTACTCCTGTGTTATGGAATTGTTGCACATTGCCATACCAATATGCTTTGAAGACACACACACTGATTTGCTATGCAGCAAATCATCTTTCCTAGTTTATATCTTTGACCCATGTTGTTTGTTCCTTGACTAATTCATTGTAAACATTCCTGCACCACCTGTTGTCATTTACTGCTTGTAGATACCCCAAGCACTTAAGCTT
This sequence comes from Hermodice carunculata, assembly GCA_964020975.1. Taxonomy (NCBI): domain Eukaryota; kingdom Metazoa; phylum Annelida; class Polychaeta; order Eunicida; family Amphinomidae; genus Hermodice; species Hermodice carunculata. The sequence goes on along the minus strand of OZ026620.1, from coordinate 81,571,562 downwards.
TGCTTTGGCAATCCTGCCTGTGATTTTATTCCATCCTAACTCTCCTAGAACTGCTTCTGTTGCTGCACATGGTGGTGTTCCCAGTGTCCATTTCCCCATCTCATTCTGTGCTTTCTCCATTCCCTGGATATCTCCCTCACTTATTGAAATCACATCTAAGCCATATATCATCCCTGGTATTGCAACTCTACCCCATAATACTCTTGCTGTGTATGCTCCGTTGAAACTGTTCGGTGCCGTAGCTTTAATCATTCCTTTTGTACGATTCACTATCTGTTTAATCTTAACCACCTGATACCCGGACATGCCTTTACCCGTTGCTTTTATCTTAACACCTAGGTATTCATACTCATCAACGTCCCCAATTTCAACTAACTGTTCCCTACCTTCTGGAATTTGGAACTGCCCAATTCTCCATTTTTTTTTATTCCCATCTGGTTTCTTCCCAAGAGTCATCACTCTTATCCTTACTAAATTCTAACCTCCATTTATTCCCGTATTCCCCTGCCAGGTTCAGCATCTCTTCAAGTTCTGTCTGGGACTCTGCCATGAGTACAATATCATTTGCCAAAAATTTACCTTGGATTTTCAGGTCGCCTACCTTTATTCCCTTATTACACTCTGTTAACTGGTACCCCAACTCCTTAATATATAGGGCAAACAAAATTGGGGACAGCACACATCCCTGCTTTAGAACTATATCCAGGCGTCCATTATCTGCTTCTACCTTTCCTAATGAGAGTGTAAAGTGTACATCTTTGTACAATGCTTTCAGAATTTCTAAAAAGTTCCCACCCAATCCTAGTCCACTTAGTTTTTCCCACAGGCATCTCTCCATACCCTGTCATAAGCTTTCCTCACATCAAAGAAACCCTTGAAGACTTTCTTCCGCTTCTGCCTTGCCAATTCTATTACCTGGGTCAATGTGAAGATGTGATCACCTACCCTTCTGCCTGGTCTGAACCATTCTGAATTTCCCTCAGAAGTCCAAGCCTTTCGACTATTCTACTTAGTCTCCTGTACATTATCCTACAGAATATTTTCCCCCACATTTGATGAAATGGCAATGCCCCTACACTGATCCAATTGGCCTCATGGGCCCTTCTTTGGAATATATGATATCCTGGGTCTATTCCATTCCTTTAGTACTTGTCTTTTCTCAATAACCCTATTGAACAGCAAATGTAAACTATCCTCAATTTCTTCTGCCCTCTCTTTATGAATTTCGACAGATCGTCTGGTCCTGGAGCTTTGTGTAATCGCATCTGCTCAACTGCTGTTTCAACTTCTATACTTCTGACTCTGCCACACATCTCTGGATCCCATTGATCCTGTGTCTATTCTGCTTGACACCCAGGCCCCAGTGCGGATTATTAACTTCTTGCCAATGCTCCCTTAAAGCTTCCTGTATTTCTTCTTTGTTATCTGTTCTTTTTCCCTCTGTGTGTATTTTCCTGTGCTTTATTCTGTTTACGCTGATTAACCTGTTTCCAAAAGATGGTTGACCCTTCTCCCCCATTCCCCATTATTTTCTTTGTCATTTTTTCATTATTACTGGCTCTCCTTTCTGCTTTCATCTCTACTACATTCCATATACTGTCTCTTAGCTTCTTCTGTCACACCTTCAGAGTATTTGTTTTTCCTGGCTAATCTCCATGCTCTATTTTTAGCCCTCTGTCTTTTCATGGCTCCTTTCACCTCTGGGTCTATTCTATACCCTATAGACTTTCAACCGGGACTTTCTTTTTACCTATCTTTTCCTGTGCTACCTTAGGAATCCTTCTGATTAGATCCCCATTCATTTCCAGTACTTCCCCTTCGTTCTCCCATCTATTGTTCCATTCCTGCAATTCCAATTTTAAGCCTTCTTGATACTCTGTCCAGTGTGTATCCTCTTTTATATCCAACACCCATTTAACACCCCCCCCCCTTCTTCTTTGACACTGTTTGTTAATTGAGACTATCATCTGTCCAGTTATGGTCACTGCCTATATCCAATCTACCTTCCTCATCTATTTCGCATCCTTGTGTCATTTGAAATACCTCACTGTCTGCTAGAATATAATCAATTATTGTCCGCCTTTCTCCAGATGCCCATGTCCACTTTCTTTTGCATTGTATATCCGTATTAACTATCCTCAGACCAAATTAATTCCCTTGTGAAGTTTCGTAGCCTGGTTCCATTTCCATTGATTCCACTATCCCCTCCCTGAATACCACTCATTCCATTTCCTATGTGTGCGTTAAAATCCCCAGGTATCAATAATCTGGTAGCCCTGCTGCTGAATATCATTAATCATCATTCTCATCCTATCATATATTTCCTTTCCGACCCTCCAATAAGACAGGCATGTGTCTCCAGATAAAGCTGATAGAATTCACTGCCACCAAGAACTGGTTCGTGCAAACTCACACACACGAACTACTAGTCTGTCACAGTAAAAGCAACTGCCTGGTGCTCAGTAATAATAATTATGTTGTGATGAAACTGTCGGTTACCGTACCTTTCTGTGCACACTTGTCTTTTTTTGAGGAATCCCAGAGTTGTCCTCGCTACCTCTTATGAGGTTCATCGCCCAATGACGAGAAGCCACGTGACTATTATGCCAAGATGCCATAACAAAAACTATTATTATCACTATGATGTTGCTCCCAAACTAGGCCCATATCAACTATGAATACGATTACCAAGAAGACAGATTCCTGTTCAGTCCTGTCAGATGTTGCACACAATTAATAGGCCTACAAAAATACACTTTGGCTTTCTTTTAAAAAGTCCGAGAGACTGTTCTACACATACTATTAGTAAATCAGATCGGTGCATACATATAATTAGTGGTCATGCGTTTTCATTTCTGATTCTTTTATCCAAAATGACGATTTGTGTTATTCCTGTTCATGCATGCAGGAGTTTTTTTTTGTACAACAATGCACTCTTCTACATGTTATTGGATATATCTGTTCAAACAAGGAAAAAACAATAAATCTTCGAATTTTAAAAGCATTTCATAAAATTTCAGGCATGAATAGTGTCTCAACGATAGTAAGATTTTCACTGTGTGAGACTAAGAGTCAAAAACGGGGAATATATAATTTATTTCAAAGAATCATCTCAGACCAAGTTGACAGCTTCACAAAGGACAAGCTTAATCAGATCTGTTTACAGTAAACAAACAAATGATGGTCTACTTTATAATTGTGACAACACCTTTATTCGAACCTTTGTGAAAAGAAAAGGTAAAACTCATGGTGGATTAAAATATTCATCCAAAATGGCTTAACAAATTGGGCTTGATATTGTGTATTGAAAGTGTGTCTTCACTAATCATCTAAGGGACCATGTGATGCAACTCAGTACAGACTTCTGTGCCACAGCTGCCATGGCAGCTATAATGAATCAACTAAGAAAGGGTCTTAGAAAGGCTACGCCCACTTGTGAGGTCAGTTACCCCCGAATGAAGAAAATAATCGAAATTGGCTTGGGCATTGCCCTAAGTATGAATGTATGTATATTTACTGCTTTCGTTATCATTTTGAGTATTTTATCGACACTTAGACACTTGGCTCTTTAATGTTAACTTTCCTTATTTTGTTTCAAGCAAGGGATGAACGGTAAGGCATATTTTCCATGTTTGGGTTATATTCGTTGTGACAGTTTAATACCTGATCTACTGGCAGAGCTGCACATAACAAAATGCTTACATTATGAAAACAAAAAACAAAAAAACCGCACTCTGCAGCAGTTATGAAATATAAATTTTGTCAAACTTTCGCCCACAATTACAAATCATTTGCGCGAACATTTGTAAAGTCTCTTTTTTTTTTCTTCTTTTTTTTTTTTTTTTTTTTTTTGTGCACGCGATGGAAAAATTGACATCAGGGCAACTTTTATTTGCTGGTTTTGCCCAAGTCGTGTCGTACACTTTCGCGATAAGAAGTATGTTCAATGATGTATCATGACGACGAGTAACTCTGCAAGTATACAGTGGGCCAACATAAGAGTGAAATTTGAAATAACTTGCTTCAACTACTTGAAGCTAACAGAATAAGTTTACGTGTGTTTTATTATCCATTCTCCTTAAAGGCTCGAGATAAAATTCAGACAATGTTTGGGGTCAAATGAGTCTCAATGAACGCAATATTGTTCATCGGTCAAGGAAGCTTTTCAAAAGATGCAGACATAATTAAGACATTACATTTCGACATGATGACATTAAAAGGCAACTTAATAAATGGTCGATTTAGTCTTCAGACACTAAAATATGTACATAAAGAGATATAAATACGTTAATAAGATAACTACAGGCGCGGATCCAAGGGGGTGCTTCGGGCGCTTGAGCACCCCCCCCCCCCCAACCTCCAAAAAAAATTTTATTATTTAAAAAGAGAGAGAGAGAGAGAGAGAGAGAGAGAGAGAGAGAGAGAGAGAGAGAGAGAGAGAGAGAGAGAGAGCGCCCCCCCCTAAAAATTAACAAGACATAGCAATTGCATAGCAAGTCAGGTCAGTACATGGGACAGCTAGAGACTGTTTGTACATGGACAGCTAGAGGCTGGGGTTTGTTTTATTTTTCTTTTTTTTTTCTTATGTGATAATATAATATAAACTCAGGTCAGTACATGGACAGCTAGAGGCTGTTTGTACATGGGCAGCTAGAAGCTGGGGTTTTGTTTTTTTTTTTTTTGTTTTTTTTTTTTTTTGTTTCTTATGTGATAGTTTTGTGTGAACTATGGAACTTGTCATTAGTCAGTGTGTTAGAACTTGTAAAAGTTTTGTTTGTGGTTTTTTTTTCAGCACATTGCAATTTATGTCTATGATAACTTACATTCCAGCAGGTCAGTAAATGACACAAAATGGATGGGATGATGATGATGCTCTTTTCACATGTTTTATGTGATATTTTATGAAGTGTACAACTTAGGATGTTCAGTGATAGACAGTAGTCAGTTGTATAAGGTGCAAATCAGGTTGTGGTTTCTTTATGTGGTGCTGTAATTGTGTAGTCATTAGCGTTGTAGACCTCTGTGAAAACTAAACTGTGAGAGTAATTTATGACTGTATTTAATACTTCTTGGTGCAAAATGTTCAGTGGTGCTCAACAGATTTCTGATATAAACATGATAAAACACAAGTAGATTGTTGGTGTAGATACCTGGTGCTGAGCTCAACTTACAGCTTTACTACATACTGTCAGGTAATACTGGTGAATGAAGTCAATGTGACCTAGGACAATAAAGAAATTGGCATTTCACTCAAAGAATCTTACTTTTATTCTTGTTTTATGTATGTGCATGACTTAAATTTAAGTGCCAGGAAAAGCTGTTCTGACACTATCAAAATGACTAAAATCCAGGAGCTTACGGGGGCGCTGCCCCCTGCACCCCCGTCGGGGCACCGTCCCGAACTCTGGGGGGGGGGGGGGGGGGGCTGCGGGCCCCCACACCCCTGGCAACATTCATTTCAGCACTTCCCCCCCCCCCTAAAAAAATTATGGATCCGCACCGAAGCGTTGCTCACATGCACGGGTGTGCATGCAAAGGGTCATCTCGTGTATCTCGGCCTTTACAGAGTATGCATTTGTCAGACATGATTTCACCTATACTTAATGAAATAGTATGAGAGGGCTCTAAAGATAGGGACTAGAATCGGAACATGTTGGGGGGGGGGGGGGGGCAACAAACAACAACGAAAACGAATAAGAATTATTGAACCGGAAATAAACGTAACTTGGTCAGCTCTTGCTGGAACAAAAAATTGCCACTGGCAGAGTGTGTGTCACGGGACAGAACACCAAATAACAACGACCCAAAAAATGAATGAATAAGAAATCCTCACCCCAAAATAAATATAAGTGGAAATAAAATGCCACCAGCTCAGACAAAGATAATGTGAGCATGCATCACAGAATTACCAAGTGCAAGACAGCTAACTAGTTGTCAATATATTATCTATCTAATTATTCTGGATATACGAGTAAGTGTCTCTACACACTCACAGATAGCATTTGACAATATTCATAATTTCTTTATCCCAAATCCACACACCTGGCAAAGTATTTTTCCATACTGCCTGTCCCATTATGAGCAAATATTATATACAAAAGAATCGAAGCCCTGATAAACAATGAACGAACCACCCGTGTGTTCCCGCACCAAAAAGCTAACAAGGCCATGGGCCTAAAATAAAATCTGTGGCGGCAAACTGACAAACTGACCGGTTGTTTGATGGGTATATTTGGTAGACTCATAACTGTGTATGTATTTAATGTGCCTCCATAATATACTCCATTTTAGTGAGATTTTTGTGTTGTGCGGACACCGGACAACCGAGCGTCCTAAAAGCTCGGCCTGACTAGCAGGTCAGCTGAGCAAAACATTATCAAAAATTCACTGGAGCGGGACAACCAAGGTACATTGCCACCAAGTTTGAGGTGAATCTGACAGACAGTTTCTTCAGAGAAGTTCAAAACGAGAAGAAACATTAGAATACCCATTGACTTGCATAGTAATCTGACAATAGGAAAGGTGCTTTTACCAATAAGTACCCGAATTGAAAACATCGTTCAAAATCAGGAATCCACAGCAGTGCCACCTAGTGAACAACCTTGTTTGACCATTTCACATAGAACATACTCACAAAGTTTCAGCTTAATATGAGTGACGGTTCTGGAGAAGTCGAAAACATTCAAACAATCATTTAAAAAAAAAAATGGAAAAATGCAGCGCCACCTGGTGAACAATGAAAAGCTAGGAGTCCCCAGGAGTGTTCTTGTGTTATATCAAAGCAACTGGATGAGCGATTTTGGAGAAGATTTGCCCCCACAAAAAACAAACAAAAAATCCAAAATATCACTGGACCGTGACCATTTGAACAAACTTGGTAGAGACCCACCCAAGGTACATACCACCAAGTTTGAAGTGAATCTGACTGACTGTTTTGGAGAAGAAGTCAAAAATGTGAATTGTGAACTTACAGAGAGAAGCCATGGATGACTGAGCATTCTAATATCTCAACCTGACTTGTAAGTCAGCTGAGCTAAAAAGAGATTGTGAGTCACAAAGCCGTGTTACAGGTGGTAACTTTATTCGGGAACTCCAAAACAAGACTGTAATGTTATAAGATATTAGCACTTCTATTCTGCGGGGTCCTGGCCAGGCAAATAGCGTTGGTGAGGGCTAAAACAAATGTCGTGTTTTCTGTTGCATCGAAGCACAAAAGTAAAGTAGGCAAATAGGTAGAGATTTTTTTTTAATTTATGTAAACTGTGAATCCCTGAATCACAATGTGATTTGATGCACTTGAGTTATCTGACATCAACATTCTACTGAATCCAAAATTTATTTACTGCTTTTCCGACAAATTTTTGAAAACTACAAATAAAAATTATTTTAGACAAACACTACAATGGCACTGCATCTTTTTGATGATGCAAACAAAATTTTCACGGAGGCAATTAGCTTTGAATCTATTTAAATATATTGTAATTTGTATACTGTATTGGTTGATTTATTGAAAAGTATATGTATCAGTGTCGGGCACCCTTGCATTTTAATTAAATAAAACTAAACATTCACACTTAAAATATATTACAGAATCGCTTCAAATTATCTTTGTCTGGTATCCTTTCCTCGTTGGATGACGTGTGGCGGGTAAAAGAGAGTGAAAGTTGAAAAATGACAAATGTAGGAACTTGTGCATGTCAATATGGCAGTCTGCCAGAGTAGTAAATAAAAAAAAATATGTTAATTTTCTTTACAAATTCATTATAATATCTAAAGCCTGCAGTGCTATAATTCAGCAGTAAATTTCACAATCTTTTGACATTTGTGGGGGGCCGCAAGTATTCTAATTTATGCACATGTACTTTTTATTTCAATTCCATTAAATTGATTTAATATCCTACTTCCCAAAGGGAGCCCTGTGGCACCCAGAAAATAATATTGATCAGTTCATTAACTCCAGTTAATGAACTTTTCTATTGTTTAAGACCATACCTTAACTTCCAGGAAGGACCTCCAACTGAAGTTTTCTATTGTTTCAGACCATACCTTAACTTCCACGAAGGTTGACCTCCTATACAAATTGATAACTTACTGTTTTGGAAGTACTACTTTTGAAGACCAGAAATGACGGCCTAAAATTTTGCAATGTTCCTTTCACTTTTATCCAAAAATTTGAAATTTATGAAGGCAAGAAAGGAAGTCGAACCGCTGGTTTTTTTTTTTTTTGTTTTTGTTTTTTTTTTTTTTAATATTTTTAAATATTAAATATTTATTGTACCAGACATGACTAAACTTGAAAGAGAACAAGATGTTGCCCTTCGAAAAAAGTTACAAGAGACCAGGGCTCAAAACCCAAACGACCGTTATGTCTTAAAAAAAGGGCAAAATCACAAAAGTAACAAACCAGTAGAAAATCATGATGTGTCAGAGCACTGTAAATATATGAGCACCACAATTCATAATAAGAAAGAATACTTACCTTTAAAAGTTTGCTCTTTCAATGCACAATGTTTGAGGTCCAAGTTTGCACACTTTACTTCCTTTCTGACAGAGCATGATCCCGACATTGTTGTAGTAACCGAGACATGGTTTGATGATGGCATCCAAGACTCTGAATTTACCCCGGAAGGTTATGTATGCTTCAGGAAAGACAGGAATATAGATTTTTACTCTCCGGGTACATATAAAGTTAATGATAGGGGTGGAGTTCTGATTTTGGTTAAAGACATATTACATCCAACCAGATATTTAGAAGCAGAGGTAGATGCCGAGATATTATGGATAAACATTAATCCTCACCCGAAAGTAAGGTGGCTTATAGGAGGGTGCTATAGGCCTGAGGTTGATGAAGAGCAGATGCTACACAAGTTGTGCCACTCAATCAGTAAAATTGATACTGAGAATTGTCTTTTGCTTGGAGATTTTAACTTTAGAAATATTGATTGGAGTACCATGACTTGTGTCCGCACCCTTGAAGAGAAGTTTATTGATACTATTTGTGACAATCTATTGACCCAGGTCGTAACAGAACCAACTCGTCTCAACAATATACTAGATCTTGCCTTTGTTGGAGATACAGACTCAGTTCTGGACTGTTCTGCTTATGAAGGGTTTTCAAGGAGTGACCATAATGTAGTATGGGTAACTATAAATTGCCCTGTTCCCAGAATTACACATCAGCCCCGTAAGATTTATTTATACTCACAAGGTAACTACACAGCTTTTAACCAGAAACTTTTGGAGTATAACTGGGATGAGGTGTTGACTCATAGGAACATTGAAGTTAATTGGGAAACTTTTCACGACATTTATGAGAAGCTAGTTGATGAATTTATTCCTAGCAAGTTAGTCAAACCTGGCCAAAGGCATAGCCCACCTTGGACCAGGTATAGATCAGTAAAAAGGGCTAGAAAGCAGAAGAGGAAACAATTTGTAAAGAGTAGAATTTCAGGGTTGCATGCCGATAGTATGATGTATAGACATGAAGTTGAACACTTAGAGTCTGTAATTTCAGAGGCTAAAGAACATTATGAGCATAGGTTAGTAGATAAGATTGGTGAAAACCCTAAACTTTTCTGGAATTACACACGTCATTTTTCACGATCTAGCTCTACGGTCGACATGTTACTAGATGGTGATGCCAAGATCGTAGTTGACTCAGATAAGGCTGAACTACTTAATACATATTTTACTTCTGTGTTGACAGTTGAACCTGATGTGACAATACCTTTACCTCAAGGTCCTGACCAACAGAATATATTACTTGATATTGACATTTCACCACATACTGTTAGAGAAAAACTTTGTAGGCTCAAGCCAAATAAAGCCAGTGGTCCAGATGGAGTCAGTATTAATGTGTTAAGAAACTGCCCCAACTTAGATACTCCCTTGTCTTTATTGTTTTCACATTCATTGCAGACAGGACATTTACCACAAAGCTGGCGTGATGCGAATGTCACACCTTTACATAAGAAGGGATCCAGGCAGGTTTGTTCCAATTACAGACCTGTCTCCCTTACCAGTCAAATTATTAAACTTTTTGAGAGAATTGTCCATGAACATATGCTTAGATTAATACTTTCCAATAGAACCATTAGCTGTGACCAGCATGGTTTTCAGGATGGCTGTAGTTGTGTGACCCAGTTGTTAGAATGTTTGTTTGATTGGTCCAGTAACCTTGACAATAAGTTTGAGACTCACATTGTATATTTAGAGATTGCTAAGGCATTTGATACTGTACCTCATACAAGACTTATTCATAAAATTAAACAAGCAGGTATTCGAGGGAAAGTATTAAGATGGATAGAGGGATTTCTTAGAGGACGCAGACAGAGAGTAGTTCTCAGAAATGGTGTGTCAGGATGGCAGAATGTGACTAGCGGTGTTCCCCAGGGTTCTATCCTGGGCCCGTTATTGTTCTTGATATATGTCAATGATATTCCAGGTATTATAACATCAATCACAAAAATGTTTGCTGATGATACTAAGGTATACAAAGCAATTCATACAGTTATTAATTGTGAAAAAATGCAAACAGATCTAAATACCCTAGGTAGTTGGTCAGACACTTGGTTGTTGAACTTTAATGCTGATAAATGTGTTGTTTTAAAGATAAAGGAGAAAGAAGATTATGTTTACACTCTTAATGGTGTCAATTTGAGCCAAGTTCAGCAGCAGAAAGACCTAGGTGTTTTGATTGCAGATGACCTTTCGCCTAAGTGGCATATTCAGAGTATTGTAAACAGAGCTAATCAGAGAGTAGGTCTGATTAAACGGTGTTTTACAGGACTAGACAATAAATTAGAAACATTATACAAAAGTATAGTAAGACCAGTGCTTGAGTACGGGGCAAATGTATGGAGCCCCTGGCATAAAAGAGACATTGAACTTTTAGAATCGGTACAGAGACGTTGTTTGCGGCTTTCTTTGCAAGACATTAAATTAGATTCTCTTGAAGAACGGAGAAGTTTTAGTGACATGTGTGAGACATATAAGATGATACATGGTCTGTATAAAAATAACTCAGACAGATTCTTTTCTTACAGTAATCGTTCTTTACGTGGTCACTCTTTAAAACTAACAAAGAAGCACACAAGGACAGACACCTTTAAATATTTTTTTTCCAACAGAGTAGTCAACAAATGGAACAGTCTTCCAGAGGAAGTAGTGTCTGCCCTGTCTCTGTCAGCCTTCAAAAGAAGATTGAGATCCCTACCTAAAGGACAAGAGGGATAAACCAACCAAGTAACCAAGTAACCAAAAAACACTACCATGAATACGTCTGCATGGGCATACGATGAACTCGTCGAGTGGAATGAGGTCGCAGAAAGTGGACCCGAAATACGTCATAGTGACCCAGTTACATCTGATTGGCTGAAACTGAAAATTGAATTATCGCTAAAATCACGCTACCGTAAAAAAATGACCAGCTGGTCTGTTTTAACAGTACCCTGGAAATAGTTCGATTTTTTTTTTTAAACAAAGCCTTGGGGGATGGGATTCGCATGTAACTTGTCAGGACGATTATAAAAGCTATATCTGGGAATAAATAGTAAATTTGATTTATTTAAGGTGAAAGAGATCAAGATATCGAATTCAAAAGTTGAAACTGTTTTCTGGAAGATTCTGTGTGAAACAAAATGTTAAGAAACAGGACTACAGATAAATTGCGACGGTAGCTTGTAAAATCTGATTTCTGAACCACGCTGTAACGAGAAGGGGCAATTAAGTTTTTTGGGGAACAATTCAATAGGAATGCGAGATTTGATTCATATATGCTAACTACCTTTATAATGATTGCGCTTATGAAGTTCCGATACTTAAAAATTTTCCCCGTTTTTGAGTTGCAATGTCCCGAGATTGAAATTTCCGGATAATACGATACCTGGCTGGATGATCAGTAGCTCTGGCTCTTCACTTCAAAGGACACCGCACAGTTGAAAGGACATTGCAAGTTATGCCAGGCTTATTTTATATTTAAAGAGAACGATATTTTTCCCTTGCTTTGGTTGTCAACGAAAAGGGTAATTGGACAATGTTATTCCTTAAGCATATTAATAGTTGTTAACGGGAAAAAATCAAAAGCCTGATTAAAGAAAAGCTCGTCTTACGTACATTGCACTCTGATTTTGTGTGTTCAGGTTTAATCAAATATTAGTTATTTACAGTTGATATTCTTGTTAGTCGTTTTAATTTCTACGAACTTAGCTTTAGTATGAGTGAAGTGTATAAATAAGCGCGAATCAAAATTGATGTACGCGTTAATCCAATCTCACTTCCTTGATCTTGGGCACTTTCAGGTTAGTCTCTTCCAATTGCCAATTAATAGATATTCTAATAGATATTCTAATTTAATTCTGGTAACTATATTATGTTGACGTACCCAATAGGTTATGGTCAGGTACACTGGCTCAGGAATTGCTCTCAATTTCATGTGCATAGCTTTATAACCGCAGCGTATTTGTTTTGTTTTGTTTTGTTTTGTTTTTTTTGAAGGGGTTGCTTTTTTAAGTTTTTCTGGCTTCTATTTTTATTACTGCATTTTTAATTTTGATAAATTTCCGTTGTGTATCTGGTTAATTCTTTCCTCTCATATAAATTTGGTACTTTGCAGCTAGTGGCGATTTGTCCATTTTGTATTTCAAATGAAGAACTAAGGTGCAAAATACAGGTAAGACCACGGTGAAAACTGAATGTTACATACATATGCAATAATTAAGAACTTTAGATTGACTTTTGTGGCTGGTCACGTGGCCGAGGTTACGAGTCACGACATGCATTGTGAGAAAGGTACAATTGTGAAAAAGGCATTCTAAGTTCGTATGTTGTTGCAAGTTTATTTCGCTGGGATTAAAATATTTTTGTAAGCAGCCCAAATCTGAATTTCTTACCAATTCTTGTTTGTTGGGGAAATATGTTAATATACTATTTATTTCAGTTTTCAGTTATCCATTATTTAGTTGGCAAGTTATCCATGCCCATTTCACATTTATACATGTAGGTTATCACATGCTTGTAGCTGTATAGCCCCCGAGCACCCGTATCGTCACAGGACCAAAGGTCGAGTGACTATACAGGTGCTCGGGCGCTTGATACAGGGTGTGCTACAGCTACAACCACGTGATAACCTTTATATTTCCATTCGGTGTAAATAATAGGCCACCGACGGATCGGGGGTGGGGGTAGGGTGTCAAGGGGGTTCGACCGAACCCCCTTCTGAGATGTAAAAATAAATAAATAAATAAATAAATAAATAAATAAATAAATAAATAAATAAATAAATAAATAAATAAATAAATATAAATAAATAAATATAAATAAATAAATAAATTAAATAAATAAAATAATAAAAAAAATTGGTATATAAAATGAAATAAAATAAAACATTGAAACAACTTGACCTATTATCGCCGCTTTTATGATTTTCAAACTGTTCAGTTTCATATACATGTCTATAATCATAACGTTTCAATATACATTCTGTGTGCTTTTGGTATTAAAATACTATATATTACATCAAAGGCTTGCTATACGCAATATTGTAACTCATGCTGCTGATGTTGCCATTATGTTTATGACTTTTGTCCATTTCATTTTGAAACCAGCGACAGATTCGATCTGAAGATCGCTAATTCAGTCACGCAAAATTTTAATAAAGGAGGCCAGTCATTTCACCTCTTAACGTATCCTGATACGTATATGTGTAGTTTCGTTTGATACAACTTCAGAGCTGTCTTTGTTTTCATCTCTTGTTTGTTTGTTTGTTTGTTTGTTTGTTTTTCGTTTATGAAAGTGTAATTTTTGGAATTGTCTAGTCTTTATCTGTTAGTTGAGTGAGGCACATGTTAAAGAATTATTGTGCTAATTGCTAAATATAGTGAAACATAGGGAAGTGCCTTGAAGTGACTTTCTTTATTTAGTTTGTGTATTTAAGAATAACAACCTATGGAAAAACAGGGAAAACAAGGTTCATGTCTTCAAAAAAAAAAAAAGAAATCTAACAGTGTCCTGAATTTGTTCTTATCTGCATCAGGTGTAAAATTGTGAGACTGCAAAGTTAAAATTTGCTAATTTGCATACCAAAAGTTTTAATTTTCAAAATTGAGGTCTTATATTAAGTACGGGCTTAATAAGGACAATCTGAAGGACACTTCTTAGGTTCATGGTCTTTGGTACAGAAGAGTGACATTTTCAGAATTTCAGAACTACAGACTGGATTTAACTGAGAAATAGGTAAATTTAAAATACGTTTCGTCCTATATCTAGGTCTTTTATGTTGGTATATATATTCAATTAGCAGAACATTTTGTTGATCTGCATGCGCACCAACTGATACAGCAAGACTCTGCAACTTCTACACTGTATACTTTCATCAAGCTACACCAAAATTAAAAAGCAGCAAAAAACGCAGACGTACACATTTGTATCTCGATACGTTAAGTTACTGAGGGACTCAAATTATGAGGTTCAGAAAACTAACTGGGTGTATATAGTCCTGGTAAAATTGTTAAATCTTTGTAGTTGCATTCTGGTTTGGTTGTATCGATCGACTCTATATAGTTTGGCTTTTAGTATATAATTCAATGCTTAAGGTACAACAAGGAATCATACCGATACAATAATTTCTTTTTTCAGTCTTAAAGATATTTCTAACCACTGGCACCTCCTGGTTAAGAAATACAGCTCGCCAAAATGTAGTCTTACACTGTATTTATTTGAATATTGTGAACGCAAATTTTTTTTTAAAATTTGATGAACCAACTTGAACTAAATAACTGCAGTCAGTATGTTGTCGCAGTCACATTAAACGTGCTCACCGGAATGAGCGGGTTCAGATTAGTTCTACCAGGAATTTTGAAGTACTGGTCCTGCCATCCTGTAAAAAGTTTGGGACTTATCTAACCCTGTATGCCATACCCTGAAAAGAAATATGAAAGCTATCAGGAAAGCCCCGTTAAGTGAATTTTGTGTCTCAGAAATGACATTGTTTTTTGTGAAAATAGAATATCAAATGCGTCTGAGATAGACTTGCTCAAGTCTCACTGGACTGTCTTCCGTATTTTATTTAAATTAAATTCATTGCAAAATGAAATTTTAAGTAAACACACGTCGTAGCCTTATTCTGTTACAATACAGGTAGGCCCTTAAATCTAGCTAATTGGCGTGGAACGTGTCTATAACCAGATAGCATTGACTCCTGCTGATATAAGCGGTCTGCACTGTGTTTCTTATCACACAGACAAGCGAGCGGTCATAAGGCACCCCTCATAAGAAGCTGTTAATTGAGCTACTGTGTAATGAAGGATTGTGTATTTTGCATTCGAAATAATTAATTCCTGATTACAATATATACACTTGGTTCTTAACTTCATCATGTACACTTTGCTGGTAAAGGTCTTTGGCTCTAAGACACTTGGTCATATACTTTCTGGTCAAGCCCTTTTGTACCAGGGCTAGGTTACTCAGTACCTTTCTGTATACTTTAGTTCATTTGCATATCTGTTGTTCTGATTAAAGTCCTTTGTCTCTCTTTCATTTGGTTCACGTGACTTCTGGCGCGATAATTTTCCTTTCTTCACTTCGTTTTTCAACTCGCTAGAAGTCAGTGCGGAATTTTTTCGCTTATGGATTTGACAACTTACGCCTATCATGAGACTGTTGGCCTTTTTCACCTTTTGTGTTGCAGTGAGTTACTCATGTACTGAGTGGAATATGGCGAAAAATCTGGGTATTACGAGATCAAGTCTGAGAACTACTGGCAAAGTGAACTATCGTGATTTGCACAGAGGTACGGTGACAAAAAAGTCAAGTGATGATGTTTCCTTGTCGGATCGTAGTAGTGACAGTATCCTTACAGTATATTCACCAGATGGCAATCAATCTGGCGATAATGTGAAACATGTGGAATTTGATTCGGACATAGCCACCTTGGATGACTCAATCCGGGACTTGGAGCGGGAGATTAACCACAAAAGACTGAAATAGCCAAAAGAGAAAAGGCAAATCGCATTAAACAACTTGAGAAAGAGCTGGATGAGTTAGACAATTCTTTGTGCAAATCACCCAAGCCGAGTGCAGCTCCTTTGTTGGCCAGTAGTCATAGCAGCGGTATCAAAAAGCGGTCATGGTAATATGCGGAACGGAACGCCGTTCCGGCAAATATACTGAACCCCAATGAAAAGTATCCACATGCCAATTTTGAAGTATTTTATTGTTTATACTTGAAACATTTCATACCTAGACGTGCTTAGAACTTAACAAAGCATTCACTTTTCTGGCGTAAAAATAATGTCACGCTCTACCGACATTAACGTCACTTACAGGCAAAAAATGTCATTAACTGCCCTAATTGAAAGTCACACAAATTTTTCTGTTCAATATGGGATGTGGCCACCTCGAGCATCAACACATGCTATACATCTGCGGCGCATACTGCTGACCAGGGTTTGAATTCTGTGTTGGGGAACATTATTCCATTCTTCCTGCAGAGCTTGGATCAGCTGGTTTCGGGTAGTAGGCCTAGGTGTCCTCCGTTGAATACCTTGGCCTAACTGATCCCACAAATGTTCAATAGGGCTCAGATCGGGTGAGAACGCTGGCCATTCCATGACATTGATGTTGTTCTCATTGAGAAAGTTCATTGTTAATCTTGCAGAGTGTGCACGTGCATTGTCCTGCTGAAAGATCGCCAGATCTTGATGCTGCTCCATAAATGGGACCATGTGCGGCTCCAGCACCTCATCAATGTACCGCCTAGCATTGAGGATCCCTTGAATGACCACTAGGGGTGTCCGGTAGCGGTTGCTGATGCCTGCCCACACCATGACAGAGGGTCCACCCCATCGATCTGCCTGACGGACACAGGCATCTGCATATCTCTCCCCAGTCCGGCGCCACACACGTTCTCTGCCATCTGCTCTGCTGACACAAAAACGGGACTCGTCAGTAAAAAGGACGGTATTCGACTGCTGGCGAGTCCACCTGGAGTGTGCTCTACACCACTGCAGTCGTCTTTCTCTTCTGGGTTGGGTCAGCAGGTTACCCCTGTAAGGTCTTCTGGCTGTTAGGCCACTGCTCCTCAGTCGCCTCTCCACAGTAGAACTACTGACAGGACGGTGATTCACCCCTTGAGTCTCACGGGCTGTTTGGGCTGCTGTACGGAAACGGTCTCGCAGGTGCATCAGCCGGATGTGACGGTCTTGGCCAGGTGTTGTCACTCTTTCTCGGCCAGGCCTAGGCCGATCATCTACGGATCCAGTTTCTTGTTGCCGTTCAATTAGTCGTTGGATGGTGCGCCGAGTACACCCCATTCTTTGTGCGATTTGAGTGATTGGGACTCCACCCTCTGCAAGCCCCAAAGCATGGTGTCTTTGACCTTGGCTCAGACGCGGCATGATCGCCTCAACACACCTGAGACCACTGGCTTTTTTCTTGGCTGAACATCCCTTTTTAAAGCCACTGAAAACATCAGGTCATTTTAGCCATCCAATAGGAGTGGTGGTCAGAAGCCATATTCGGTGCACAAAAGTCACATGCATTATGTAACAACCCAGCAAAAGTTAAAAAGTTGTCCTGAATGTCCCTGATGTAGGCTCCAAACCATGCATATATGCACACACAGTACTTAGTAACTTACAAAATTAATGTGTTAATTTTTTTATGTGGATACTTTTCATTGGGGTTCAGTATATATGCCAGAACGGGTGCTCCCGTGTCCTTCGCGCTTTTTCTTCACTTTTTTGGTCCTCTCAAACCTTCCCTACACTTACGTCCTTCTTTTCTGAAAATATGGTCGGCTTTAAATATGTATTGAATAAAATCTACCGGGTTAACCACATATCGCTCGATCGTAAGATCGAGAGGTCCGCCATTTTGGATGTTGATTGACATCCGAATCTGTAGGTTGAGTCAATTTTACAGTTCAAGTTTGACATGTCACATGAACAAATTTTTTTTTGTAAGTTATTGTTGTTAAATATAATGGAGGGATAAACAGACGCATGTAGCCCAACCATTTTTGTGAATACGAACTACTTTTTTACTTTCTTGTATGCTGAACCCCTGGCTGCCCAGTGCCCAACGAGGTTTGCCAATATGGCCGACCTCCCGTTCCGGCGATTGAGTGATGTGCATTTACCTTGTATATGTCTTTTATTATATACTTCATGTACTCTACATTTTCAGACAAGAAAGACAAAAGTGTGAGGTAGGTCTTGGAGGGCGAAATAGGCTCCAATAAAGCGCAAGGGACAAGCGGGGGCCCGTTCCGGCGTATAATATGCCGGAACTGCCGGAACGAGTGGTTCCGGGCAGTTCCGTTCCGCATATTACCATTACCCTCGTTCAGGTGCTTCTGGTGAATTACCAGAACTGGACCTTAAGCAATTTGAAAAGCTGCAACGTAAAGCTGACACTTTATTGGACGATCTCCTGGGTAAAAATCTTTCAGGCTCAAGCAAATCGAAATCCGTGCGTGGTAAACTTGGTGGATTTAGCAGGTCACGTGATACCAGGACTGACAAGTCTGATTTGCATTCTCATGATTCTTCCGGTCACGACCAAGTGGACTTGCGCAATCGCATGGCTCCCAGTATTGGCATCTGATTCACTGGAACAATAGTCACGGAAATTGAAAGGGGGCATCGTAATTGGAATGATTCCTTCTTGGATGTGGAACAAAAAGTTCTTAGTGTTTCTTCATCCAAGAAGGAAAACATCAAAATTGGTGGCACTGGCAAAGGTGCAGGTAAAGGCAGCAACAACTCTACTCCTGTAAACACTGCTACCATGTTTTGTAAAGCGTATCAGTCGGGCAAATGCAAAAAGAGTTCTCCCCATAGTTTGCAAATTGGCAAGAAACAGTTTACCGTGTCTCATATTTCTGCCACGTGTTGGATTGTAAATAAAGACAAAAATGATCACCCTGAAAGTTCTAAAGAATGCAAATACTTTGGGCAGACACTGCAAGAAGCCAAAGAAAGTACAGTATGACTAGAGCCTAAGAACTTATTTGACTTGAGTGTAAACATCACAGGTGCTGAGGTAGGAAGAGATGAGAATAACATTGAGTCTTTTTCATCAATGTGTGAGAGCAAAGTCTTAGTCCCATGGAATGGAGATTCGAATTTTGACATTAGTACACATGAGAATTTCATTGAGTCTTTATCATCTCATGGTCAAAAGGAGACTTTAGTTCCATATAGTGGGAATTTTGCTTCTGACAAATGTACTGACACAGATGAATTGTCTTCTTCACTTTCTTTACTTAATGAACTGGACGGTTCACCTAATTTAGTTCTTTCAACAGATACCAACATTTTCAGCACTTGTATGATGTTTCTAACGTTACTCAATCAAATGATCTTGTTGACGTTTCACATGCCAATTTTTGTCAACATGCTTTAGTACCAAGAAATTTGGAAATTTCACTTGTGAACTGGTCAAACGTTTCTAGCAATTTCAATGAAGAGTACATTTTCATGCATCACAAAGTGATTGAAAGTGGCATTCCTAATTTTATGGGATGTCGGATGTGTGTACCATCCAAACTCAATATTTCTTATTGGCGTTCGATCTATGCTACACTCAAACAATTATCAAGATTTAGAACTTTGTGATTTGCTAGAATTTGGCTTTCCAATGAGTTACGGAAGCTCAGTGATGCCCAGATCTGACTTTAGAAATCATAAAAATGCTTATGAGTTTCCTCATTTTGTGGACAAATTTATTTGTGAGGAGGTAGGCCTTGGAGCAACATTAAGTCCTTTTGTAAAGAATCCTTTACAATCTTTTTTGTGCATATCTCCACTGAATACAGTGCCAAAGAAGGGACAGCAAGACAAAAGAAGAATCATTTTAGATTTGTCTTGGCCTTTTAGAACATCAGTTAACGACAGCGTTAAAAAAAATTCGTATCTTGGACAATTTATTCAAGTGTCATATCCATCTGTTGATGATTTTGCTAGATTGATCTATCAGTTCGGGCCAGGTTGCTTAATGTTTAAAACAGACCTATACAGAGTATACAGGCAGTGGCCCATTTGTCCAGGAGACATCAAATACCTAGGTTACTCATGGAGGAATTTCCTTTTTATTGATCGTTCTCCTCCATTTGGTTTGAGATCTGCAGCCTACATATGCCAACGTATCACCAATGCAATCAATTTCTTGATGTGTCAAGCAGGATATTTCTGCTTAAATTATATTGATGATTTTGGGGGCGTAGATTCTAAAGACAAGGCCTTAGATGCATTTGAGTATTTGCAACAGTTGTTGCGTCAACTTGGTGTAGCAGAATCTTTGGAAAAAGCGGTCAGTCCTACTGACAACATAATTTTTCTTGGTATCAGTTTTAACACTCAAGACATGACTATGTCTGTACCGTTAGAGAAAATGAAAGAAATTCTGGTAGAATTAGATATGTGGGAGAACAAGACACATGCTTCAAAGGTGGCAAAAACAATCTTTGATTGGTAAGCTACAATTTGCGGCTAAATGTGTACGATCTTGAAGAATTTTCATTTCCAGAATGTTGGAACACCTAAGAAGCCTTCATCTGGTCAAACAACGGGTACAAACCAAACTACCGGTTGGTTTTTTGAAAGATGTATTATGGTGGCATACATTTATGCCCACATATAACGGTATTTCAATTATCCCACAAGACAGCTGGTCTAGCCCTGATTCAGTTATTGCGACCGACGCTTGTTTAGTGGGATGTGGCGGCTATTGCAGAACACTAGGATATTTTTTCCATACCAAATATCCTGATGATATTTTGCAACGTCATTTTGATATTAACATGTTAGAACTGTTAACCATAAGTGTTGCATTGAAACTTTGGGGTCATGCTCTTAAAGGTCAACGTATTCAAGTGTATTGTGACAATCTGGTTTCTGTATATGTCATTAACACTGGCAGAGCACGAGACAACAATTTGGTTGCTTGCTTATGAGAAATAGCCTTCATATGTGCAACATCAGAAATTCAGTTAAAGGCTGTACATATTTCTTCAGAGTCCAACAGATGGGCTGATTTTCTTTCGAGGGTTGAAGTTGATGCTGGTAACCTTCAATTATTTCAAAAAGAAATGGATTTTTCTGCCACTGATATGGTAGTGGATAGCAAACTGTTTAGATTTACTGCAGAGTGGTAGACACGAGATTGTATCAGTAATTTCTTACTTGTAGATGCCGAGTTCAAGCAGCTTGAGGAGGATATGCATTTTTTACGGAGGGCAGCATTTGCCACAGGTACTATGAGTAATCTAAGGACACAATGGACTTCCTTTATTGCCTTTTGTTTGTATTTCAATTTGACATTTTTACCTGCTTCAATTAACACAGTGTGTATGTATACTGAACCCCAATGAAAAGTATCCACCTAAAAAAATTAACACATTAATTTTGTAAGTTACTAAGTACTGTGTGTGCATATATGCATGGTTTGGAGCCTACATCAGGGTCATTCAGGACAACTTTTTAACTTTTGCTGGGTTGTTACATAATGCATGTGACTTTTGTGCACCGAATATGGCTTCTGACCACCACTCCTATTGGATGGCTAAAATGACCTGATGTTTTCAGTGGCTTTAAAAAGGGATGTTCAGCCAAGAAAAAAGCCAGTGGTCTCAGGTGTGTTGAGGCGATCATGCCGCGTCTGAGCCAAGGTCAAAGACACCATACTTTGGGGCTTGCAGAGGGTGGAGTCCCAATCACTCAAATCGCACAAAGAATGGGGTGTACTCGGCGCACCATCCAACGACTAATTGAACGGCAACAAGAAACTGGATCCGTAGATGATCGGCCTAGGCCTGGCCGAGAAAGAGTGACAACACCTGGCCAAGACCGTCACATCCGGCTGATGCACCTGCGAGACCGTTTCCGTACAGCAGCCCAAACAGCCCGTGAGACTCAAGGGGTGAATCACCGTCCTGTCAGTAGTTCTACTGTGGAGAGGCGACTGAGGAGCAGTGGCCTAACAGCCAGAAGACCTTACAGGGGTAACCTGCTGACCCAACCCAGAAGAGAAAGACGACTGCAGTGGTGTAGAGCACACTCCAGGTGGACTCGCCAGCAGTCGAATACCGTCCTTTTTACTGACGAGTCCCGTTTTTGTGTCAGCAGAGCAGATGGCAGAGAACGTGTGTGGCGCCGGACTGGGGAGAGATATGCAGATGCCTGTGTCCGTCAGGCAGATCGATGGGGTGGACCCTCTGTCATGGTGTGGGCAGGCATCAACAACCGCTACCGGACACCCCTAGTGGTCATTCAAGGGATCCTCAATGCTAGGCGGTACATTGATGAGGTGCTGGAGCCGCACATGGTCCCATTTATGGAGCAGCATCAAGATCTGGCGATCTTTCAGCAGGACTATGCACGTGCACACTCTGCAAGATTAACAATGAACTTTCTCAATGAGAACAACATCAATGTCATGGAATGGCCAGCGTTCTCACCCGATCTGAGCCCTATTGAACATTTGTGGGATCAGTTAGGCCAAGGTATTCAACGGAGGACACCTAGGCCTACTACCCGAAACCAGCTGATCCAAGCTCTGCAGGAAGAATGGAATAATGTTCCCCAACACAGAATTCAAACCCTGGTCAGCAGTATGCGCCGCAGATGTATAGCATGTGTTGATGCTCGAGGTGGCCACATCCCATATTGAACAGAAAAATTTGTGTGACTTTCAATTAGGGCAGTTAATGACATTTTTTGCCTGTAAGTGACGTTAATGTCGGTAGAGCGTGACATTATTTTTACGCCAGAAAAGTGAATGCTTTGTTAAGTTCTAAGCACGTCTAGGTATGAAATGTTTCAAGTATAAACAATAAAATACTTCAAAATTGGCATGTGGATACTTTTCATTGGGGTTCAGTATATATTCAGTATCTAAGCAGGTCCTTTAAAGTATTCAATCTGTTAAAAACTGTTTGAATGGAGTAAGAGTTTTACATTTATATGCTGGATTTGAGTTAAACATGTTACAACTGTTTGAAGTTAAGATTTTGCTCAAAGGACTTACAAGGTTAAGCAACATAGGGTCAAGAAGGCTGCGGCCATAACTCCAGATATTCTGCTTGATTTATTTCATGTTATGGATCTGGATGACCCATTAGTTTATGCGTGTTGGGTAGCCTTTTTAATGGCCTTTTTCCTCATGCTGAGGAAATCAAATTTAGTCCCAACTAATGTTCGTACTTTTGACCTTGACAAGCATTTATCACGGGGTAATATTTTGATTGTGGGTGACGGTTTATTAGTCAACATTACCTGGTCAAAAACCAATCAGTTTGGAGCCAGATTATTGCAAGTACCAATTCCTAGCATTCCAGGTTCTGTACTTTGCCCCGTATCTGCTTACAAGCGTTTAGTACAATTAGTACCTGCTGATTCTTCTCTACCAGCGTTAACATGCAAGGTCAGACCGAAACTCATGACAGTAACACAGTATCAATTCGTGAATGTGTTAAGATCTTGCTTAAATAAGGCTGGTTATCATGCGGAGTCTTTCTCCGGTCATTCATTTAGATGGGGAGGGGCATCTTTTGCTTTTGCATCAGGAGTTCCCGGAGAATTGATTAAAGCTCATGGAGATTGGGCTTCAGATGCCTATTTAAAATACATCGACTTGTCTTTGTTTTCTAGATGGCAAGTTGGTTTACAGATGAGGAATCATATCATTAGCGCAAGCAGACATTAGTATGACAATCACAGTATTGAGTATTGGTAATCGTAACATTCATAGTACATAGTAATCATGTAGGTCATCAATGGTTGACTTACAAGTTTAGAGAATTTAATGGTATACATTGATTCATCAATTTATTAAATTTTCATTGATATTGTATTAAACAGGGATTGTCATCTTGACCATATGATAATGTGGCAATCCTTTTTGAGATTATTAATAAGATACAAGATATGTCATTTAATCGTTATAAGTTTTGTTATTTTTTTGGCCGAGTTTAATTATATTTTGGCGTGGAAGTGTTTTGTATTGGTTTTTTGTCGGTTATTAATTTTGATATGTTGATGTTACAATTCTTGTATGTACACTTCCTCATTCATGTCGGCAAAAAAAAAATAATTATATTTATTTTAGTGTTTTGTTGTGTTTGATTTATTATGTAAACATATTTATTTATCAGGAGGAATTGTGTATTTTGCATTCAAAATAATTAATTAATTCCTGATTACAATATATATACTTGGTTCTTAACTTCATCATGTACACTTTGCTGGTAAAGCTCTTTGGCTCTAAGACACTTGGTCATATACTTTCTGGTCAAGCCCTTTTGTACCAGGGCTAGGTTACTCAGTACCTTTCTTTATACTTTAGTTCATTTGCATATCTGTTGTTCTGATTAAAGTCCTTTGTCTCTCTTTCATTTTGTACGTGACTTCTGGCGCGATAATTTTCCTTTCTTCACTTCGTTTTTCAACTCGCTAGAAATCAGTGCGGAATTTTTCTCCACGCCCTCCCACCCTAATTTAATTTTACAGCAGCTTCAAGAAGGGAAGTGTTTTGTATTGGTTTTTTGTCGGTTATTAATTTTGATATGTTGATGTTACAATTCTTGTATGTACCCTTCCTCATTCATCTCGGCCAAAAAAAATAATAAAGAATTATATTTATTTTAGTGTTTTGTTGTTTGATTTATTATGTAAACATATTTATTTATCAGGAGGAATTAATTGTGCACAGTGCACCGCGTCAGGCAGAGGGCGTCCTGGTGTCGGCAGCCGGAGGGAGACCGTCAGCTTTGTCTCGCTTGAGTGGCCAGGGACTGCATTCATTTGAAGACAACTTTGCCTTCCGCCTTATCGCGATGATAATGGGATTAGAACTGACTAGGACTCAATAGCTGCTACTGTTGAAACCGGCACGGCGACAGTGTCGACCAGTTTAAAAAAAAAACAAAAAACAAAAAAAACAAAAAAAACAATAGGACCTTCATGATAACACCATGTTGTTGGGATAATATTATAGTTTATACAGTTAACTTTGTGGAGGGGAAAATGTATCGCACTTCTGGGTGGGACCGCGGGATGGGAAAATAGGGACATGCACCAGGGACTTGTGCAAGTCTACGTCTGAGAGTACCGATTTTCCAAAAATTTCCCCCCTCTCCCCGTAGGCTTCGTGCCTTGGCTTTAGCACTACCAATTCGAGCCCTCCTCCCCCCCCCCCCCTTAAAAGTCTAGATCCGCCCTTGAACTGACTCATGCTCAACATGGGCGTTACTATTTACTAATATCAAAATCATTACCAACGTCATCATAAATAGGCCTACATGCATCGTCGTAGAAAGTAAGAATCTAATCGGTCATATTTTAATAAGCTTACCAACTAGGCCTATACGATGCACGCATTTTGAAGTTCAGTAAGGGGGGGGAGGGAGAGTCAGGAGGGGAAGAGGGTTCCAGCACGTTGGCACATATAGACCTACTATATAGGGCCTAATATTGTAGAAATATTAGATTGTGAGGAGTGCAATATACATGCAGTTATATGGACCTCGGCCTTGGTCACTATACCCTTACCTCGGTCCATACAAATTACAACTGCACATTGCATTCCTCACAATCTAATATCTCTTGTACCCCACGGCCAAGCAGTAGTAAATATTTGTTTCAGTATATTCGTTATCATGCCAGTTTACGCACTGCAATACACCGTGACACTTTTCATCCGACACTATTCATCCGGTAATGCAGGTGCCTGGATGAGTGATGTCACACATTGCCACACGCGCGACAAAGCGTGCATGCAATCTTGATACGTTAGACCGCAGGGTCACATGTTGCAAATGCGCTGCTGTAATTGGCTTAATTAGCTTTTTCTGCTGTAGGATATTGCGCTAGTAATAGTATCAGCTACGGAAAATAAGGAAATTAAGAAATAATGGCTGGTACGAAGTACAGAAAATAAAGAGGCCTTCAGAACGAAAGTACAATAATGAAAATGCCAGTGCGGAAAACCCCTTTACTCACCCACCACCTCAGGGTTCATTACCGTTACGAAGTTAGACACTTGGATAGACACTGGACTCTGGAGAAGATGTTACGCCTATAGGCATGTTCTCCAACATGACGCCACTGTTAAAGTATAACCTGGTTTCTAATACTACCAGGTGGAGACACCTGCCAGGCGGATAAACAACTTGAACACTCAATTCTTATGGGCCAGTGCTTGTAGACAAGAAATGGTGCATCCGCAGCCTCTGAAACAGTGCTACGAGAACATCCATCTTTGTATGTCTTGGTGCCAACACAGACATTTTTTCCCTCGGATTCTTTGTTTCTTTCTTTCTTTCCATGGCACCCAAATCTGTCTAGACTTTTTCTTGGACACTATTTTAAACTTTTAAAAGCTCTGCTGACTTGTAATGTGTTACCATAATATAAAGACTGAAAACAAAAGATGAGCAGGTTGGGTACAACTATGTGTTCATTGTTTGATTGGGAATGCAATGTTCAAGTAAAGTATTGATCTGGAGGACAGATTCCCCTTTCCATTGATGTCCAAGCTACGCCCTACCTTCACCAAATCATTTCTCTCCACTTTACAAGCCTGTTGATCTATAAATACTAGGTGGACACAGTCATCCATATTCCACAATGTGATGGTGTTGGACATAATCTATGTAATCTATCAGTTTGGAATGTCTAGCTTAATTATTTTTGAGGCATTTAATTTTATCTCGTTCAAAATATGTTTGGGTCATAATTTCCAGCAAACTGTAGTTGGCACCACTGGTATCTCTGTCAATTGATCGAGATTTTGACCTCTACAATCTCTCAAAATTTCATAATGATGCATTAAAATATTACAGATGGTAATGGTAGAGCATTCACAAAATTTTCACATTTTGACCCCCTAAATTCCAATTGCTCATATGCCGTTCACTTTCAACTCGGATTAAAAAAACTGTTTAATTCAAAATGTGCGTCTTGCATCCAGCTATCCATACATGGTCTGTTTGTTAAAATCACGTAATAAATTTTCGAGTTATTGAAGAAAAACAGTAAGCTTGGACAAACACCAGTCTCATATTAATTCGGTCATGGTGGCCCAACAAGTACGTCACCAAGTTGAGTTTCATGTGCAATGTACCAAACTGCAATTTTGATCTGGAGGCATAAATCTCTTTGCCGTTGATGTGCAAGCTATACCATGTCATCACAAAATCACTTCTTTCTACCTTACAGACCTGGTGATCTTGGCAAAGTAGGTCAAGGTCACTCATATTGTAAAACACATTACCATTGGACATGATCTATAAAATTATATCCTATAAATTTGGCATGTCTAACTCAATTATATTGGGAGATATGAAATTTATCCCTTTCAAGACATTTTAACTAATAGCCTATTGCCATCAAGCTATAGGTGACGCCAGTAGTGTCATATACGATTGAAATATTGACCTCCTCCACAACCGCACGTGATTAAAAAAAGTCAAGGAAGCTAGACGGGTCACAGAGATTTTCACATTTTGACCCATATATTACATAATACTGTAGGTGGCGCAAAACACATCAAAAGCTTCATAGATTTTCATACATTTTATCAGTCGTAAAAGTTATATAGGCCTACATCAAAAACTGTGGGTGGTCATAAGATTTTCACACTGTGACCCTCATGTTCCAATTAAGTGGTACATGACCTTCACTTTCAACTTGGATTAAAAATTGTTATAATTAAAATGTGCGCCCTGCAGGCAGCTTTCCATACATTTTCTGTTTGTTTAAATTGGATTGTAACTTTTTTCAAGTGATTGAAAAACAATAAACATGGACAAGCGCCAAACTTCATAATTGTTGGGTCACGGTGGTCCAAAAAGTACGTCACTAAAAAGTGTTATGTACAATGTACTTAAGTGCAATTTTGATCTGGATGCTCAATTCTCTTTGCCTTTGAAGTCCAAACTACACCCTGCCATTACAAAATCACCCCTTTCAACTTTGGAGGCCTGGTGACCTAAGAAAAATGGGTCAAGATCACTGATATTACACAGCTTAGCCTATTAGCACTGCATACGGTCTATGTACCCTATAAAATTGGCATTTCTAATTTTATTACATTTTGAGATACAAAATTTCATATATTTCAACACATTTGGGCTCATAATTTCTGTCAAATTATAGGTGGTGCCACTACTAGCTCATGCAACTGACATTTTGACCTCCCCAATCCCACTAAATTTCACGAAGATCCATTAAAAATTAAGGATGCTAGATTGGTCACAATATTTTCAGATTGTGACCCATATATTACATAACGCTGTAGGTGGTATGGAGCTAACTTGAAAACTGTGGACTGCATCGTGTTCACAAGCAAAAGTTTAAAGACGGATGGCCAGACGGACAGACATTAGTGATCCTATAAGCTTTGCTACCTAAGGTCAGCAGAACTAAAACAAGAGGCACATGGGCCAAATTCTCTGCTGGCACCGTGGCTACACCTACGTACATCTTCATTTTGAAGTTGCGAGTCCTCAAGTGGCTTCTGAACGTATAAAGCTTGTGTTTTTTTTTTGTGTATTATTTGTCCACCACATGGCACTTCGCTCCACACGTAATCCTGTGATGGATATTGCTGCATGTGCCAAGACAAAAATCAGTGAATCCTTGAGTTTATGTCCTCCGTTACCTTGGGACAGAAGATCAAGGTCACCCAGATTATGTAATACAAGAGGCCCATGAGCCTGGTGCTGTGCTGATATTGCCATTGATGTCCAAGCTACATCGTGCCCTTACACGGTCACCTCTTTCAACTTTACAGGCATGGTGACCTCACAAAAATATGTCAAGATCACCCATACTAAATAGCATTCTGGCATTGGGTATGGTCTATATATGCTATAAATTTGACAAGTCTAATCTAAGTACTTTTCCAGATATGGAGTTTTATATCTTGGAACACAATTCGGTTCATAAATTCCGTTAAATTATAGGTGGCGCCACTAGTATCATTAGCCATCTCACCGAATTCCGTGAAGATCCGCCAAAAAGGAAAGGCTAGAGTGTTCACAAGATACAGCCCATGAGTCCTCTCTCTCTCTCTCTCTCTCTCTCTCTCTCTCTCTCTCTCTCTCTCTCTCTCTCTCTCTCTCTCTCTCTCTCTCTCTCTCTCTCTCTCTCTCTCTCTCTCTCTCTCTCTCTCTCTCTCTCTCTCTCTCTCTCTCTCTCGCGTGTGTTTGTTTTCACTTGTTTATATTGGGGGCCTCACGACAGCATATGAAAACTATGTTTGCAGACAAACGGAAGTATTGTGTAGGATAGATAATAATTAGACTCTGGAGGAAATCTGTCAGAAATCATTGATGCCGAATTTGGTTGCCTTCTTTCAATCTTTTCCAAAAATTGAACATACCTGTATGTAGCTTTAGGCCTTATAAATATTTAATTTTAAGGAATATTTTACCTTAGATTATGCGTGGTGTTAGGCTCGCTACAACAACATTATTATATGTATGTATCAATCAACCAGAATACATGTATCAAAATAATAAATTTCATTATGCGCCGACTCTCTTCCATTGTACATTGTAAGACTAAATCCAACAAGTTGACAGGTCTGAATTTAAACCATATTAATGACTTCATTTACCAGCTCCATTTTCCTATGTTTTGCATAAGAAACTAATGGTGAAAGTAAAAAGTCATTTGGTCCCCTGAATTCAGGGCTGGCATATGTGAATATATCTGAAGCAATGACACAGTTCTTTCTGATGGATTTGTACCGAAATTTTCACTCCTTTCGTGTAAAAGGTAATTCCTCATACAACTTATTTAGTTATTATTTGCGGGTGCCCCCTGAAAGGTCGAGATCAGGGTCATTCTATATGAAGTAAAATTCCCCTATGATATGAAGACCACCCAAGGGACTAAACAGTGGTCATAATAAGAAAGTTGTCTGAATAGGGTCTATGTTTTGATTAAGGACACTATTATCTAAATATGTTCATAATCTTAATACAGAAATGGTCTCTTTATGGAGTTGGTCCTAATTGGAGATATCTCATGTACACATAAACATATACATAAAGTGCTACTGAAAAAACTTTTTCCTTGAGGCAAGTGATACCAATGGCACTGTGAACTGGAGAGAAGATAGGCTACACAGGCCAGTAGCCAGACTTTGATTATGGGGGTGACTTTTTTCTCTATACTGGCTTACCATACTCTAAAGTCACAAATTCATTGAAGCATGTGCCTACAACATGTTTGCTACATCATGTCATGCATATATACATAGCATAATTATATACACATTTATATGCGTCTGTGATACTGGCCAAAATGCGGAGTCTCTGCATACACATACATGTATACACACCGGTCCTGTATTCAATTTGCATACATGTTACATATAAAAGAGAGGGAGAGAAAAGATATGCTTCTCAACCGAGTGTGTTGAGCCCGTCCGGTTCTAAAGCGTTGAACTGGTAGATTCAGTGTCTTTCTCTCTTTCGTCTAAAGACGGTGGAGGATTACAAGTCTGGGTTTTTATTGCAAATTTCTAGGATTTGATGGGGGCAGAATATCATCCTGGTTGTGGCCGGTTGTGTGCCAATGATCCCCTATCAGAGTGGATTTTTGAAGTCGGATTGCTCGATGTTCGAGGTATCGATCTCGGGGCATCTTTTTGGTTTCTCCCATGTACTGGATGGCGCATCTGAGACATGTGAGCAGATAAATAGCATTTTTTATGCCCCCCCCCCCCCTTCGAAGAAGGTGGGGCATATAGCGTTGCACATGTCGGTCGGTCAGTCGGTGGGTCGGTAGACTGTGGTTTTCCACAATAACTCAAGAAGTTTTTGAGCTACAACTTTGATCCTGTATAAGTATATCATTCTAGTCAAAAGCTAGGCGAAGTTCGAAGATGGGTGACCTTGACTTAATTTCCAAGGTCACAGTGGTACCTGAGTTAAATTTGGTTTCCGCACAATAACTGAAGAGCTTTTTAAGCTAGGACTTTTATATTGCAGAGGATAATAGTCCATATTTGGGGCTAGGCAAATTTGAAGATGGATGACCTTGACCTATTTTTAAAGGTCACAGAGCCACTTTACTGAATATGGTTTCATGCTTTCTGCATGATAACTTATACCTTGGAGCTAGAACTTTTATATTGCACAGCTTTATGGTTCTCTGTAAGGGCTAGGTTGATTTTGAAGATGGGTGACCTTGACCCAGTTTTCAGGGTCACAGAGAGACTGTAGTTAAACTGTGGTTTCCGCACAATAACCCAAGAAGTTTTAAGCTAGGACTTTGATACTGTACAGGTGTATCATTCTAATTAAAAGCTAGGCGAAGTTTGAAGATGTGTGACCTTGACCTAATTTCCAAGGTCACAGTGGTACCTGAATTAACTTTGGTTTCCACGCAATAACTGAAGAGGTTTTTAAGCTAGGACTTTTATATTGCACAGGAGTATAGTCCATATTTGGGGCTAGGCGAAGTTTGAAGATTGATGACCTTGACCTCATTTCAAAGGTCCCAGAGCCACTTTACTGAATATGGTTTCATGCTTCCTGTGGTTTCTGCACAATAACACAAGAAGTTTTTAAGCTAGGACCAGGATACTTTACAGGTCTATAGTTCATGCTAAGGGCTAGAAGAAGTTTAAAGTTTGGTGACCTTGATTTAATTTCCAAGGTCACGTTAGTACCTGAGATAAAATTAGGTTTCCACATGATAACTGAAGAGGTTTTAAACTAGGACTTTTATATTTCACTGGATAATTGTCCGTATTCAGGTCTTGGTCAAGTTTGAAGATGGGTGACCTTGAACTAATTTCCAAGGTCACAGAGCCATTTGGCTGAATACTGTTTCTGCATGATAACTTGCATTTTAGAGGTAGCACTTTTATATTGCACAGCTTTATGGTTGCCTATAAGGGCTAGTTTGAGTTTGTAGATGGGTGACCTTGACCCAGTTTTGAGGGTCCCACACAGACAGTAGACTTCCTTTTTTTTTGCACAATAATTGAAGACGGTCAAGTAAAAATGAGTGACCTTGCCATAATTTCCAAGGTCACAAAGCCACTTTGCTGAATATGGTTTCTAAATGATGACTAATTTTTCAGCTATAACTTTTTTATTGCCCAGGTTTTTGGTCGTTTTTTAAGGGCTAGGTTAAAGTATAAAAGTATGTGACATTGATGTATGATCAACCTTCACTAATTTTGTATGGTCACGAGTGCCCCTTCTACCACTATCAATAGGGTAGCGAGGGCAAAGGTAATGAGGGAGGGGGGCGTCTATGTTTTACAAACATATCTTGTTTACTTTGGCAATCTTGTGGAAGTTCATATGATTTTTTAGTGGTGGAACGTCTTGCTGCATGGTGTTTACGTATCATTGTCCAGAGAAAAACAGTTTTCTCGTGGGCATGGATCGTGCGGATTTACAGGTGCGTTCCCTTGGGTGCATTTCTTAGGCACGGGATAGGTAAGTCTTGCTTTGACAAGTATATATCTAAGGTTGGGCCATCTTCTGAAGTCGAACATGGGTGGCTCTCTGAAGACTTTGCGGCCTTCCTGGGATAGTTTTAGGATGTCCCAATATTTAAGAATCATATGTTTGGTTTTCGGATTCATGGGATTGAAGGTATGTATGAGCGCTAATTTCTTGGTCGCTTCTTTCCTGTTGTGTCCTTGTATAATCTCCATGCGTCGTTGTGTGAGCGCCTTTTAAGTAAATTGGATTTCAGTCAAGTCGCGGGATAGCCGCGTTTCTTAAAATGGTTGATTGCCTGTTGAAGATGTTTGTGTCGGTCTTCCTGATCTCAGCAGATCAGGTATTGGCTATATGGTAAGAGTATCATAACATGTTTTGGGTGGCAAAATTTATAGTGTAAGTAGCTGTGTGTGTCCGTTGGTTTACAGTAAAGACTGGTCATCAGTGTGCCGTCTGTACGTTTGATTACGGTGGTATCAAGAAAGTGTACCCCGTCGTATGAGTATTCCAAGGTAAATTTAATAGTTGGGTGTAGTGTTGTAGGTTGAGCGAATTTTTTCATTCTAAGTGTTTGTTCACCGTGAGTGCAAATCCCAAAGCAGTCGTCTATGTTTCTCCGGGAAAAAATAAAGGTTTTTTTGTCGGAGTTTTTGTCCAAGATTGGCGAAAGAGGGTGGCATAGCTGAGCCCATAGCGGTTCCCCCTATTTGTAGGAAATGTTTGCCATTGAACTGAAGTCAAAGTTATTTCTTTGGAGTACCTCTCTCATCATTCTCGCTATCGCTAGCGTGCGTAATCATGGTAATGATGGGTGGGGGTCCTTGTTAAGAGCCAAGACTGTAGCTAGGATCCCTTCGTACTTAGCGATATCGGTGTACAGTGACATCACATCTATTGTAAAGATTATACATGGTGGTGGTGGGGGGGGGGGGGGGTAAAATAATTTAAATAAAATGCCATGTGTTCCTGATAGAAGTCGTATTTTCGGGACCCAGTGATGGCGGATGTGCGCGTCGACAAACCGCGAAAGTTTGACAGTTGATCGGTCATTTGCATGAAGGATAGGCCTACATTTACACCTTTCTTATGTATTTTTGGTAGGTAAAATTGCTTCTTTCCTATAATCTATGGTGTTCATAATCACTATTGCCGAGCATTTGTCGGCTTTTTTAATGATTATCTCGAGGCTTTTAATGAGCGATTGGAGGGCGGCGTGTTGATCTCGGGTGATATTAGCCCCAAGGGACCTCTCCACGCTCTGCAAGCGTACAGAGCGTGGGGAGGTCCCTTGGGGCTAGGGTGATATTAGATATGTGTATTTTACCAAATGGTGATATCCGTGCTTCTGTCCTTATAATGAAAACGGGATATATGGAGTAATATCAGTATTAGTAAGTACACTTACCTCTCAACCACCATTGCCAAGGCTTCTGTGTCTGCTCATGACACCAAAAAATCGAGTTGAGATGCTTGCTACTCCCACTTGATCCTGAAACCTGACGGTCTCGTGGCGCTATCTCTCGGTCCATGTGGAAGTGATGGTGACGTCATGTGCCCATACGCCCCGTATCAACCTTCCTCTTTTGGAGATTGGTCAGTCGACATCAGCTGTAAGAGGAAGCGGGGTTGGTCGGGTGGGCTTCTCTGCTGGTCGAGAGGTAAGTGTACTTAATAATACTGTTATTACTCTAAATATCCCGTATTAATTTCGTAATGCTACTTCTCGACCACCATTGCCAATATACAAACATACTGGTGGTGTGACAATCGCTACAGGTATACTGACCTCTATAGACCATCTGGACCGGCAGCTCCAAGGAAACCATCAGTCCATGTATGGAGGTGACGTCTGAAGGGAAAACCTCAGAGCTACGTAGAGATGAGGCCAACAGCAGAATCTGGCCAAGACCAGAAACCCTCCTTACCAACCCCCATGGCACCATACTGAACCACCCAGTGCTCGCCCAACACATGACAACTGTCTGCCTCGTGGGTAGACATTATGGGTTTCAGCAGTTATAAGGTTCCATGGGCAGTGATGCCCATGTCAAAACCGAGAACAGGCCGGTAAATCGGGACAAACTGCCTCATACTGTCCGAGATTAGGTCTACTAGGCATGAAGCCCTAAAAGGCCCACTAAGAAATGCGCCAACGGCTTCAACCACAAGCGCGCCATAAACTGGAACAGGGTGGCAGCTCTGATGGGATCCAGAGGGCCTTACTGACCATTATCAGAACCCAAGCAAAGGAGCCTGTTACACCTGCAAAGGTGTACATGCTGTCCACGAGCACTATCATGTCATGCAAGTAGTGCTTGGCAAAAGTTGTGGGCAATCGCCATCGGCAGGCCGGCAGAATATCAATAACTGCAACGTTCTGCAGGGCACACCAGGAGGCACTGAAGGCTCC
This sequence comes from Hermodice carunculata, assembly GCA_964020975.1. NCBI lineage: Eukaryota > Metazoa > Annelida > Polychaeta > Eunicida > Amphinomidae > Hermodice > Hermodice carunculata. Next base: position 81,536,679 of record OZ026620.1, on the reverse strand, counting down.
TACCTCCTGAGCTCTGGCAGAGCGTCCAGCCTATCCAGCAAGATCTCATAGGCCTTAAGGATAGTCTGCTTAGTGCACAATGAAATCGTGTTTCTGCAAACTTGCTCCTTCTGTGGGTTACTCGCTGGAGGGCAGACCTCCATCCTCTGAGTCTGTCTGTGCCGGAAAGGTACAAGCAAAGAGCTATCACTGGGCACGGGCTCTCCCCTTGAGAGGAAGAGCAGCATCCATCCACGTAGGGTAAAACAATTAAAGGCCATAGCCAGATCTTGAGCCACTTGGTTCTTTGCAAGGAAGCCCAAGTGAGGCCTCAGGGTCACCTGGGAGTGATCAGGTGACCATTGGAGATGGTCATAAGAGTGCAGATCTCACTTCTAGCCCCCAAAGCAAGCGTTAACAGAAAACAAGTCTTCCACGTCCAGTACATGACGGAAACCCGCCTGGGGTCCTAAAGTCATTCAAAGGGCCACTTCTTCAGCATGACTAAAACCAGCAGTAGGTCCCACCAGGGTAAGACCTGTCATGTCGCTGGCTTGTCAGTGTAGAAGGACACAATGGGCACAGTCAGATAAGGACCACTACCGATGCACATGTCCAAGACATTGGCTAGGGTTGAGGAGATTGCTGACCAAAACCCCTCCACTGTTCTCAAGCTCTTGCCGAAGACTTCCCACTGGTATAATAGGAAGTCGGCAATGTCCTCGATACGTGGAGCCCAAGGGTGAATTCTTCTACTGGCGCACCAGTCAGAAAACGCCTTCCATCGAGCCAAGTAAACAACTAGAAAAGAAAATCAAAGTGCCCCTCCATCAATTCTATCTGAGACCGACTCCTAGAAGCCTCTCTCGCAGATGTGCTGTGAGATAACCACCAAGCATGGAGGTTGAGCATTTGAGGGTTCCAATGGAACGCGCTCGCCCATGGCTGCACCAGAAGCTTCAGCCATGCTGGTAATCGTAGCGGAGGCTCAACACTCAATTCCAACAGGTCTACCAAGCAATCGCTCTGGGGCCGCCAAGGGGCAACCAGGATCACATTGCTATCATGGGACCCAACCTTGCGTATTACCCTCGGAAGGATCTACCAAAGCAGACAGGCGTACGCCAACAGGTTGCTCCAGTCCATGGCTAAAGCATCCACCAATAAGGCTTGGGGGTCTGGGACAGGTGAGACGTAAACTGGCAGTTTTGTGTTCTCACAAGTCGCCAACAGATCCACGTGTGGAGTCCCCCAACATGCCCACATGGCCTGAATGACCCTGCGGTGGAGTGACCACTCCCTGCGTCCCGCTGACCTCTCGTCGAGAGTCGACTGGCCAGGACATTCGCATATCCTGGCACATGCCTGGCGTGCATGTGGACGTTGTGGTTGTAACACCATCTGATGATACCTTCGGCCAGCTCCATCAGCTTCCAGGACTGCGTCTGGCCCTGCCTGTTGAGGTAGGCTACCGCGGTCCTGTTGTCGCACATTATGAGGACATGTTTGTGCTCCACCAGGTCTCCTAAGTGGAGGAGCACCAAGCGTATTTCCTCCATTTCCAACCAGTATACGTGGTGAGCTGCGAAGGATGCGGGCCCAGGGCCTCACGCCCTTTGACTCTAACCATGGGCTCCCCATCCAGACCCCGAAGAGTCTGTGTAAATGGTGAGCTGGGCCTGAAAAGGCTCAAGAGTCTGCCCTCTCATGACGCTCTCCCTGACGGTCAACCATTTAAGGTGCGGCTGATCCTCGATGACAAACAGCAACTGCATGAGATATCCCTGGTCTCTCATCCATCTGCAATACTATAAATGATATTATCTGTATCTTCTCTTTGTGATTTAGGTCCGCAAATTGTGTTGACAGGATATGCTTAATGGCCAACCTGCAAATCATGTTGTCAAACTTTACATCTCTCCCTCTCTCTCGAGTAAACTAGATTATTAGCATACTGTAAATTTTCAGATAAAAAAAAATTCGTTTGCATAATATGCAAGTTAACTCATAATTTTATCTTTTTAACTTCTAATTATTATCATCATATTTAATTGCTCCAGAAATGCATGATGTTTTATGTTTTTGCATAAAAAGGTTGATGGAGTGCATAGACAGACAGGCAGATGATAGATAGATAGATAGAGAGAGAGAGAGAGAGAGAGAGAGAGAGAGAGAGAGAGAGAGGAGAGACAGACAGAGAGAGAGAGAGAGAGAGAAAGAGAGAGAGAGAGAGAGAGACACGCAGATAATCAATACATTGATAAACAGACAGACAGAAGAGAGAGGGAGATAGAACCGTCAAATATCTCAATTGCCTCATTGTTTGTATGTCAATGGTTTAACGCACCAAAGGAAACAGACAGATAAAAAAGAAAGAACGAAAGGAGAGATAGACAGAGTGAGAGAGAAAATGAAAGAAAAAGAAAGAAAGAAAGAGAGAAAGAAAGACAGACACAGGAGGGAGTCCAACTTGCAAAACTATACTAACGGAGCATGAAAGTATCCAGTGCTGTAACCCTTCGGCTATACCAAGCCAGGTGGTGATAGCGTTGTTTTAGATGTAATAATCGGCAATATTCCTTTCCGTTTCTTTATTGTCCATATTTCCCCGAGTCAATTGTTGAAATAATTCCATGAAATTTTTGCCTTATTGTTTCTTAGTACACTGTGTGGTTGTCACTAACACATGATGGCAAATGTAGACTATTTCATGATAACCTGTGCATGCCAGCTGTTGTGGATATGGTCTCCGCTGCTTTCAACGGTCCATGAACCCCACTATCCCAGTTTTCAGGGTCTCTCCAGAACAGGTTGTGTACAAATGTGAATCAGGAAACCTTTGTTTGATTAAAAGAAGTAACTGGCCCAATGTTTTTGCAATAATTTGCTTAAATGAGCTGGGACATGGGGTTGTTAAGCAGACGCAAGAGGGCAAAAATCTTTATCCCAAAGGCATATTAAAGTACAAGGCTTTTCAGACGATCCTAAACAATGTGGGCGGGCCTCAGTCACAATGTATGCACCTGCTTATGCCCCCAATATGCTTTCATGTGCAAAATATCTTCAAAAAAAAAATTTGTGGCTGTTTGCTAGATGGCAAAGTATACAGACGCAGAGACAGACACACAGACATGGGCATCAACCCACACTCACTCTATTGCAGGGAGAGACCTGCGGTTGTGTGGATTCGGAAGAGTTGGTTCCATTCATTTAATTTTAACATGAGACTCTTGTCACTGCATTTGGTTTCAAGTCCACTAAGAAAGTACCAACAAATAAAGATCTTGAACAAAATTTTAAGTTGAATGTTGTGAGCCAAAGCAATGGAACAATGATTTGGGTCTCCTTTAAATATTCCAGTAGTTTCTGGTAAGCATTGATCACCTTATATGTTGATGTATGATGGACACAGAATACTCATATATTATGTGATTATCCCAAATGGTCAATTACCTAGATTTAATTCACCTTGAACAAGGAAAATGTAGACCATAAACATATATCCATCATCTGCACTCTGTGTATACAGGGAAACGTGCTTGTTTTGCAAGGATAAAAATAAGAGCAAAAACGTGTTGAAACAGGCAACTCCTGTACACGAGCATGAGAGAGAGAGAGAGAGAGAGAGACAGAGAGAGAGAGAGAGAGAGAGAGAGAGAGAGAGAGAGAGAGAGAGAGAGAGAGAGAGAGAGAGAGAGAGAGAGAGAGAGAGAGAGAGAGAGAGAGAGAGAGAGAGAGAGAGAGAGAGAGAGAGAGAGAGAGAGAGAGAGAGAGAGAGAGAGAGAGAGAGAGAGAGAGAGAGAGAGAGAGAGAGAGAGAGAGAGAGTTTCACTTTTTATTTTTTGGTCTCACTGAAGTAACCAAAAAATTAATAATTATGACACATTTACCACATTGACAAACCCATTTTTATTGTTCACCTTTACATGTACCAACATATAACAGCATGACATACATTGTGTCTAACACTGCTTGGCATGACCAAATAGCTGTAAACTTCTACAAATGCTGGGAAAGGCCTTGTCAAACATGCACCCCTGCCCTACCCATATACTGTTGTACCATGACATGGAAGCTGTATTTACTGTCGAAAACTATTGCATGATCTACCTGTGATAGCCGCAGTCCGTCTCTCCAATAAATGCCTTGCAATTCTTGTGTAACGGTCTTAAAAGGCATGTGCACACCATGGAAAAGTTTTGCCAAGCTTGAGTGGTCCCATACAAACTTGTCAGACTTTGCAAATTTAACAACTCCAAAATGTGTGTGCTCAAATCTACACAAACACCTGTATAAAAACTCAAGTTTGCAAGGCTTGTGCAACTCTTGTGATACCATATTTATAAACGCTTCACAAAGCTTTTCAAGTTTTACCAACCAGTGATAACTTCACAACATATTACTGGCATTGTGTAACTCTACACAAACTGACAATGGCTTACTGTTGCAAGTCTGCCTGCATTCTATACCAGAAGCCAGGAATATCATGATAACGTTAGATCATTAATGAGGGGAATAAAGGGTACTTACATATTGACACACTTTAGCATTTTATTTTTATTTTCCATACCAGTGTACTAGAAGACGTCAAATTTTCTTCATACAGCCTATCATTTGGAACATTCTTATATTCTGTGCTGGAAGTTATTTCCTGTGCCAGTGCCAGTGTCAGTGCCCCCCCCCCCCCTTAATCATCTCTGTAAAGTGATCAGTAAAAAAGCCTTCCACATGTACAACCCAATGTTCGATGCATACTAAACTTGCACAGCGCGGGTCAAAGGCAATTAGAAAAATACTCCTAGCAACAAGCTATCTATAGAACTCAAACCCATGAAGCATTGTAATGAATACTCACCTTCCATGCAAATTGCATTTTTAAATAAATTGGCAACAGAGTGAAAAGTAGGTCATAGCTATTTATTGAATAGGGACAGAAGTGAGGCATCACCATATAACGACGACCAATGAATGCTGTCAAGAGATGAGCAAGTGAACCCAAAGCCAAATATATTACCAAAAACACAATTCCCAGGAAAAATGTGGGATTACTTTAATAGGTCATGTCAGTTAGATTGTTTTTCAGTTACTCTTTGAACCAAATCGGTAAGGTCAGTGGGTTTGTTTTTGTTTTTGTTTTGTTTGTTTCTTTTTTTTGGGGGGAGGGGGTATTTTCACCAGTGTTTGTCACAAAACTGGGAAAATAAGACATCAATTACACAAAAATAACATTTTCTTCTTCCTTGAAACAAACAGGGTGAAGTTGGGGGTTCTGAAACTGATGTAGGCAATACACAAGAAAGTCACCCCTTTCCTGCCATTTCTATTGCGAACAATCAACTATATAAAGTGAATGCAAAATACATCTTTTTCTTCCTCTGACTGCCCCATAACCTTAACCTTGACTTTGACCTTCTTGTTGATCTTTTAACATTTTCAGCAGTTAAACCTGAAATGTGAAAGATGTCCCTGTGTAGAAAGCACTGACAAGTCAAAAATTGTCAAATTTGATTTCTTTCCAAAATATATGCAAAAACCAGTTTTCACATGGAAGTTCACACGTATGGCGAAAAAGGTCCACATCATGAACTCCCGTATTTAAAATTTCGGTCAAATAACAAAATAGATACAAAAACCGTAGGGAAGGCTCCAGTAAGGCAAACTGTATTCAAAGACCAGAACATATGGCACCAAAATCACACTTTTGTTGACATACATGTAGTAGTCACTAGGTGTGGAGATAAACCAGGGAATGCTCCAGTAAAACTGCTTTCAAACACCAGGTCATATGGCACCAAAATCACACTTTGGTTGACATAGTAGTCACTAGGTGTGGAGATATGACCACACCACCACAGGATTCCTGGGTGGTCATTGCTCAATCATGAGACGAGCTATCAAAGATAGATACAAAAGTAACTAAAATGGGCTGATTTACCAGCCAAAAATCAAATGTCTTCCCATGCAAACTTACCAGTTGTCACCCTTAAAAATCTTACAAGTTTCTCGTACTTACACTGGCAGCAACCTGGAGAATGGGGGCAAAGTTACTCAACTTCAAATTTGACTGAACCCCTACAGAGGACAATAATCCTGCGCAATATGAAAGCTCTAGCTCAAAAACATAAGAGAAATTAAGATCATGGTCACCCATCTTCAAACCTGTCTGAGCCTTTATAGAGGACTATAATTCTGTACACTACGAAAGCCCTAGTTCCAAAAGTTCTGGACTAATCTCGTTCTTGTTGATGTGTTGAAGAATTTATTAATGTGGCTCTGTGACTTTGGGAATGGGTTCAAGGTCACTCATCTTTAAATTTATCCAAGCCCCTATAGAGAACTATCAGCCTGTGCAATATAAAAGCCCTTGCTGAACAACTTCTACAGTTATCATACAGAAACCAAATTCATGAATGTGGCTCTGCGAACTTGGGAATGAGGTCAAGGTCATCCATCTTCAAAACTGATCGAGCCCTTATGGCAGACTATAAACTTGTGCAATATGAAAGGCCTAGCTCCAAAAACATCTCAAGTTATCTTATTCGTGTTGATGTGTAGAAGGATTCATTAATACAGCTCTGTGATCTTGCAAATGTGGCCAAGGTCACCCATCTTCAAACTGGACCAAGCCCTTATAGAGAACTATCATCTTGTGCATTATTAAAGCCCTATGTTAGCATGCAGAAACCAAATTCACTAACATGGCTCTGCGATGTTGGGAATGGGGTGATGGTCACCCATCTTCGAGCTTGACCAAGACCTAATGGAGGACTATAATCCTATAAAATATGAAAGCCCTAATCCAAAAATGTCTGATGTTATCGCATTCACATTGATGTGTTGAAGAAGAAGAGAAAGGAACAGGCACAAAAGCAATTATCTACACCCCCCACTGGTACAAGGGGAGACGTAATAAAGACACGAGGAGTATGACCAGGTGCTGGTACAAGCTTCAAATCCAGTTACTTGATCAGCTGGTGGTATTTCTCATGACCCACTAGCAAGCAGGGCATTTGTTACTCTCTTCACTGAAAAGACATACGTCACACTCCCATCATACATACGTGCAAGTCTTTGGGGTTCAACATGTATTCATCTGTTGAATTCTATGCTTTATGGCCTAAGTGTCTTTTTTGCACCATGTAATTTAAATGTATTAGCTCTGGTGGTCAGCTGTCATGTAGCAGCATTTGTTCTTTGGAAGCAGTCCAGCATCAATGGCACTAATGCAGGTTGCTTCGTACAGTCCACCACAAGGTTTCACTCACTGCATGATCCAATATGGTAGGACGCTGCCACTGTAAAACTAAAAACTCATTCCATCATACCAGTGGGTATTTTTCTAGCTTGTATAGTCATGTCAAAATTACAGCTTGGCATTAAATCATTTTGAAGGCAAAGAATAGTCCATTCGGTTACAATGCAGAAAGATAGCTACTTGCTACAATTTCCTGTCTTCAGCCCCTTTGAACCAGATTGTGTTACAAGTGAGTCTTTGTGGTGAAAGCTGTACTAGGCAACCATGAATGGTGTTATGACAGTCAAGTGCATTTTGGCCCGAGTCTGTTAGGATGGCCTGATGATGGAATAAAACCAGACCAGTTTCGTTGATTTATGAGCTTCTCCATCAAATGTGGTGCTTCTGACGTGGAACCCACTCAACTGTTCCTGGCAGTGCTGCCATCTGCGGCAAAAAACATCTACACTAATATGATAATAAATTACTCTTTTATGTTACATTAGAATGAAATGGTTCAAAGTATAAGTACGGGTTGTCATGTCAGAGCGCTGACATTATCATCATCATCTGTGCACTCAATCTTGATTTGTCTGGAAATGTCTGGTACAAAATATGCAGCGTTTCTCTGCTGCAAGTCTTTCAGTGTCGGCTTACTTAAAATGTCAAGCAGCGTACTGTAGCGATGGCCTTGAGTGGCAACCAGAGAGCTCTGCTTGTTTCTTACACTAGAAAGAGGTTGCTGTAACAGCTGGCTAAGTATGGCCTTATTGCTTTTTGGTGCCTGAGGCTGCAGTGGCTGTGACCCCTGTTTATTTTTTATCTGCAGACTCTCGTTGCTGCTGAAGTGAAAGTCTGAGTCATAAGTTACATGAGTGGGTGATGTTTGATAATAGTCATCCCCCTCAACACTTTCACAATCACATTCCAGCTCCATGCCTGGTGGGTCACAGTCTCTTTGCTTGTTCCCTCCCATCCCCGGGCTGGCCGGGTCACGGTCCAAACTACTTACACCAGAGTTTGGATATGCAGCAAGAGGTTCTGCTGAAAACTCTCTAGTATCTACATCATTAACGGGCTCCTGTTTTGGCTCAATTACAACCCACTCTCTTTCCTCATCACCACCATCCAATTCACTGTCCTCATAGTCAGAATATACCACCTCTTCTTTAATCATAGAGGAAGATACAGAATCCTTATTCAATTCATCTACATGTACTTTGTTATCTAAGTCTGCAAAATTATCTGATTCGTCACGATCACTGGTGAGTGTGTTGTCGGAGTATGTGAGCACCATAGTTTCTTCTGCATCAGAGGTCACACTGTGGCTTTCACTGGCAGACTGTGATGTCAGGGCGAAGTTTGTGTTTGTCACACAAGTACTCGAAGGAGTGGTTCCTGGGTGGGTGGGCAGAGTGGCAGTTGAAGTAGGTGGGCCAGGCAGGACTGCCCCAGAGAACGGTAGGGCAGGCTCCTCCTTTGTATTGCTGCTGGTGTGAGGCGGCCAAACCAATGCTGGCGACTGTGTGTTAGAGTCAGAGTGTGGTTGCCAAAACAGCGCTGGTGAATGGTACCTGGCCGCCGGACCATCCTGACAAGCGCCCGCCATATTACTACTGTCCAGCCTTCCCGGTGAAGCAGTGTCCATTGGTAAACAAATCTTTTTGGCAGTTGCGTCTGACTTATTGTCAATTAGAGGCAGAATTGTTCTGAAACGTTTTTTTAACGGTATATGAATGGTAACAGTCCCCCCTTCAGCAGCCTCTTTGGTCTCCCCTGCACAGGCTCCCCCAGGATTGGTCAATCTCTTCTTTGCCTCCTCGGACGCCTGAAAAAATAGCTGACACACATTGCACAGTTTTTCGAAGCCCAGTGAATCAGCTGCCTTCATCACCCCCTCAATGTTGTCATCTGTGAGGCAGATCATACCAGTGTATGCACACTCCAAAACATTTTCAACATCCGCCATGGAGGCGCTGACTGTGCAGTGTTGAAGGTCCTTTGTGACATGCAGGCTCCGTTGCATTCTGGGACTGATGGATGCCATGACGACTTTATGGACCTACAAAAGCAAGAGTATGAAGTGATTATGGAGACTCAATGTACAGTAATGACCCAAGTACACTTTACCTATGTAAAACTCGCAGCAGCAGAGTATACATGAAATGACATAACTTTATTCCTTACAATCAGCACCGAAGCTCTGATAAGTGTTCCCTCACCGATCTTCCTGGTTCAGAAAAACCTGAAGTAATACTTACTGTTCTACATATCCTTCAATTTTCATGGCAGTAATATATATACATGTATGTATGCATGTGTGTATATATATATATATATATATATATATATATATATATATATATATATATATATATATATATATATACATACTAAATCATTGTTTCATATATATATATATATATATATATATATATTGGAAACAATGATTTAGTCTTTAACATTTGAGTCAGAACTGACCTTGAATTGAGAACCAAGAGCATAAGTAGCACTGAAATGACACCAGAATTGCCCCCAAATTACTCCTCTTAGAACTAAATTTCATGTTAATGGACAACTTTTTTTCTTTGAGTTGTAGCTATAACCTATCATGAATGCATATCCCAGGTCAGCAGCTTTCCTTGGCAATGGGTTGGGCACATTGCATCCACCTCCCACCAAAGAAAGCTGTTGACTCAGCCCCCTTCTGACCAGGAAAGTGTTAAATTTTGCCTCTGACCTCACCTTGATGACTGAGTTCATTTTCAGGTTACAAAAGATCCCTGTGTCTATGAGAAACATTTTGTTATACAGTATCGACATTAAGTAGCCCCTTGTGATACAGGTTCTTTTGGTTGCTTCTGGCAATCAATCCATACTTATTTAATGAAGCTCTTTCAGACTGCTTGCCACACGCTTTTGTTGAATTAAGTTTACTGTCGGAACAAATATTCAGATTGATACTGGGTGTTTTGCTTTTTCAGCGCCTACTTTTTAATGTAACAAATTGATCCTTCCATCCCTTCAGTTTTTCAACAAGTCAATCTCCATAGCTCACAAAACAAAACAATGATTTTGGCAACTTTAGTACATGTTGACTTCTACCACCACAACCACTAACTGTACCTTCACGATACAGGGTCTTCTTACTTGAATTTTTAAAGAATCCTGTGTGCTTATTTAGAAGAACAAGTTATGTTCATAAAACATAAATTGCCCCTTACCATTATTATGTTTGCCCTCATTACCCTGCTGATAGTACTAAATGGAGCACTCATAACCTTGGAAAGTGGATGTAGAAAGCAAATTCACTAAAGTGGCCTTGGAAATTAGGTCAAGGTCACCCTTCTTTAAAGCTGATCTAGCCTTAATGGAAGACTATAAACACTACAAAATAAAAGCTCTAGCTCAAAAAATTCTACAGTTATTAAGCACAAAGAACGTTTAGAAATGTGGCTCTGTGACCTTGGGAATTGACTCAATGTCACCCACTTTAGAACTTGATCTAGCTCTAATAGAAGGCTCTATTCCTGTGCAATATGAAAGCCCTAGGTGAAAAACATATTAATTATCATCACTGCGTTCATACAGGTCCGTGAAAAGTAAATTCAAGGACTTTGTCAAGCACTTACAAGTTTTCAAGGACCAAATCCAGCAATAGAACACAACAAATTGTTTAAATAATCCCTTTTCAACCCTTTACTAATAAGACCAATGCATACTATTCCACATTTATTATTCATTCCAACCATATATGAATTAGACTCAATTTTTGAAACAGGCAGTAGACTTTCCACAAACTTAAAAAGAAGCCTACATGTGGATCATATTACTGAAAGTCCTTTTTAAAGAAAAATTCAATATGGATTATTTTATGAGTTTACTGTGACTTATGTAGGCCTACAGCCAGTATGGGTTGTGTTCCTGAAATTGACTCTATCTAGTCTATAAAATTGCTACAACTACATATGGGTTAAATTAAACCTGAAGATGTACCTATCCCCATGCACATTTTTCACAAGAATGGCCCAGTTTCTTTTCTAGGAAGGTGATGTACTTTGCTACCTGTTTGTTTGATACAGTGTATTTGTCCCTGAAAGCAGGATGTATATGCATTAAGGCTCAAATAATTGGTAAGGTCTGATTTGATGAGAACTGCCACACCTACATGGGTTAAAAGGGGGTTACAAGCAAAAAGATACTTTGTAATTTGCAGTGTTACATTTTGACAAATGGAATTTGCCAGCCACTTCAAAGGAAAATGACAGCAGAATGTGTTCCATCTTAATGTGATTCAAGTTCATAAATACTAAATTTTGTGGTAAATATTCTTATTTATTGGCAACTTGCCTCATTGGGTGATGCTTAAAAATAAAATTCAAAGACTTTTCCAGGACCTTTGTCAAAAATTCTGGATTTTCAAGGTTTTCAAGGCCTTGAAAATGAATGTAGCAAATTCAAATACTTACAAGCACTTCAACATCCTGTGCACACCCTGGGTTTATGAAATGAAAGACCAATTTTGGATGTGGGGTAAGTTCTGGTGACATAGACCACTGTACTGTGCGTAACTCTGATGACCACCAAATAAATACCTCAGAAGTTTCATAACAAAGTTGAAAATAATAAGAGGAAGCTGGTTTTTGATAGGAATGTGGTCTACTATAATGTGCATCTCTTATAAAAACTTGGTGAAGCTGCATTGGATCCTTCTTGAGATATTACGGTAATGTCGCCCCCTTGTGCTCCACTGAGACAGCCCTGAAGATAATTACTTTTTAAGTTTCATACAAAGTTTATAAATATACAGAGGAAGCTGATTTTAAATAGGAACCTCGTCCATCATAAGACGCATAACTGACAAAAATTTGGTAAAGCTGCAGTTGATATTTTTTTGAGATATCGGGGTTACTCCGCCAAGGTTGACGCCACTCTGACAACCTTCAAATAAATACATCTAAAGTTTCATAAAGTTTAAAATAATCAGATGAAGCTGGTTTTAAATAGAAACCTGGTCCATCCTAACATACATCTCTGACAAAAATTTGGTAAAGGCACATTTAATATTTTTTGAGATATCATGGTAACATTGACAGGGTTGACACCACTCAGACAGCTTTCAAATAAATGCATTAAAAGTTTCATTAACAGTCAAAAGATACCGTTCAAAGAACGCAGTGCCCCTCGGCCGCCTTCAATCTCTTTTGCTGTAAGTGAATAGGAATAGTGGCCCATAGTATCAGGTATAGTTACCTACACAAATACTACTATTGTATACTTCACCTTTGACCTCAAAAACATTAAGTCAAATATAGAGGTACAACCTTGACTTTCAATAGCCTTCTAGATCACCCTATGTTGCTTCTTTTGTTTTACGATTTAGATTTCTAGATGCACAATGTCACTCATCAAAATTACGACCCGTGTGTGACCTTGAAAATTAGGTCAAGGTCAATTATGCTAGAAGTGGTGTACTATCATATGCAATTTGATAGTCCTGTCTCAAAAGCTTCTGTAGTTATAGTGGTAAACAAAATTTCAATGAATAGGTCACTGTGACCCAGATACTTGACCTAGTGACCTACTTTTGATTCATGACACATTCTTTGGTTATGATACATGGGTGTATAAAATTTGTAAGTATGTAAAATGTAAGTGACTTATATACTTTCTTACTTATGCCAATACCACCATTGTGCACTTGACCTATGACCCCAAAAGTAGGTCAAATATAAAGCTATGACCTCGATTTCCAATAGGCTTCTAGGTCACTCTATGAAGCTTCTTGTGTGTACAACTTAGATTGCTAGATGCAGGCTTTCAATAGTTAGAGTGGTAACGTTGCTTAGCACATGTGACCACTGTGTGACCTTGAGAATTAGGTCAAGGTCAACTATGCTTGCATATAAAGTAGGCCATATAGGCGTGTAATATCATGTGCAATTTGAAAGTCCTGTCTCAAAAATTTCTGAAGTTATAGTGGTAAACCAAATTTCAATGAATACGTCACTGTGACCCAGATACTTGACCTAGTGACCTACTTTTGATTCATGACACATTCTTTGGTTGTGATACATGTGTGTATAAAATTTCATGTAACTGACTTAAAAACTTCCTTACTTATGCCAACACCACCATCGTGCACTTGACCTTTGACCTCAAAAAGTACGTCAAATATAGAGCTATGACCTCTATTTTCTATCGGCTTCTAGATCACTCTATGAAGCTTCTTGTGTGTAAGATTTAGATTGCTAAATGCAGGCTTTCAATAGTTAGAGCAGTAACGTTGCTTAGCACATGTGACCACTGTGTGACTTTAAGAATTATGTCAAGGTCAACTGTGCTTGCACACAAAGTAGGCCATATAGGAGTGTACTATCATGTGCAATTTGAAAGTCTTGTCTCAAAAATGTCTGAAGTTATGGTGGTAAAACCACGGGACGGACGGTGCCAAAGGGTAAAAAATTAATCAGAGGAAGCTGTTTTTATATAGGAACGTGGTCCATCATAAGATACATCTCTGACAAGAATTTGGTCAAGCTGCAGTCAATACTTTTAGAGATATCGCAGTAAAGTCGTCAGGGTTGACACCCCTCAGACGCCCTTCAAATTAATACAGCAAGAGTTTCATAAAAAAAAAAAAAAAATCTGAGGACACTGGTTTTCAGTAGGAACCTGGTCCAATATAAGGTCCCTCTGTGACAAAAATTTGGTGCAGCTATGATGAATATTTTTTGAGATATCGCGGTAACATCAACAAGACAGACGGGCGACGAAGGGGACGAGAATACCCTCAGGCACTTTATGTGCTGAAGGTAACAAAAGTGTAGAGAATGTGGTTAATAATATTATTATATACCTTTATGGCTCCATCTTGGGTGTCCAGGACCATGTCACACAAGACCTGGTCCTTCCACAGGCTGTGGAGTCTCTCAAACATGTACACGTGGTATTGGCCAAGCTCAACTTTGTAACTACACTGCAACAAAAAAACATTAAATCTCATGATAAAATGTTCTAAGCAAATACACTCCTGAAATAGCACTGAATGTGAGTCAGATGGTCCTTGCCAAATATATGTATAATGTGACAGTGACAGAAATTTGTCACATAATATAATACACTGATCCCAGAGAAACTACACTGTTCCTGCGGCAGTGCAAAAATTGAGTGCCAGTAATGGGAGCCTGTTGGACAAGAAAATATGGTCCACATATCAATGACATTTTGGTGCAGGGCGTAAAATTAACTTATTTGGCCACCATCCACAACACTAGCTAGTGAAAATAATCCACAAGCCAGCCGCTGAAGGCAGGAGCCAAGGCATGTAGCACCGAGAAGAGATGGTGTGGAAGGGAATATGCCCCTGTTCTGCTGAAGGGGGTTCTGGGGGTCCTTCCCTGGAAATTTTTTTCAAACTTTTCGTGCTCAAAAGAGCATTCTGGTGCATTCTGGGGACAGCTGTACTGTATTATTTACACATTACAGAGCCTATATACTACGGCACTGTACACAGTGGTATGGGCTCTGAACTGTGGTTTTTAGGTACACCTGACCACAGAGTACACTGGTTGCTGTGACTTCTCACCTCTGTGTGTTGAAGTGTCTCCTGAAATGACATATTGTGCTTAACGGATTCCCACAAGTTTGACACAGGAGTGGCATTTACCTTAACATGGTTGTTTATGATCCTTCATCGAATGATCTTGAACCATACATTGCACGTTCCTTCTGGTAAGATACTTTGCTTGTGGTTCCGGTAGTTCCGGTAACCTGACCAACCAGGGCTACACAAAAGGCCCACCCACAATAAATCTTATGAATCATTAAAAAAAAAAAAGTTTCAAGTCACCCTTCCCTACTAAAATTTGATTGACCCTGGCTGAAAGATTTGACAGAGAATGTGGCCGTTGTGTGCCATTATTTTGCTGCTAAGTCAACTCAAACACAACATTATATTTCAACTTGTCTGGAGAGTTAACTTGGGCTGGGAAAACAGCAGCTCTGTAAAGCCATTGTTGTTCAGTGAAACAGCATAATCCCAGTGAGGGTTGTTCAGTGTCACCGTGATCGTTATCGTTGTATTTTGCTAGGTTCCAAATGTCTGTTCTGCCAGTAACTAGGGCAGAATGAGTACTTTAAAAACATGACTTATTATCTTAACTTTAATCTGCCCTCTCGGTTGTCTCTCAAGCAGTTATCATTGTTAGTTACAAATACAAATCTGACACTATATCCTGGCAGCTGACATATCATGCACATTGGAACATTCTGAACATGGCTCAACGCATTGCGGGACGGTCACACAACAATACATTTGATTTAGGCAGGGACCTGCCTATAATACATCCCTGATTTGGGTATAAAAGTGAAGTGCAGCTACAGCATATATGATTATCATATCAGTACTGATGCTCTAAAAAATTTGCAAAATATATACTTTTGGTTTCATACATTATAAACCCCCCAAGATTGCCCCATTACTATATCCTCATTTATAACCATTGAGTGCGGAATCCAGTTTTCAAAATGGCAAAATATGTGTGTGATTAGCGTCAAAGAAATGTTAATTTGTCGAATGAATGTAATGTACAATACATGTATATACAGGTAATGGAACTTTTCCAGTGTAAGCATTGCATTACCAGTTGCCTGCAGTGGTAGGCCCCAGAATTGGGATATTGTAGCAGACGCGAAAGCCACCCCCAGGCTATGAATAAAGTAGCAGCATGGGCCACACAAGACAAGACTCCCCGCTGAATCAAAGGTGGAGCTCAGTGGAGAAGGTTGCCCCAATAGTGGATACACATCCTAAAGTACCGGCCGAATTTTATATAATTGGAACAACCAGTCCATTTCTTCATACCATTCTCTCTTTAAATGAAATGGCATTGCTATCATACACCTTCAACTTGTCACTCAGTTGTTGGAATAAATGCAGGCAGAAGAAACTGGAAACTGTCAAGGATCATATGAAACTTGATGTTTTGTGTTGCCATCCATGCCCTTCCAACAGTTCCAAGCTTTTGCATAAACGAGAAACCTGTTGCGCGCAGAACTATGTGCACAACAGCTTAGAACAAATCTTGCATATATAGTGGTACCTGCTGTATGCAACCACCGCCGTAAGCAGCCGCATTGCTTTTTGTGGTCACTATCCTGGGACAAAGTAATCAATTTCTTTGTAAAATTTACCTGTGGTGACAGGTCACCTGCTGTATGTGGCAACTTTCTCTTGGCTGAAGGGGTGGCCACATACAGCAGGTACCACTGACCACTGTACTGCCTGTCAGATGGCAGGGGAAAACAGAGTAGAGTTTGCATTGAGTGAGAACCACATTTGTGTCCGTTAAGCTTTTGCCCCCAGAAATGAAGATAGATATATATATATATATATATATATATATATATGTATCCGCCAAACGAGCAGCCCGATCCCAATTCGGCGAAACCCACTGACAGGGGCACAAGTACTATGTGCATCTGCGACAGCATGACGGAATACACTGTGGGCTTATAGCACTTTACTCTGTTGCGCAATTTCCTTTGGCGCCATCGTGCCCATGTTATGAGTGGGTTTCGCCCCCAATTCTACCTGCCAACTTTAATATTTTCCTGCTTTCGGCAGGTACTAAATTCAAACCGTGTTGTGTACCTATTTAATAACATATCCCATCCCCAGGAGTAAATTTTTCGTTGTCAAAATATTATTATTACACCTAATTCTTCATGTAGAGACATCTACGTCAAACATGCTCAATTGAGCCTTTGTGTCCCATATGTTAGAAAGTCCAGTGCTTTTTAAAATTCATCCCCTCCCCCCCTCCCACTCCTCCACATAAAATGCCAAGCTATCAGTACTTTTTATCAACATGCTCCAGGTGCACCAAGCAAAGCTGTTGCCTTGACCGGACGATAAATATAATCAAATTATCATTATTCTGTGCCGATTGGAAATCTGCCCCAATTTGGAATCAGTGCAGTGCATTTGGGGACCTCTCATTTGGTGCAACCAAGGGAGAATCTTGCAACACCATATCAATGCCAACATTGCTGTAGTAGATCAACCTTGCTCTGCAAAATCGGATTTTGTGAATACATGTATTTCAACAATCGATTCTAACTTGCAGATATATCCAATGCGTAACCTTTTTTAGTCAAGGTACCTTACCTTTGAGGTATATGTAGTACCTATATGCACTTTATATTTCTTTTCAGCTGCATTTTGGGGCATTTCTGCGGCCCCAAGCAAAACTTGGCGCAATCCATATCATCCATGAAACGATAAGTGTGCATGCGTGTGCAAATGTGATTGACAGGTAGTTTTACTGAGGTATATGCAGTACCTATATGCACTTTATATTTCTTTTCAGCTGCATTTTGGGGCATTTCTGCGGCCCCAAGCAAAACTTGGCACAATCCATATCATCCAAGAAATGATAAGTGCGCACGCGTGTGCAAATGTGATTGACAGGTAGTTTTAAGATGCCAGCAAGGTTCATAAGTAGGCCGCAAAATAACGAAAAATGATGGTTACAGAAATAAATACAAACCACACTACAAGCAAATTTCTTTCAAGAGTAAGGTAAACTGCTCAGATTTGGTTATGTATGAAATATGCGGGCTTTTGCCCGCTATTTACATAATACATGTATTCGCGAAATCCCCTTCTGAACTCAGCATTGACCGACGTTAACATGCACTTAGAAGCGGTCGTACGTATTTTGTCTCCAGTCAGGCACTTTGTATCGTGAAGATAAAAATAGTTTGGAAAAAAAAAAAAAAAAAAAAATGCCCAGAACCAATTAGGAATGTCTGGCTCTACATATCAATATCCAACTTGGTCCTGAACCTTTCAGGAATATCCCCCAATTTTTATGTTGTATGGGCTTGCATCATTTTGGAATTCTTGAACATATAATACCAACTTGCAAAGCGGCAGCATTTGCATGAATCTCTTGTCAATGGCACTGAGGGGAACTCTTATCCTGACAAACCCTGAGACGATGGGGATTTAAACTAGAAGACCCATGTGAACGCAATAGCCCAGGTGAGTATGACCTAATTAACACATATACATACCTGCAAACAAGTGGTAGCACATTTGTGTGCCAAGAATTATCAGAAATCGCAAATATCATCAGGTAACTAAGATTATGGTGGGTGATATAATGTTTCCCCCGTCAATCACATATTCAGAGAGTAAGGATTTAATCGTGCCACAACGCTTTTTTTTTAATGCTGGGACATCTAATATCATAGCATTCTCTAGCAACTGATCAAATAATGTATAGAGTCGTAGACACCAAGTTGAACAACACATTTTGCTGTTTGGAATTAGTGTATACATACTCTAATTCATTATAATGTAATACTGTGTATTGTACAATATCCATGTAATATTTAAGGACCTTCCATGTCATCTTTGACAGAACACACACGTATATATAAATATACCTATACATGTGTGTGTGTATCAATTATTTGTTTTTATTGGCATTATGTGATGATTGTGCAATAAGAATTAAAACCATATACAATAAAAAAAAACCTGTGACTTCTGCATGGAAAATGTGAAAATCCTACCAAGCCAGAAAAAATGTTATTAAATCTCAAAAAACATCCACCCACCCACCCAAAAAAGGAACTATGGATACAAATATATGGAAGTGTAGTAATCAGAAAATATATGTTTACTATCACAGTGACCTCAAATCTTAATCACATATTCTATGCCTAGCAATGTATTTCTATACAAACTTTGAGAAAAATATATCCATGCATTTTGAAGATATGATGGTAACAAAGATGGACAGTAATAGGTCACAGCATGCTGTAATAGGTCACAGTGACCTGGAATTCTAATCAGCTAAAGAGGATCTGGGCATGCAATTATGTATCTATAGATGGAAAAAATTCTAATCAGCTAGTGGGACTCCAAGAATACCTAGATGTGTACCAAATCTGAGAAAAATCTGTCCAGGGCATTTTTAATATATTTGGCTAACAAAGCTCAAATGGACAGTAAATAGGTCATGGTATGCTGTAAATGACAGTGATCTCAAAAGCTAATTCAGCTAATGAGAGTCAAAGAATGCATCTGTATACCAAATTTGAGAAAAATCCAGTCATTATGAAAACATTGCGCTAACAAAACTCAGATGGGCAGTAAATAGGTCACAGTGAGTTGTAAATAGGTCACAGTGACCTCAAAATCTAATCAGCTAATGGGAGTCCAGGAATACATCTGTGTACCAAGTTTGAGAAATGTCCATTGCGGGAATTTGAAGATCTTGTGCTGAAAAAAAGTGTAACCCACAAACATAATGCCCCCCCCCCCCCATTACATTAATGATATTGATCTCACTCTTGGAACAGAAAATACACTAATAGTCTTTCCTTAAATGCTTTGTGAGCTCGTTCCAAATTTACCAAAATATTTACATTCTGAAGATTCATTATGTTCGAACTGTACAGTTTCCATCAGCCAGTATGCGGTATAAATATGCTTAACGTTATCCCATTGATAAAACCAACATGTTATCTTTGTTTCATTTGCTTGAATGAAATTGCCTACAGAAATACACATTGCATTACTTGTGATAACGTGAATTCATTTAATTTTGGCGAGTTTTAATTTTCGCTTATTTCGCAGATGCTTCAAAGCGGCTAAAATAAGAACCAAGTGAAACAGATTTTTTAGTACGGTATGGAGAGGAATTATCGTATTCATCTTAGTAATCGCACACTCCCTAATAAGCGCACCCCCCACCATCACCATTTTTTTCAAAGAAAGGACCCCCAAAATATCCCATAGTTTTCAAACAAGTGGTAGAATTTATTATTACACTTAGAATCTACATTTTTTTCAGCTTTGATGAATTTTTTTTATCTGCACTGCACACTTATTAAGATGAATACAGTCTTTACAACAAAAATAGTGAATTTAAAGTTTCAGTGAAAGGTCTAAAATATAACAACTGCCAAAGTTAGACCCGGTGAAAATATATATATATAGAGTACTATCAGAGGCTAGTCCACTTGTACCTTTTGTCTTAGTTGTATTCTTACAACCAACAGCAGTGCTACATAAAATCTTTCACTCAATATCAACTGTAGAATCCCCCCGCTACCTGTTGCCTCACTCTATGGCCAACACAATAGCAGTGTGTAAATCAAGTATAGTTTCCCAATCTCGATGAGATGCGTCATACATCAAATTCTTAAAGTACGATAATTTGCATTGAATTTTGTCTTCCCTGCTATGCTTCTGATCAGATTTAAGAGTTTCAATAAATCCCGGCCACAAACAGAGGCACGGTAAGATCTTCAAACTTTAAACCCTAACCTGCATACTGCAATGAAAGCTTCACTGTGGCCAAATTTCTGGTTTCATTACAGAATCACCAGCTGTACACAACCTCCCGGATTTAAGCCTATTTTTACTTTTACGAGACTTGCACTTGCTTTGTTGTCTATCCATATCTGCCTTACAATAACAAATTTTAGATCCACTTCCAGAAGTATCATCAGACAGATCCCTGAAACTGCCCCACTCTGACAGTTCTATCTCTGTCAAACTATTGCTGCACTTGTCATTATCCTCATCTCACTCATCATTTGAACAATGTTTGTGTTTACAAAAGCTGTGTAGTCCATGCTTCTTCATGTGGCTTTGACAGTACCACGAGGGTGACCATGCCAAAGTCACAGTGTTTCTTTCATTTGCCTGTCTTTGTAATTCCTCCGTCTCACAAAATTGATGTCCATTGGTTTGGCGTCCACCTTAGGTTCTGCACCCTCATTAACCTTGGACCCAGTTTTTATCACATATATGCTCTCCACTGCCATCAGCACGGCAGGACCGTTTGTCGGCACGCTTACTGTCACACAATTTCAATCTGTTCAGATGCCAATTCGATCTCTGCCTTCAAACGTCTAATTCTCTTCGGTTTCTCATGCAGTTGAAGTAAAGGGCTGTTTTTCCAGCAAGTCTTTCTCTAATTCAACAGTCAGAGAATCAGGATCTTCATCCAGATCAACAACAATGTTCAATTTTGGATCGTTTGAAACAGGAATGTCATTCGGCAAATGTCCATCAGTGTCTTTCTCATCCATTTTTTTGTCCAGCATCAGAGAATAACAGCAGTTCCGATATCAAAGATTCATCCACAATGTCTGTATCCGTATCAAAAGGACCTTTAAATTTCTAAGTCCTGCTCTACATTCACATCTGGGCATAATGAAAATCAAATCTTGTCGAATGTCAACTTGTTCGTTCACTTAAACGGCTATATATCACAGCAACAAGGTCCACGATTCTGATAACTGTCGGTAAAATCAGAACTCCATTGCAAAAGGAAAATCACAGAACATGAAAAGGTAAACCACAGAACATGAACCACCTGGTCTGAGGAACAAGAGCAAAGTGAAAGAACAAAGGCATTGGTGTAAAAACTTTAGAAACGAAACCAAACCGACTTCAATAATCTCAGAAAGAGGAACGCCCTTTTAAACACCATTTATCATCCACTTCAACCAGTCAAATATTTTGTAAAACAAAATGGCCTGAATGGTTCCAAGGCAAAATGTAAACATTTACCTTCAAAACATGGTGAATTTAGAATGGAAGGTGAAACTATGCTGATATTTCTACATACCCTCCTAGGTTTCTTTGTTTTTGGCTCTGAGGTACTGTTTCTGCCAATGCTTCTTTTTGATCTTGGTGTCCTTGCATGGTAGTTTTTATGAGAAAATAGGACTGGTTTCACTTTTTTTCCGTTTTTTCTTGTCGGCATGTCATTTGGCAAAAAATGGCAACTGCACAGTTTGCTGGAGTTTGTTTTGGGTTCCCACAGCACTTTTTTCCCATTCTCCACAACTTCACGGCTCACTGCCTGAGCCCACACCCATCTCCAATGTGGATCACTTGGGAATGAAAAAAACTGGCAGGTCGCCCCTCTAATTCTGTGGTGATTGCAGCCAAAAGCTGCACAATAATCCTGTTTCCCCATTCCTAGAATGAAAGTGAAAAAAACTGTGATACACTTGAAAATGATGATTTTACGTGTATGCTTTTAAGCCTGTATATATGTTTGCTACAATTCTACAATTCGGGATTAATACCAAACCATAGTCACTATTATCACACTGGAAATAATTAATAATCAACACATATATCAACAGAAAATGATCAGTGTTCATGCTTAGTGTTGATTATTTACATAAAGACAGGCCTACCAGGATTGTTTTTCATCATTCCAATCCCTCATATTAGCAACATTATATTATTGATATGGTCAAATTCTAGTTTAGGTGTACGGGGTGTGTTGGATATATGACAGGAAAATTTATTCCAAAACATCTTGTAAATAAACAAGTGCAAAGACTAGTCCTAGTATAATAGGATAAACATTGTAATATCACCCCTCATATCCTTAGTTGCCTGTTGATATATACAATTTCTGATAATTCTTTGCACATAAATATACTATCACTACCACTTCTCTCTCTGTTTGCAGGTATGTATATATGTGCTATGTCATGCTCTCCCAGAATTATCATGATTTCCTCAGCCTCATCATTAAAGCTATTTTTATTCTAGTTTCTCCTAGGCCACCTGTCTCACACTGGGCAGCGGCAGATAAGCGGAGTCACAGAAATATTATCATATCATTATCCCATCTGGTATTGTGTTCACACCTTCTAGTTTTAATCCCCATTGTCTCAGAATTTGCCAGGATACATGGGATAAGTGTACGGGGCAACCCCAAGTGCAAGTGAAGGCCTTTGTCTAAAAGTAAGTTATGTTTTGTCTCACCACGAGCGAAGTTCAGAATGCACATTTTCAGGAGGAGGCGAGTTAAATTCACTTGTTTTAGCATTTTATGTCCCGGTGAAACATATATATAGTAAGCATCATTCTACGCAGCCGACATTAACTCATATGTAGGGGATGAAACTTAGATGCAAAAAATAAAAAGCCAGGAAAAACATTCGAGTTCCATGAAAAGTTAACGACTGTTTGAGCTTGTTGAGAAGATGTTGACATGGCCACGTGGCAGAATGCTAATAAATTATTCATAACAAATTGAAAGCTAAATAACTTCTTGCTGTTTTTAGTAAGGCCTATTGATTTATTTCAAAAATGTGAAAAAAGTGGGTTTTCTAATGTATTGTTCCACAACTCCCTGTCAAGTCACGTCTTGTCCTTCCTTGTTGTGGCTGCATGTGGTTGTTTCAGTTGATGATGTACCCCTCCAGGAAGGAGATACATGGTAGAACCTTCCACAGTTCAATGGGAGGCCCTATCACAAGTAAGCAGCGCACAGGAATGCATTTAACTGCCGCTATCATAATTTTTTGCATGTGCTCTTTATGTATTAAGTATATACCCAAAGGAAGAAAGAAAGATCATGCATGTATTCATAATATTTTTGTGACCTTCACATAGATATTTCACCTACAACTATTGACATGGACACGGTGGAACAAGCATACATGCACACCTGTATCCTGCATATACCAGCCGTGCAGAAGATCTGCTTGGCACATGGTTTGCTCTTTGGTAGTTCTTTGTGGGCAAAACAAAAAAACAAAAAAAAATACTTGCCTACTTAGCCCTACCTTAAAGTACCTCTTTCTCAC
The DNA here is from genome assembly GCA_964020975.1 of Hermodice carunculata. Classification (NCBI taxonomy): domain Eukaryota; kingdom Metazoa; phylum Annelida; class Polychaeta; order Eunicida; family Amphinomidae; genus Hermodice; species Hermodice carunculata. Next base: position 81,512,819 of record OZ026620.1, on the reverse strand, counting down.
TCTTGGCTGCTATACCAGACTGTGTGAGGCCTAACCCGCAACAGCTTGAGCCAAAAAAAAATATTCATAAGTGTGTTCCCCTAACAGACCAAATTTTTTTTTTGGGGGGGGGGGGAGGGGGGAGGGGCTGGTACATGTTGGCAGGCATATACATTTTTGGGGGGTCAAACAATTTGCATGGATTGGTGCTTTCTTTGTTAAATATTCCACAATTTTGGGTTTGTAGGTGTTTTATTTTTTATTTGGTCGGCAATAAGTTAACAGGGGGTCAGAAGGGGGGGGGGGTTAGAGATGGATAAGTAGGAATAGGGGACACAATTTTGGGGGGGCCTTATTGCCTCTGCTGGACAACAAATAATACTGTACCAGTTCTTTTTATCTAGAACTGTTAGATCTATAGATTATTATTATTATTATTTTGCATAGGTCACTTTAGGAAAATGTGTGACAGCTGGATACAGGAACACTTTGGGAGAACTATATTCCTTTCCCAATTAGGACTTTCAACAGGAAAGGTTACAAATTAGATGGTCCAAATATGCTGTCTTCACTTTTTAATCTTGCTGAAACAAACCCTGTGTAAATTTACCCAGATACTGGTATCAACAGATAAAATACAATTAAAATTATACAGATATCTAAATACCAGTGCATTACCGGAGTAAGTTAAGTTGCTTTCAGTTGCTTTTCAGGTAAAGCTTAGCACAAGAATGATTAATCCTTGGGAATAAAAAACTGCTGTACCAATTATGGCCATGCATATTTCACATTGAACTACCTTGGTAAAGGTCTCCTTTGTGCCTCTGCTATAATAAATGCAAAGCAGGTGTTACTTGATTTTTATGATCTAAAGAATGCTTAGCCTTATTTCATGAATAAGTATTTTGGCAATATTGCAGAATGCCGCCACACACTGAACATAAGATACTACCTTGCATTTGGGAGGACTTGGATGAAACATTGATAGGTTTTGCTGAACTGGCATTCGCCAATTAGCCATTGGCTAATGATTGTGGAATTTGGCTCCAAGAATTGACGTTTAGCCAAATTGGCTATTGAAATTGTTGTTACTCAGTAGCTTTCAAGTCAGTTTTATCATCAAACTGTCGCCTGTTACTTAGATGTTAAATGTTTGAAGATGTGAGCTGACTTTGAAATTTTAGTCCGGCTAAAAGATTTAAGTGATTTTAGCCAATTTGGTTGACAAAATTAAATCTCTGATGCAAGCCCAGTTTTGATGAGTGGCCATCTCACAGGAATGGGCAAAATGTAAATAGCTGTTCATGTAAGTCTACCTCCACAATGCATTGCTTCTGAGCATGAGCAGTACGTGGCAACCTAGTTCAGGGGAACAACAAACCTAAAATAACAAAGGAATATATAGCCCAAATAATTACTGCCTGCAGGAAAGTCATAAAGTCATCAAATTTTGTGGGTACTGTAAATAGAAAATAAATTTTACATCGGTCTAAGTTTTATAAGAATTCACCGACCAAAAAGTGTATTTTAAAAAACGTTAACTAGGCAGCCTCAGGGAAAGTTGGCCAAGGGTGAGTGCAGCTGTTCCCCTGACCTAGTTTGGCCAATGTGTTGCCAAGGACACACTTCTACTCATGCTTAAAGCAGTGCATTGTGGAGGTAGACTTTGGTCAATATGAATTTTCACTTGCTGTTTCAGTAAAATCACTATCTTGACAAGATGCAAAATCCGTCTCACTGGCTGTATCAGTGCTGTCGCTGTCTTTATCTTTGGATGAGAAGAGACCACTTTTTCTCCTCACCTGAAATGATGCAATGGAATAGGTAAGACGATGCACAAGCCACAACATATCACCAGTCAAATGAAAACAGCACGAAAGAATTCTTTTCAGTGGCAACATTGGCCGTATTGCATTATTTCATATTGTATGTTCTTAATATGCATTATATTGCTGTGGCTTTCTGCTTATCTGCTGCGGTCCTGTGTGAGACAGGTTTTGGAGCAAAACAACTTGAATGATGATGGGGAGGAAACCACGGTAATTTGCATCAGCTTATCTTGCCATGTTTTTCGGGACCAGAGCCAAGGCATAGGGTCCACCACATGCTCTCTCACAGCTCTGGCGGACCCTGTGGTCCCCATTATATCCCCCAACACTCACCGCTTACAAGTACTTCCCCCACATTCCCTATCCCTGCCTCTAAGGCTCAGGCATTTCTGATGGTAGCCCTTTTCCACTGTTATGTAAAAAAAGGTTCTTAATATAATTACTTAACACAGAGGCTCTGTCTCCCCATGGCAGTGGTTGCTGCTGTGTAGCATGACTCGAAGAAAAAAAGTTTTTTCAATTGCAGATCTGTAACACTTAAAATAAAGGTAACTGCGCATACCCTGCCCAGCCTGTTTCCTCCTTTATATACCACACCCATTGTTCCCCACCCCCCTCTTTGACGCTGCATGTTGATAGTGACTTTTCATCCAGTTATGGTCGCTGCTTATATCCAGTCTACCACCTTCATCGATTTTGCATCTTTGTCATATGAAAATTTTCAGTCCATTTAAGTATAATAAATTATTGTGTGCCTTTCACCGTATGCCCATGTCCACTTTCCTTTCCATTGTATCCCTATTAACTATCCTCTGACCAAATTCCCTTGTGAAATTCTAGGGCCTGTATTTTTCTGTTTCAAAAAACTAGAAATTCCGTTTCACCAGCCAGAAATTTCCAAATTCCGTTTCAGTGGTTCCCTTTGTATGTCAAACACAATAGGGCAAAAAAGCAAATTCCGTTTCAGAGGTAACAAAAATTCATTATTTCGTTCCGTTTTGGTTAAAAACGAAAAAATACAGGCCCTTAAATTCTGTTACCTGGTTCCATTTCCATTGATTTCACTTTCCCCTCCCTCAATTACACTCATTCCACTTCCTGTATGCCCATTAAAATTCCCAGCTATCAAACTCTAGTATCCCTGCTGCTGAATGTTACTTATCATCATCTCATCCTATCATATATCTAGTCATTTCATTCATTGGGTACACCCTCGTGACCCACATACACTACACCTACTGCTACTTTACTTCCATTTGACTATTTCTATCCACCTCATCTCATTTTTCACCTCGCTGTCCTCTTCCCTTGAATCTTGCGTTTCATTTTATCCCCGACTTTATCAAGAACCCTACTCCTCTTCCTTGCCTTTGCCACTTTTTCTCCCTCCATCTAAATAAGACATACCCTGTTCCGTATGTTGCTAATTTCTTCCTTTCTGATATGCATTCTGCTAGGCCTTCAATGTCCATTCCATCACTTTTTGAAACATCTCTTCTGCCATCTTGTTCCTATATCACCTGCAATTGACATATATCCTATTTTCCTCCTATTGTTCGACACCCTAGCATTTTCTCTGTGCCTGCACACAGTAGAAGTTATATGTCGACTACTGTGGTAATTTCTTTAAGCGATTATGTTTCTTTGTGAAAAATGAAGTAAGGAGGGTGATACCTTTAGTTGCATTTTGACAATGTAACCTATAATATCTAGAGTGTTTTTAATTATTACTGGTTTGTGAGTGCAAGTTACCAGTTGTGTTGGGTGACATGATTGCAAAATATTTAAATCAGAGTACAGTGGAACCTGTTTTGAGAGACCACTGTAATGAAAGACCAATTGCCTTTTAAATCTATATTTTCGAAGTCCCTTTTGCTATTTTTTGTATGTTGTTGCACCTCCACTGAGAGACCACCTGCCTTTAGTGACCACTTTTTGCCCTGCCATAAGTGTGGTCTCTCAAAAGAGGTTTTACTGTACCCACAAACATTGCCCACCGGGCACCCACCCCCAACCCTGTATTTTACCTGTACTACCACATTTTTTCCTTTTTGATCTCCACGTGGTTTCATTGGTATGTAATGGTCCATTACTTCCAAAGAGGAGAGTGGATGTTAACATTTCAATAGGGAATTGAAAATAAGTTTATTACAGACCAGCGGTCCACAGATATAACAAATATTTGTAGATATTACATGAAAGCAAAATGTAACATTTGACAAAGCAAGGAACATAAAAAAATATTCATAATTAAAATAAAACACTTATCACAGGTAAAAAGTACATGAAATCAGAAAAGGAAACTAAATTAAATCGTAAAAAAAAATCAGTTCATTCGTTTTAACTTGTAAGCTTGGGATCAATTTGGTGAACAGATGATACATTAAATTATGTCTAAATATTCTATATTTAATCTTTGTGTATTGGAAAGTCTTATTTTATGTGAGTCTGTTTATTAGTTAGAGCCAATTTTAAGTATATGTGTACATAACTTAAAAACAACAATGGCATGCGAGAGATATTGAACAGAGTTGATTCGAGTATTGAACAGTAGCTTCCATTTTGTCATGTAATTTAATATGGATAGTGCCCAATGTGCTATAAGTAAACCATCATTTTAAATGCACTGTAAATATATTTATGCACCTTGTTATTTTTTAATATTGTTTGTGGTTTGAATTTGTTCACCTTTTTGTTTTATATTATATGTGTGTGTGTAGAATACACCGTAAAAAAAAAACCAACTGTTATATGTGGACACTACTGTGGATGTTAAGATTTCAATGGGGAATTGAAACTGTGAAGGTATTGATAAATTTTACAATTGCCAATACTGTACAAACTCCCATATTGAGAACAATATATTTAGGTATATGTAGTATGTACATGAACTACCCCTTCACAGTCAGTGTCTGAAAGCGCATGATCATGGTTGTGAATATGCAAATATGAATGCCAATGTGTAAAAGAATGCCCCCCACCCCCCAAAAAGTATATGATTAAATAATGTCATTTGCCTTAATGTAAATATAATATGTAGTTACATACGTGAGACTGAGAGAAATCGAAGAAAGTTAGAAAATGTTGATTTATCCATGGCATTTAACAATCTGAGGCAATCTTATTTAAATCTTAAATACTTCGGTCAGAGATTGACAAACGTCGTGGATAATAATAAATTATTGAGCAGTTTATGGAGACGGTATGAAAAAAGACTAACGTATCCCAGCCCACATAATGCCACGTGACTGTTGTTATACTCTCTAACAGAACACAGAAGAACCTCCGTAGAATGCGTTGCCTTGGTCGCGCAATACAGCTTCCGGTCGGAGGTCTTCAGTCTTGGGCAACTATTGCGCTGCTTGGTCCGCTGCTTGCGATGGGCGAGATGCGGTGAACCAACGATTTACCACATTATTCCACACTTGAAGGAACTCATATTATTGAAATTATAAGGGAAATATATCTTGAGAGAAAACAGATAAACTTTAATTGAACCATAGCCTAGGTAGGTGCCCAATTGTGCCCACTGCCCGGCGGTACAAATGCATGGCTCCGGGAAACCACCATGATTCTATAATTTCTAGGCCATATGACCTGCAGGCCGTAGTATTCTGTACAACTCCGTCGAATCAGACGAATGTGTTCAGTTTAGTATCTCTTTTACTCGTCTATTGTTCTCAAAATGACCTTGAAAAATCCTCACCTTGTACGGTCTGTGGGCCGTTCACAGCAAAGACAAAACATACCCTATTTTAAGATATCAAATAACGCTCTCGACTTGCGCTTGGGGCTGCCCCGCGAGATGGCGCCGTTACCTGGCGGTCCGCGCATGCGTAGCCGCATTGCACTTCGGCGGCAGCAGCACAGGCAAGTTTTTAGATGATCCAGATAACGCCGAGAGCACTGGGTAAAGTGCAGGTCGGCATTCTGCAGGTCAGAATACTCCGTGTACACTAAAACAGCTTGGCAAAATGTGCCCTTTTATCCCTCAATAGTCGCTACTAATCACAAACATTATGCAACAACAATGACTTCCAACACACTTTCGTTTCATGTGATAAATCAAACAAAAACCGTAAATAATTGAAACTTAAGTAACTCAACTTCCATAATCAAATTGGGATTTTTACTCATGCCACCCATGGGCACAATATATTTTCCTCGTACTATCCACAGCAAAACTCAAACAGGTGCCATGTGTTGAACTGCTGCCGTTTGATTATAGTTCAGTGTAGGTGTTTGAAAAATAACAGAATTATCAAATATACATTTTTAATCCATTAAAACCGTGGGAGGCTGCCAAGACTAGTGTTAGGAATTTATAAGTGATGTATTGTTATATTATTTAAAAAAAGCCAATTCAAAATGGGTATATAATTCATAAATTGTTATAATCTGGACTTCAAATCTTCGCAAACAGATGAAGAAGTTTCGAAACAAGAAATGAAAAGCCAGACAAACAGAACCTTCTTGCTCAGGGATATTTTATTTTATTACATTGTTTTTTATTATCATTATATTTTTTTCAATCAAGCTGCATAGACCAAAATTGTCCCAACCGTTAATTTCTGTCTTGTTATGTTGAATGAACCTTCTTGCTCAGTGATTTTTATTTCATTACATTTTTTATTATCGTTATATTTTTTTAATAAAGCTCCACAGACGAAAATTGTACCAACCTTTAATTTCTGTCTTGTTATGTTCATTGAAATAGGCTTCTACAATAATGATAATGACAAAATAAAACTAGAACAGACTGATTTTCCAACAGAAAATCAAATGTCTCCCGGTGGAACACTTTCCTCTCTGAATGAGCTACAGGTGATAACAAATTACATAATCCTACCAAGTTTCATCAAATTCCATCAAGTTCTTCATGACTTATCGAATGGAAACCAATTTCACATAAGTGACCCTGTGACCTTGAGAATTTGCTCAAAGTCACCCAAATACAATCCCAACCTGGGTCTTGCCTAGATACATAATCCTACCAAGTTTCATCAAATTCCATCCTGTTCTTCATGACTTATCGAACGGAAACCAATTTCACATAAGTGACCCTGTGACCTTGAAAATTAGGTCAAGGTCACCCAAATACAGTCCCAACCTAGGTCTTGCCTAGATACATAATTCTACCAAGTTTTATGAAATTCTGTCAACTTCTTCAAGACTTATCGAACGGAAACCAATTTTACATAAGTGACCCTGTGACCTTGAGAATTTGCTCAAGGTCACCCAAATACAATCCCAACCTAGGCCTTGCCAGGATACATGTTCCTACCAAGTTTCATCAAATTCCATAAAATTCTTCATGACTTATCGCACGGAAACCAATTTCACATAAGTGACCCTGTGACCTTGAGAATTCACTCAAAGTCATCCAAATACAGTTCGAACCTAGGTCTTGCCAAGATACATAATCCTACCAAGTTTCATCAAATTCCATCAAGTTCTTCATGACTTATCGAACGGAAACCAATTTTACATAAGTGACCCTGTGACCTTGAAAATTAGGTAAAAGGTCACCCAAATACAATCCCAACCTAGGTCTTGCCTAGATACATAATCTTACCAAGTTTCATCAAATTCCATTAAGTTCTTCAAGACTTATCGCACGGAAACCAATTTCACATAAGTGACCCTGTTACCTTGAAAATTAGGTCAAGGTCACCCAAATACAATCCCAACCTAGGTCTTGCCTAGATACATAATCCTACCAAGTTTCATCAAATTCTGTCACGTCCTTCAAGACTTATCACACGGAAACCAAGTGTTGAAGAACCTGAACAACAACAACAACAACAACAACAACAACAACAACAACAAGCGGAAGAAACGGGCACTAAACCAATATGTCCCCCGGCTTCCACCGGGAGACATAATAATTATGCATATGCTGATAACAATCAAATGAAAACTCCTCTCTGATGATCTATACAAACACAAAGTGACATCAATGATACACTGATATAGACAATAATAATAATAATGGCAATTGACAAGTCTTTTCTTTAAGGAATTTCTTTTATTTAAATGATAATAACAATAATAATGATGGCAATTGACAAGTCTTTTCTTTAAGGAATTTCTTTTATTTAAATACACATTTTCCTCCACAAACATGTAAAACATAGAAACAGTGTTTATATGTCATCCAAAGTCTGTATGTTCCCTTACACATATTATTTAATCACTGTAGACATCAAAACTGTAGCAGAGTATGACACACACTGAACAGGATTAAAATAATGCATGGTCCCTCACAGCATGGCATACAACAGGTCTGCAAAGTCTGAGATTTGCTTATATTTTGCCATTATCTCTCGTACAAGAGGTAATGCATTATCATTTAGTATCTGACTGCACAAAAATACATTATAAAGATACAAGGGGTCAGGGGCCATAAGTAACACACCACAGTGAAAATATTGGTGAAAACAAGGAGGGGAGAAACCCTCCTTGGCGAAAATGACATGCTGGCCTGCAGAATGTCTACCTGCATTGTACCCATTGCCAAGATATTGAAATTTGGAGAGTCTATGTAATGTGGGTAACATTGATAATTGTGTTCTAGGGGTACAGCCACTGTTGCTCCACTTAGTGCATAAGGTACTCAACAAAAAGAAAACATCGAAGGCTAAGCCAAAAAAGGAGTGGTAAGATCACAACTGTACAACATTCAAGCAAAGTGTTAAATTCTGGGTAAACAACTCCATGCACATCCTAATAACTATTTTTTTAAGAGTAATGTTCCACCCTGAGAGAAACAATATAAAAAATCATTAACAGGAATAAAGTGTCAGTATAAAACTCAGCTGGTGCAGAAAATAGTTGACCTAGAAGCAAGGGATAATTAACTTTATTGGAAAATTGTAGAACTAAGCAATTCCGCTCTTGAGCAAAGCCAAAGTTAATGAGACTGACAAAATAGATCTTGCAGAGTGGGTAGCACAGTACAAGCAACTTTTGTGCATGAATAACTTCGGTTAGAGAAATGCTGGGGTTATTGAGCAGCTCGGTAAACTTGAAAATGAGCCATATTTTTCTGAATTAGACTAAAGCATCACAAATGATGAGGTATGTAAAGCTGTGAAGCAAATAAAGTGTGGCAAAGCCCCAAGGCTTGACAATATAAATAGTGAAATTATTAAGGCAGAGCTATCCTGACACCTGCTGAGGAGTTCCATTTTAAATGCTCTGAAGTGACTATATTTATGTATCTACACTTATAATTATGTCTGTGTGCCAACACAGACATACTGTTTTTCTTTCTTTCTCTTTCTCTTTCTTTCTTTCTTTCTTAACCGGCAAATTTGTCCGACATTTCATTTGAAAAGTGTTATATGTAGAAACTCCAAACTTGGCACAATTATACTTTTATGGATGAAGTCAGGCCTTTTTATAATGAGAGGTCATGCTTTTCAAAATTATACAAATGAGGGCTAATTAAAGTTTTAAATCTTCAATATCTTATATACTATAGTAGATGTAGTGCCAAGTGTATAGGAGTTTGATCATATCAAGGCAAAGGTCATGTCAAGGTCAAAGGTCATGTCAAGGTCAAAGGTCGGTTTTGGGTGAAAATGTGATTTTAAAGCCAAAATGTTATTTTGAAGGTCAAGGACCACTTCAGGTAGAGTTCATTTCAAGGTCAAGGGTCATTTCAAGGTCAAAGGTCACTTTTGATGGTAGCTTTCTTATAGCCATAACTTGGTAAATTTTTATCCAATTTTGATCATGTTGGGTCCAAATTGTAGCTATTGTAATACTGCATATTTTTGAAGTCTCGCCTTTTTATAATGATAGGTCATACTTTCAAAATTATGCAAATGAGGGCTAATTAAAGTTTTAAATCTTCAATATCTTATATAGTATAGTAGATATAGTTCCAAGTGTATAGGAGTTAGATCACAGCAAGGCCATGGTCATCTCAAATGTCAAGGTCATGTAAAGGTCAAAGGCTAATTTTAGGTCAAATATGAATTTAAAGGTCAAAGTTCACTTCAGGTAGAGGTCATCTCAAGGTCAAAGGTCATTTCAAGGTCAAAGGCCACTTTCCACGGTGGCTTTCTTCTAGTCAAAACTTTGTCAATTTTGTCCATTTTTTATCATGTTTGTCTCAAATTGTGGCTATTGCAACTCTGCACATTTTAAAAATTAACTTTGACCCCCAAAGGTCAAAGGTCAACATCATCTGGACCTTTGAAAGTTTCACCTAGCCATAACTTGGCCAATGTCCATCCAATTCTAATCATGTTGGACTTAAATTGTGGGTTTTGTAACAAAGTACATTTTTGCAATTTACATGTAACCTATAAAGGTTAAAGGTCAAGGTCAATTGGACCTTTGAAATTTTCATCCTGCCGTAAGCTTAATGGAATGTGAAGTACCGAAGCACAAAATTTAATACCATTTAATATTTACAACTTTGGAAGGCACACAGACACATTTGCTTTGAAGCAAATCATCCTTTCTAGTTCTATACATTTTCTATTTTGTACATATGTGTATTTTTCTCTGGCATGAACAGAAAGGTTTCAAGTTATTATGGTCAAACATAAGCAGTGCCTTTGTGAAGATTCTCATTTACACTTGGCGACACAATTTCTCCGGACATATTACAAATGCAAACGTAACTTTGGAAGTCAATTCTTTAAACATGAAAGTTTTCATTTTATTAGCATTCACATGGTTTTTAGAGCTTCAAAAGTCATCTATGAAGAAACAGAATACCTAAAAACTGAGAAATTACTTCCTCAGTTTACATTTTATCTTCCAAATCCCACAGAGTTTGTAAAAATTGATCACATACTTTTTGAGCTAGACTGTCACAAAATTTAAGTTGTCATGTAAAAATATGTTTCCGAGAAATCTGCGGTGAAAGGTGAAAGAGAATATTTGAAAGAGTGACAGGACATTACATGAAATCTACTGGCTCCCTCACATTGTTCTTTTGTCTGTGGTATACTCATGCAAAGCGCTTGCCATTGGATATGTTATCAGTGAAAAAAACATTGAAATACACTGGAAATGATGGTTTTTTTATCTTGCCTTGCATGAGCTTGAGCCATTATCTGGTTTCCGCTTGTTTATTTCACATGTGAAGGGCTTAGTGCGCTTTTGATAATGCGTATGAATGCAGATTATATTGTTAAATAAACAGGTACTTTGTGCATAAGGGAAAATTATGCCAGCAAAAAAAGCCAATTATCATATGCAGCTGTGAACTGTGGCGTACTATGAATATGTACACCTAAAGCAAACAAGGAGTCAGTGTTTGAAAATAAATACATCACTGATGTTCTGAAAAAAAAATCATACATTTAATTGCAAATACTTACTACAAGTTGTTTCCAAGTCAAGTAATGCAGCTGTGTATGGGAAGATGGGGAGATTCTCTGTCTATCTTAATACTTAGAACCAGATGATAAAGTATATTTCCCATTTACAAGATGTATTAGATGACTTTTATTTGAATGTAGCAAACATTATTAGAAAAGACGCTTGTTGATGACTGTGTGTAAATAGGAATATGCTAATTTTGATAGTCTTTCAAATGAAAATAAATTAATTTATTTGCTCACATCATCAGATAACATTGTGAAGAAATTGGCAGGGTTTTGCTGCATGGAATTTGAAGACAGATCCTACTTGATTTATTTATTTGTTTTTTCCACCTAAATTGGCCAAGCTTTCCCACAGGGGACATGAAGACAGTTCACATTCTTTTTTTCTTTTCTTTTTTCATTTTAACCTTCCACATGGTGGCGCATGCACTCCTCAATTTGTATGTAACTTTGTATAGGTATCCAATTGCATTTAAGTTACTTTGTACATGTGTTTTATTAGAATGGGTTGATGGGAACATGCATTTCGATGTACCATCAACATATATTTCTCATTGTCATGGCCCCTAGAGGGTGCTTTTATGCAATAAAGATATGTATTACTTATACAAAAATATAATTCTTCTGCGTGTTGGTACACATTCATCTGTCGGCGCATTGTGAGAAAAAACTAGTCCAGCGTTCTTTCTCCATGGCAGGACGCACAAGATGTGTATTGAACAATTGCACACATTCTTACTTGGGTGCACCTTTTGAGAATTCCCGCATGGTGCTGCGCCTAATGAAGATTAATTTCCGAACAACATTGGCCACTGCTTCTCAATCAGTGCTGAACATTATCAAATTCATATCATATGCAAGTCCATGATGTTCCTGGTATAAATACACCACTATGTGCACGGTTGGCTGAGCAGTGAAGGGCAATATACACAGAAAGCGGAACGGAAAGCGGACCGAAACGTTTCTGCGGTACGGAGCCACAGGTGTGGAGCGGAACGGAATTTTGCGTACACACTGGCGCGAAAATCGGCTTAAGAATGCGGAAAGTGGGTGTGTCACATAGTCAAAAATAAACAAAACCACGTGTTCATAGTTTTTGGCCAATAAGTTTAATAAACGTGTTTTTAAACTGAAATGATGCGTTAGTTTGACTATTATTATTAAGCAACAACCATCTGACTTCATCTTTTCAACATGGACAGTTCAGAGGAAGATGATACTGCCATTCTTTTGGCATTGGTCGCCAAAAAGAAAAAACGGAGGGTATGGGTACATGAAACAAACCAAAAAAGAGAGGTTTTTGGTGAGTTCCATGCCCTGATACGAGAATTGCGGCAGGACGACGAACGATTTAAGCAATATTTCAGAATGTCACAAGACCAGTTTGACGAATTGCTGGGACTTGTTAGTCTGCTAATTGTCAAAACGACAACCAATTGGAGGAAGCCCATATCACCGGAGGAGTGATTGGCGGTGTGCCTTCGGTAATCATTTAACTTAATAATTATGTTAAATAATAATTCATTTCAAAATATTATGAATTTATAAACGTTGCACAATCTGACATGATCAAACAGAGTTTTTCAGTGTTAGGGGAAAGGCGTGTACTTTGAACTTGTGGGTAAATTGGACCACTTCTAGTTCCTTATTTTACATCCACCTCTGAATCGTGGTATTTTCGATATTGCAGACGGATATCTACCTTGAATTAACTTAAGCCTATACTGTTATACTAACTTTCAGAAAAGTGATGGACTTGAGGACAGGCAGCCACCTGAAACTTGATTAACGCACAAATCCAAAATCTGCGCTTCACAAAATAAGGTTTACTATAAAAGTTACCGAGCTGAAACTTGTTACCCATTTTTCTGATAGCCCGACCTCTTCTGCAATATCCAAGCTATGGGAATTTTAGTCTCATCTATTTTTCTTTTCTTTCCGTTCCTTTTTCCCAGGCCACCTGTGTCACACAGCACAGCGGCACAGAGGAAGAGAGCCACAGCAATATTATTATTACATGAAGTTATCAGTTTGATTGTGTTGTGTTTGACAGATACTTTTTTTTTTGATGAATTTTATAAACAGAGTGAAACACATATTAATACACACTGACGAAATACTGACAAGCCATGCTTGGAGCATGTGTTGTTCCCTGGCTCTGACTGGTAAACACTGGCACAACTTTTCATTATATCCTTGAACTATAAGGCATGTTTTCAGTATAAAGTGTCTTCACAACCACATACTTAAGTTTAAAAAGTTATGCAACAAAAGTTATTCGCCTTTATGCTTATACGAAAATATATGTTATGCACATCATTTGGATCTGCACAATCTACCGATCACGCTGCAATATCTAAGGATCTCTCGTGCAACACTTTCTCCCTCAGTACACTCTTGTGCATAGACTGGCAAGCAACATGTAAAATGGAAGAAATATGAAGCAGCATTTCATGTAAACTTCTCTGTCACGTTGGATGATGATCATCATCATAACTTGTCCCAAGAATCACACATCCACCAACAGTCAGTGCTGTGCATTTGATGGATGACCCATAGGGCCTGTAAGTGGAAGGGAGCACAGATTTGTCATGTTTATGTCCTTAACACAATGTATGTATTTTCAAGAGTAAAATTCAATTTGTATTGTAACATATGTACTGAACATCAACGTCACTCCGGCAAATCATTAATCATTAATGGAACGCCCTGCATGAACATCACTCTTTGCAAGTGTTACCAAACAAATCTACAGACCAGTCAGACTAAAAGGCGCATGCCCACGCGTTTCCACGCATGACCATAAATGCCACCGCACACTATAGACTACAGTGTGCAGCGCCATCTGTCAGTGTGTGCACGAAAGAGAGATGGGTCCTTAGAATGCTCAGTACGAGCAGCAGAATGTGTAAATCAGAAGAATGCCTAGAACATATACAGTAAATGGTGGTTTCATCCCTCCTCTATTTTTTTTTTTTTACTGTTCGACTTATGCAAAAACTAGGATATTGAGCTATTTATCGCTGTTACATCATGACCAAGATTTGAGGTGATCATGTACATGTCATAGACAACTATACGCGACAATAGCTATCAACTAATGTTTCTGTATACAAAACCAACAATTCATAAACATGAAATGAACAGAATTAAAACATTGAATGACCCAATTGGATGGGTCATCATAATGTTTTGCGCCGTATCGGAATCTGGGCCAAATGAGAATATTCCCAAAATGTGCTGCGCCACCGTGGAATTCCAATATGGCGCGGCCATATCTGAATCTTATTTGGCGCCAAAAATCAAAACGATTAGTAGGATGGGGGGCCCAGTTTTCGACCACTTAAGCTTTTGTTTGGCTATCGCAGTTTTGTCTCAAAGTAAATCTTCATATATGCATCAAAATATAATACCAGGAGTTAATGTCTATAGGAAGAAACACCTCACAAGTTCAGATGTACAAGCGGCGATATAGAGCAGACGCCATGAATAATCGAGGTCAAGGCGCTCGAAGCGCATGCGCCGTGCCCAGTTTTCGAAAATGATGCAGATATTGTTTGCAGACAAGGCCACATAATATATTTTGCACACAAGTTGGCAAATCTCTCGTTTAGAAACAACAAGATCTGGTGAATTCCACATATATTGCCGCACCTGATTATAGAACCATGTTTTAAACTGTCCAAAACAACCAATGTCTGGTGGTTGTAGTATGTGACTACAGTGTGGGGGCAGTACAAACAATATAATGTTATTATTGGTGGCCCATTCTTTTACTTTTGGTGACACATGTGATTTGTGGCCATCATAGAGTAAGATACATGCCTTCTCGGACAAATCTGGTGCATACTTAAGGAAATGTGATGAGAGGAACTCTTGATAAATTACAGAGTTTGACCATCCACTATCAGATAGAACTGCTCTGGACCCTACTACTGAGCCATTCATCCATTTGGGATTCATCTTCTTTCCCTTGAACACAAAGAAGGGAGGCATTGTCGATCCAATAGTGCTACACACACTAATAACAGTTGTCATTTCCGTCCTTGGGGATGTTATTTGAGGCAATCTTGTACCTCTTTCACCAACTACATTTGACGGTTTGTGTTCAGCATTCAGCCCGCGTTCGTCTAAATTAAAGATTCGTTCCGGCGCATCAAGTAGGTCGTATTTAATCATAATATATTTTCAGGGCATCGTAGTATTCGGCTACTATCACACCATTTGCTCCTTTAGCCCTAGGCATGGCTAATGCTTGTGGTCGCAAGACCGTGAGCTCAGGCCATCTCCCCATAAATCTCTTGTACCATTTGTGAGATACAGACTTTCCAGAGGCAGGGTTTGTTTCAAAATAATACCATTAGCCATATTGACAATGTCTCTACGTGAATATCCAAAGCCCATCTTTGCCATTTCTTTATTATGTTTAACCATTTTTTGTTCATCTCCGTTTTTAATGACAGGTTGTGGGCCAGATTTTGTTGTACTCATAGGTATTCTCCCTGACAGTCTGTCCAAAAGGGTAGTTTTTGGCACACCACACATTCGAGATGCTTTGCAAACGCTTACTCCCATTTTGGTAATAATAAGTTCATATGATTTCTGCATGTTTTCTTTAGTATACTTTCTGTATACTTCGCCATCTTGTTGTTTCAGTTAAAAAACAAGGGCTGTGTAAATATCATTTGAGTATCACGCACTTTTTAAAAAAAATTCTTTATAAATATTTTCAGGCATTTAATTACTTTATTCAAAAATATGTAGGATTTTGAATGGCACAAACAGGCCACCATAGGAAAAAAATTGAGCTGCATACTGGTGCGCCATCTGATGAAAAATTACGATTTCACAGTTAGGCAAGCAGACGATATTTTATAAACATTGCAATGTGCCGATTTTTTTTTCAATCGCATAAAAGCTTATAAATATTAAGTTTGAAATTTACATTTTTGTATTCAATTTGTGCTCATCAAAGTTATTTGAGTTCTAAAACATAGATTCTTCACCTCTTTATGGCGCATTTTGGTTCATAAAGTCACAAATCATTTTGCATATGGTAATACGGCATCTAAAATAGGAATGACGTCAACAGTCACACATGATCACGGAAAATATCGCGATATTTCGGAATTGGTCGAAAACTGGGCATGGTCGAAAATCGGGCATGTAACTATAGTTGTTTTCCATTATTTCTTGTTTCTACTCAAACATTGAAGTAACAGTGTCCAAGCTCAATTTTGTGCAAGAGGCGTCAACTGCCACTTTGTCAATGTTGACTTGGCAGTACGAATGGGCCAGAGATGGGTTATAATCTGGATCACCGGCGGGCCACACAGGCCTGGTATCCGGGGCCATGACCATGTGATAATCAGGAATTCCAATATGGTCCAAGTCAAGACCATACCTGATATTTCAAAATTACCCTGTGCGTGAATAGACTCTGAATAAAATCAAAAGGTTATCAAATTTATATGGCACTGTCCAGGACTGAATATGAATTCCAGTATGGTCCAGGACCGTATAAAAATCCTAATATGGAAACGAATGATGGCTGGGTCACATCTCGCAAGATTCCAATTTGGCTGCGCCGTTTCGGTTACGGCGCCGATTCCAATATGGCGCGGAACAATAATACACCCATTATCGCCCATCATATTGACAAATACTGTCCCCACGTTTCGTATGCCTATTATACAAAGAAATTGAAAAGATTTACATTTTTCCTAGAAGAGAGCAGATCTAGCTTTTCATCGGACGCCACTAACAGTTCAGAAGAGCGGTCACTGCCCGAAGGATCCGCTGGTTTTGTCCCTGCTGCGTCTTCTGGCTCTGCCTGGCTTCCCAATCCCACACTGTGCGGACGATTTGTGAAAAATGTTCGAATGAAAGATTTCTCTTTTTCCTTGAGTTTCTCTATGCGAGTCAACGCTCTTTCACAACGAACACACAGAAAGTTCGAATGGAATTCATCCAGGGAACATTTGAGTACATTTGGCAGCCGCACATACAGACTGTTATGGTTTTGTAATTTTCTGTCGTCCGTCTGTGAAATCTTCCAATATTTGCTCGTTTCTTTGCCACAGATGAGGCAAGTCCGCATTGTTTGCTTAAATCTCTTCCTGCCTGCTAAGGCTGGCGTGATTATATATGTTGTTGGTTTGTCCTTGTCCATGATGCCTTCTTATAATGGCCCGTTTTCAGTTTTCATGCCTTCAGGTATCAGCGTCACTGCGGATATCTACTTTGTTTACGTAACTTAGCTGTTTTTTTCCACCCACAATGAGCGCATCATTTTTGTGCTAAAACTGCTCACTAGAGGGCAGCAAAGAGCGGGAAATGTGCCTCTATGGGCACTCACTCACTCTCACTCTCTCTCTCTCTCTCTCTCTCTCTCTCTCTCTCTCACACACACACACACACATTATATATATATATATATATATATATATATATATATATATATATATATATATATATATAATTCGGACAACAAAATGAACATGAGACGGGAAGATATACTGGAGTCAGAATTTTAAAAATCAGAGCCAGCTGTGAATTTTGACAGATAACACTGGATTTACTGTGGCCTTATAGTATACTGAAAGAACAACTGGCATTATGGAAGCTGGGCCTTTGTTAGGTCTGCAAAGTATTAGTTTGCTTTCGATTCTTTTCAATGTTTTATGCTAAATTTACATTGTTGATGATGAAATAGGTCTATATTTAATTTTAAGCAGCACACTTTTAAAAAGTAGGCCTGTACATCAGATTTCACTCAACCTTTAACAGTACAACACGACAGTACCTACATGGCAAGCTGTTTAAACAGCGTTTATTCCAGAGTTAAACAAATGTGAGAATCTTTTTCCCACATGTAAAACTATTTTGTGAAAATCTTTATCACAGACATGTGTAATAACCATTTATTCTACATATATATACAAATTACACATATGTGGAATTTTTTTTACATATGTGAAATAAACTTGTATTATACATAAGAGAAAAACATTTTTCATTTGTGTAAAACATTTACAAATATGTATAATTCTTTTGACATACATGAAAAAATAGTGTTCAGACAAAGGATTACCCTTGGCGCCCACAATCTTTTTGCTCCTCAATTCTGCAATTTTTTTTGGGGGGGGGGGGGGGAGACTTTGCAGTAGAATACTTTACATGCAATTTCCATATTGTCATCTATGAAATAAAAGAGCACTTTCTTGATGTGTTCTTGGGGCAGGTTCTGGTGACATAGACCACTGTACTGTGTCAGTCTCATATGACCATCAAATACATACTTCAAAATTTTCATAACAAGTTTAAAAATAATGAGAGGAAATTGGTTTTCAATAGAAATGTGATCCACTATAATGTGCATCTCAAAAAAAAAAAAAAAAAAAAAAAAAAAAAATTGGTGAAGCTTTATTGGATCATTGTTGAGATATTAAGGTAATGTTGTCCCCTTGTGCACCACTCGGACCGCCTCCAAATAAATACTTAAAAGTTTCATAAAAAGTTTGAAAATAATCAGAGAAAGCTGGTGTTATACAGGGTCCTGGTCCATCATAAGATGCAATGAAAAATTTGGTAAAGTTGTGGTCAGTACTTTTTGAGATATCGCGTTCACGCCATCAGAGTTAGTGCCACTCAGATGGACTTCAAATAAATATATTAAAAGTTTCATAAAAGTTAAAAAATACTCAGAGGAAGCTGGTTTTCAATAGGAACCTGGTCCATCATAAGGTACTTGTGTGACAGAAATTTGGTACAGCTAGAGTCAATATTTTTTGAGATATCGCGGTAACATCGACAAGACCGACAGACGACAAAGGGGATGATAATACCCTCCCGTACTTTATGTGCCAAGGGTAATAATCATTTATTTTACATTTGTGAAGAAGATTTACACATATGCTAAAACTGCTCACTTGTGTAAAATAATTTTACACATATGTAAAACAAAAAATAAAATTGTACATATGTGTAAAACTATTTCAGAAAAATATGTGTTAAAATTTTTTTACATATTACAGGACTACAGCCTTGGCGGCATTCTAGACCTGCGAGTCAAATGTTGGTCCAACCAATCTGACCCCAACTTGGGGTCAGATTGGGTGGACCAACATTTGACTCACAGGTCTAGAATGATTTCCAAAACTATGATATTATACAGAAATTTGCTTAAAATTTCTGAATTTGGCCTGACTAACTTTAAATAGAAGTTTACGATACTGTATTATGTTTTGTGACCATGGAATGGCCGGGTCTCGCACCAGCAACCTTCAGCACCAGTCACCTAGCCAAAAATGGGAGATGCACGTACCAACTGCAATACAAGAAATGGAATATCTAAAAACTGAGAAATGACTTCCTCAGTTAACATTCTATCTTCCAAATCTCACTGAGTTTTTAAGAATTGACCAAATTCTTTTTGAGCTAAACTGTCACAAAATTTAAGATGTAAAAATACGTTTCCGAGAAATCTGCAGTGAAGGGTGAAAGAGAAGATTTGAAAGAGTGACAGGCCGTTACATGAAATCTACTGGCTCCCTCACATTGTTCTTTTGTCTACGGTATAATCATCCAACAGGGCATGCCATTGGATGTTTTCAGAGTAAAAATATTCAAATGCATTGCAAATGAAGATTTTTGATCTTATCTTGCATTAGCTTGAGCCATTATGTGGTTTCAGCATGTTTCTTTCACATGTGAAGGTATTAGAGGAAAAAAAAGGGGACTAGAAAAGGAGTATCGTGTTGCTTGGTTTCTAGGCTTTAAAGGTGATTTTCCAGGGTGCAAGGAGGGTATTAAAACTGTAAAAGACTACCTGGTAGGGTGCTGGAATAAAAGGACAGTTCCAAATGTTAGAATTGGAAGAAAATAGGATTACCTGATGGGTGAAAAGGGGGTATGAACGGGAAGGGTGATAGCCCTTTTCAGGGCTCCCATGACTGTAACTGCAGCTGCAGACCATGAACTGCCTGAGCCTTTGAGGTGGGGATAAGGACAAATGGCACGACTTACAATAATGGGGTGTTTCACCATTGGGGAAATAACTGGGAGCCAGGTGCTCCCACTGCTGTGAGAGAGTATGTAGGGCCCTTATGCCTTGGCTCTGTTCTGTGGGAATCATGGCAGGTTTGTGTTAAGGCCATCTATTATTTACAGGAGCACGGCACACAAGTGGAGGGCTTTATTATTATTATTATTATTATTATTATTATTATTATTATTATTATTATTATTATTATCATTATACTGACCTATGGCACTCATACCTTAAGTGTTCATCAACCTTTTTCTGTTTATTCACCAGAATTTTAGTGGGATGGAATTTATTCAGAGAAGTGGATGAAAGGTTACATAGTTTCATTACACAAGAAAGGTTCCACATTATTATCAGACAACTATAGGGGGATAACAATAAAAAGCTGTTTGAGCACTGCTTGGGATTATTGTACACAAGATTAAAGCAATTCTATTCAGAATGTCAACTCATTAACTGGTGTCAAGTTGGATCTAAACAAAATTGCAAAGGACAGATCACCTTTTTATTTAATATACATTAATGGACAAATATACTTTGTCGAATACCTTTATGTATGTTTTGTCAATTTTTAGAAGGCGTTCAACAGAGTTTGGCATCAGGGACAACTAGCAAAACTACAGAAAAGTGGCACAAGGGTCAAATTTTATGCAATTATAAAACGAATGTATCAAGATGTATAATGGTGTGTTAAGACAGGAGAACTATGTACGGATCTGCTATCATGCAATATGGGTGTGAAGCAAGGCAATATAATAAGCCCCTTTCTCTTCAATTTATTTGTTGATCTACCTGATGCAACACTCCACTTTTGTGTGATATTCCGGTCAATTGTTTTTTGTTGACAGATGATTTGATTCTATTATCTACCACTCCTGCAGGCCTACACAACTTGCTCCATAAGTGTATTAATATAGTTCCAAGTGGTATCTTAATAACATCCATAAAACAAAAATTATCGAGTTCAACAAAACAGGTAGGATATGCAACAGATTATTTACATGTGGTCCACTACACATATATTCAGAGAATGTCAAGCATTACGAATATCTAGCTATTTATGCAAGTAACAATGGGAACTGGGCATCAGCGAAGCAGCAAATCCATAGCAAAGCTCAGAAGGCATTGTTTCCTCTGAAGCAAGCATTTGGTTGTTGTGGCGATATGCAGGGTTGAAACTGTTTGACCAGCATATAAAGCCAATTAACATATATGGCTGTGAACTGTGGTTTGAAAAGAAAAACATCACTGATGTTCTGAAAAAAAAAAAAAAAAAAAAAAAAAAATATATATATATATATATATATATATATATATATATATATATATATATATATATATATATATATATATATATATATATATATATATATATATATATATATATATATATATACAGTAAAACCTGAGATTAGTGAATGCTCTGGGGACTGGCCAAAAGCATTCACTTATCTCAGGTGTTCACTAATCTCAGGGTTGACTGATTCATGGATGTGTCATGAAGTACATGGATATTGAAAATACTTTTTAATTGGTACATGTACCATTGTGTAATGAGACTGTATACATGTAGATGATCCCATGTATATTAATGGTGAAAACATCATCAGCTCAAAACACAAAATAGGTTAACAACAACACAAAAAAAATGTAAAATTCTCATTTTAACTGTAAAAACACATACATGTACTCCAGTTTCTAAGAGTTCATCATACATAAATTTATCTATGTGTAAACACACAAACATTTTAGAGTTCAAGATTCCACTTAATCTACATGTCTTGTCCACTAGTCTATAGTAATTTCTATGTATGAAAATGCCTGTGGCATTTACATGACTGAATCACACTCTTTAGATTTCAGGATTGTACATGTACACGTACATGTATATGTAGTTTTATCCATGATTGTAAATTGTTTCCTAATTTCACAGCTTGAAGAAGTCAGTTATACATGTTTGCTTGATAGCAACTTTTGTCTTGATGACAAGATCATTCATGTGGGATTCCATATCCAAACAATTTGTGTACACCACTTACATGTCTGGATTATGCTTAAGATAGTGCATCAAAGTTTTCAAACTTTCCATAGCACATTTCACAGCAGGCACAGGGACTGGGTCCTCAGTCTCACATTCATTTTCCCTAGTTCTAGTTCTGTGTTTTCCCTTTTTCCAGGTTTCAAGAGTTTTTATTCCCAATCACTGTCTGCACAGTCATGCACCTGACAATATCTCTTTAAATCAGCAAATACCTGCTCATCCACACTGGCATCGAGGCTTGTGGCTGCTTCAACAAGACTGCACAACTCTGTATCACCATGGGGCTGACCATCATCACTTGCAAATCCCTAAAAATAAGGGAAACCAGCTTTGCCAAAAAACTTTAAGATTGTCTCTGCCGTAACAGTAGACCATGCTCAGTGGATCCAGTGAATATCATCCAATACGTCAACACTTTGCGATTTGGTCACTGGATGTGCACTTATCCTTGCTTGCGATGACGCGTTGCACAAGTTTCTTGTAGTACACCTTGACACATTTGATTATCCCTTGGTCCATGGGCTGCAAATGGGAGGTACAATTTGCAGGGAAGAATTTCAGTGCTATGTGGTCAGTACAATATTAGGATGGCTTGGTGCATTGTCTAGGAACAATATGATGTGCCTGTTCTGCAATCTCACCTTTCTGTCAAAGTCTTTCAGCCATTCTGTAAAAACCTCAGAGTTCATCCATGCACGCTTGTTGGCTCTATTTTGCACTGGTAGCCTGTGCACATCAATGTGCTTGAAACACCTTGATTTCTGGCTCTTGCATATCACAAGTGGCTTGCACTTGTCTGTTCCAGAACAAAACAACACTGTCAGTCTTTCCTTTGCTCATTTGGTATCATGTGCACTGTCTGACTTACAGACAAAGGATTTGTCAGGCAAACCTCTGAAGAATAAACTGGTTTCATCGGTATTATAAATGTCATCAGGGTTGTAGTCATTCACTATACTTGGTACAATTTCTTTCCAATTTTCTGTAATAGTTGTGTCAACTCCAACACTGTCACCTGATAGCACTATGAAACTGATATTATTTCTCTGCAAAAAAAAGATCCAAGCCATCCATTTGATGCCTTGAAATCATGTCAGGCCCATATTCTTGGCTAGCTGTAGGGCCTTTTCCTGTATAATTGGACCTGACACTGGAACATTCTTTGATCTTGCAGTTGTAAACCAGCATAACATCTTTTCATTAAATTCATCATATCTTACTGTGTATATATAAAACGTTTAGTTTTGGGATTGTCGTTATCTTCATATGCATCAATAATTTCTCGTTTCCTCTTGCATGTTTTGTTCACAGATGCTACTGACAGTGCTCACACTTGATATTTTTCTGCCAGCTTTCTCGGACTCAACCCAGTCTCAGCATCTTTGAGCAGGGCCTACTTCTCTGCCAGTGATAAATTCTTCCTAATTTTGAGACTCCTACATTTTCTTGAATTAACATGCTCCCACCAACTAACGTATTGCATGTGCATATGGCAAGACCAAAATGAGAAATGCTACAGTATGTAGGGGCTCATACCTGTACATACCCTGTCTCACAGTGGCTTTTATTATTTAATTTTAAATCCTAACTGGAAACAATAAGGATTACTATTGTGTTAGTAGTCACAGTGAGCATGGCTCTTTTCATTACTCTTCACGCCCTAACCATGCATTAGCGTGTTAATGCATTGTTTGTAACACACTGTATGTTAGCAGTGTTAATATTCTCAATGTATTATACACAGCAACTCATAAGTTGCAGCAATAACTTGTTTGAACCTTGCTTTGGAATTTACTCTTATGCAGTAGCATTGTCTCAGTGGAAGTCGATGCCAGCCCTGGTTTGCTCCTATAATCATTATATTAATCTCATCAAAGAGGCTACATGTACCTATATGCCGTCTCTATATGGCCTCCTGAGACCATCACAAAAAAGGCCCCCCACAGCACCAGACAGGCCTTCTTATGTAATCAAATCATTATCTTAACCGTACCACTTGTGATACCACACAGCATGACAGTTGTGTATTGAGCACTTTTGGGAGAAAACAGTCCATCTGGGCATTTACAATATACAAAATAGTGGCTTTCTCCTTTTACTTGGTGGTGGCATTAATCTCAGGTTGAATATGTAGATGTAGTTTGGGACCCCAAAAAGGCATTCACTGTTCACAAAAGTCAGGTGTTCACTAACGGCAGGTTAAATCCGTATGTAATTTAAAAGCTTCCTATTAAATATAATGGGGGAAAAAAAGGGACCGAAAAAAAAGCGTTCACTAAAGTCAGGTGTTCACTCGAACAGGTTTTACTGTATATACATTTAAATTGCAAATTATTGACGCAAGCTGGTTCTAAGTCATGTAATGCAGCTGTGTATGGGGAGATCAACAGCTTCAACTCCATACCAATCTAATATTTGGAAACAGATCATAAAGTATACATGTGTTTCCCATTTACAAGATGCATCAGATGACTCGCTGCTACAAACAGCATTCACCGAAACAACCAGAATGGTGATTTCAAAAAATACATGGTCATATAATGTTAACTGTGTTTGGAGGCTCTCTAAGAGATTGTGATATTGATGTGATCATCAAAATGAAGAACAACCAAGCTTTGGTCAGAACAACTGAAAAAAAAAAAAACGAAAATGCTTGTTTTTGGGGGGGAACAAACTGAGATTTTACACGACTATTAAAACAGACTTTGAACATGAGAACTATCTAAGTATTGTAAGAAACCCCAACAACAGGAAAGCACTGACTAAATAAAGAATTAGAACCCCCAAATAGAGGTTGGTCGTTACATTGGTTTAAATGCAAACAAAAGAAACTGCAGATAATGTAACATGAACAAGATTGAAAAAAAAATGCACTTTTTATTTGAATGTAGCAAACATTATTATAAAAGACACTTGCTGATGACTGTGTAAATATGAATATGCTAATTTTGGTGGTCTTTCAAATGAAAATAATTTAATCTAAAGTGGTCCCTCCTTTGAAAGACCACTCCATTGGCAGATCACCCTCCTTTGAAAGATCACAATGGTTAGGTTTTTTGGGGGGGTACTTTTTATTTTATTTATACCTCCTTTGAGAGACCATCTGCTTATGTGACTGTCTTTTGGGTGGCACTGGGGGCGGTCTCTCAAAGGATGGGACTACGGTATGTGCTAACATCATCAGATAACATGGTGGAAGAAATTGGCAGTGTTTTGCCACAAGGAATTTAGAGACAAGACATCACATTTTCTCTCCTTTTTTTTTTTAACCTTCTGCCTGGTAACACATGTACAGCTGAATTTGTATATAGCTTTGTATGGGTATCCAATAGCATTTAAGTTACTTTGTACATGTGTTTCATTTGACTGGGTTGATGGGGATATGCCTCTCGATGTAGTACCATCAACCTATATTTCTCATTGCCATGGCCCCTAGAGGATGCTTTTATGCAATAAAGACATGTATTTATTCATATTTATAAGACTATGAATAAATAATTCACCATGTGGTGTTGGTCCTAGTTTGACCACTTTGATAGGCCAGGTAACTACAAATATAATTCTTCTGCGAGCTGGTACACATATATCTGCAGGACCATGTAGGGAAAAACTAGTCCATTTTTCTTCCTCCATGGCAGGACTCACGCCATGTGTATTGAACAATGGCACACATATTCATACTTTGGTGCACCTTTTGAGAATTCCCACATGGTGCTGCGCCTAATGAAGATTATTTCCCAACAACATTGGCCACTGCTTCTCAATCAGTGTTGAACATAATCAAAATCATATAATATGTTAGTCCATGATGTCCTTGGTATTAATACACCACTGCAGCCAATCATGTGCAGGTGAAAAGAAATTGAGATGAAATCAAACCTTTGAAGAAAAAGAAAAAATATTGATTTTAGTGCTGTACTGGGTCTGATCGAAACACCTAAAACTGCATTGGGAATCCATTGTGAGAGTGCATAAAAAAAGTGTAACATTTTCAAAAGTATACCATTTAGCTGTATTTTATTTTCACAGTACTACTTCGTTATGGGCCAGTATTGCATGTGCATAATAACATGAATATTCATTGTCATTTGCATAATGAAGGTATGAATACACCACTGCAGCCAATCACATGCAGGTTACCATTAAATAGGTCTTGGCTGTCTTGTGCTCACACCTTTGGGCGCCATTTACTATTATTTGCCCATTGTTTCAGCTGGATCATTACACAAAGTTATCAGCCTGATGTGTTGTTCGGTTTGAAAGATATTTTTTTCATGTTGAATCTTATAAACAGAGGATGAATCACATATTTATAAACAGCGACGTAATGCTGGCAAACCATGCTTGAAACACGTGTTCCCTGGCTATGACTGGTAAACATTGGCATAACTTTTCATTCTATCTTTAGACTTGCCTTTTTTATCATGCATGTTTTCAATGGAAGGTATCTGCATCACACCAACCACATACTTCAGTTTAAAAAGTTACGCAACAAAAGTTATATGCCTTTATGCTAAGATGAAAATATATATATTGTGCATGTTATCCCAATCTGCACAATCTACCAATCGCACTGC
Source organism: Hermodice carunculata (assembly GCA_964020975.1). NCBI lineage: Eukaryota > Metazoa > Annelida > Polychaeta > Eunicida > Amphinomidae > Hermodice > Hermodice carunculata. Next base: position 81,485,994 of record OZ026620.1, on the reverse strand, counting down.
ACCTTCCTCGGATCTCCCATTTGCGCACACATCGATAGATCACGCAACTATCGTTCAATCGCACAGTGCTTTCTACTTCGATAGATTCTTGTGCATAGACTTGCAAGCAACTTGTAAAATGGAAGGAATTTTAAGGAGGATTTCATGTAAACTCCTCTGTCTCGTTGGATGATGATGATGATACCTTGTCCCACGATTCACACATCCATCAGCAGACAGTGCTACGCATTTGATGGACGGACAACCCATAGGGTCTGTAAGGGAGTCCTCATTTTTTATTGTTTATGTCCTTACAACGATGCATGTTACTTTAAGAATAAAAATTTATTGTAACATATTGCACTATACCACATTATCCGACGACATACTGAACATCAACGTCACCCCGGCAAGTCATCAATTGAACATGCAGGATCACTCACTGCAAGTGTCACCAAACAAATCCACAGAGTGCTCAGCGCTATCTGTCAATGTGTGCGTGAACGAGAGATTCATAGAACGCACAGTGCAATCGGTAGAATGAGCACATCAGAAGAATGCACACAACATATACAGTTAATACAATGGTGGTTTCATCCATCCTCCATTTTTTTACTGTTTGACCAATCCAATAGCTAGGTTAATGAGCTATTATCGGTGTGTTACATCATGACCAAGACTTGTGGTGATCATGTATATATGTCGACAACTGTGGAGGACAACAGCTTGATGCTAATGTTTTTTTTATACAAAACCAACAATAAATAAAGATGAAATGAAAATGAAAAACAAGAGCCCCGTGGGCCTTATGCTGTGCTGGTATCGTGGCTATATTATGACCTGTTCATTTCAAAGTTGCGAGTCCTCAAGTGGCTTCTGAACATATAAAGTTTATTTATATTTAGTGTATGAAATGTCCACCAGATGGCACTTTGTTCCACATGTAATCATAGCTTATTTTTTGCAATTCTTGTGATGGATATTGTTGGATGTGCCAAGACAACAATGAGTGAGTCCTGAGCTATACATGTGGTCAGTGACCTTGAACCAGATGATCAAGGTCACCCCAATTATGTAATTAATTCAAGAAGCCCATAGGCCTGGTGTTGTGCTGCCATTGCCATTGATGTCCAGACTTCACCCTGCCATAATAAAATCACCTCTTTCAACTTTAAAGGTATGATGACCTCACAAAAATAGGTCAAGCTCACTGATACTACTTTGGGCCTGGAGTATATATCCTATAAATTTGGCAATCCAATTACTTTTCCAAGATATGGAATTTTATATCTTAAAACACATTTTGGTTCATAACTTCCATCAAATTATAGGTGGCGCCATTAGTATCATTAGCAATATAGATTTTGACCCCCCCCCCCCCCCCCCGCAAAGCCCACTGAATTTGGTGAAGATCTGCCAAAAATTAAAGATGCGCTCCAGAGTGTTCACAAGATTTTCATATTTTGACCCGTATATTGCATAGTATTGTAGGTGGCACCACAAATATCAAAATAAACCTAGATTTTTATACACCCTGTCAGTCCTGAAATTTATAGTGGGCTAACTTAAAACTGTGGACGGCACAAAAAAATTGTGCGGTGCAGAGCATTCACAATATGACCCCTATATTCAAACTGCCCATTTGACATTGACCTTCAACTCAGATTAAAAATCTGTCATGTGCAAAATCCAAAATCTTACATCCTGCTTTCCATATATAGTGTTTTTTCAAATCGGATAACTTTTCAAGTCATTGACAAAAACCAATATACTTGGACAAGCGCCAAACGCCATAATTACTAGGTCAGTGACCCAAACAGTAGGTCGCCAGGTACATTTTATGTAATATGTAATCAAGTGCAATTTTGATGTGGAGGCTCAATTTTCTTGGCCATTGATGTCTAAGCTACACCCTGCCATTATGAAATCACCTTTTCAACTTTACAGGCATGGTGACCTCATAAAATGGGTCAAAGTTATTACACAACATTTTACCTTAGGGTATAGTCTAAAAGACTACATATCCTATAAAGTTGGCTAGTCTAATCCAATTACTGTTCCAAATATGAAATTTTCCAGATATGGAATTTATATTTTAAAACATGATATATTTTGGCTCATAGTTTCCGTCAAATTATAGGTGGCGCCACTAGTATCACTAGAAACTTAGACAATGACCTCCCCACAATCTCACCAAATTTGGAGAAGATCCACAAAAAATTAAAGATGCTAGAGTGTTAACAAGATTTTCATATTTTGACCCAAACACAACATGATAATGTAGGTGGCACCACTAATATCGAAAGGGGCCTAGATTTTCATACACCCTATAAGTCCTGAAAGTTATACTGGTATAACTTGAAAACTCTGGACGGTAACGCGCTAACGTGCAAAAGTTTACGGACGGACACGAGCAGTCCTGTAAGCTCTGCGAACTTTGCTCAGCACAGCCAAAAACGACTGAATTTGGTTTCTTGATGGGGCATCATAAACCCCCATTATCGCCCATTATATTCAAGGGTACTTTTTTCGTCAAGTCCCCGCGTTTCGCATGCCTTTCATACAAAGAAATTGAAAACAGATTTACATTTTTCCTAGATGAGCGCAGATCTAGCTTTTCATCGGACGCCACTAACAGTTCAGAAGTGCCGTCACTGCCGGAAGGATCCGCTGGTTTTGTCCCTGCTGCGTCTTCTGGCTCTGTCTGGCTTCCCAATCCCACGCTGCACTGACGATTTGTCAGAAATGTTTGAATGAAAGACTTCTCTTTTTCCTTGAGGGTCTCTATGCGATTCAGCGCTCTCTCACAACAAACACACAGAAAGTTCGAATGGAATTCATCCAGGGAACAGTTGAGAACATTTGGCAGCCGTACACAGAGATTGTTTTGGTTTTGTAATTTTCTGTCGTCCGTCTGTGAAATCTTCAAATAGTTGACCGTTTCTTTTCCACAGATGAGGCAAGTCCGCAGTGGCCGCTTGAATTTCTTGCTACCTGCTAAGGCTGGCGTTATTATGTATTTTGTTGGTTTGTCCTTGTCCATGATGTCTTCTTATAATGGCCCGTTTTCAGTTTTCATGACCTCAAGTATCAGCGTCAATGCGGATACTCTGCTGCTTGCTGCCCACAATGCGCACATCATTTTTATGCTTCAACTGCTCACCAGAGGGCAGCCAAAAAGGGAAATGTGCCTCCAAGGCCAAATAAATTCTCTCTCTCTCTCTCTCTCTCTCATGTGAAATAGTTTTACACATGTGAAATAAAGAAAAACTATTTCATATTTGTTGAATAATTTAATGTTATTGCACATATGTGAAATTTTTTTGCACATTTGTGAAATTAATTACACATCGGCCCATGTGAAAAAAGATTTCACATACATGTAATATGGTTAAATGCTGCAACGGCTTGCCATAAGTACCCCTATAACGATTACTTTATAGCACAAGCAGAATTTTATAACTTTTCTCATCTTCTTCATTTCGATGTTGGATGTTTAAAGTATTATATATTTGTTGACAAAATCTCTCCGAATAATTTCTTGCAAAAAATTGTATGCATTAATAATAGGGACTTCATTTCTAATGAAATATCAATGATTCGAGTACTCTGGAAAACTCCATTTGGCAAGCGCAAAATGACAAACGTGTATGTGATTATTCGCAGCTGATTAACAGATACAGATAAGCTAGCCACATACGTCAAAATTGATTGTTTCAAATATTATTAGGCCTACATCCAGAACTGCAACACTTTATTATTATGCATTTGCAACATACTATTTTATATATATATATATATATATATATATATATATATATATATATATATATATATATATATATATATATATATATATATATATATATATATATATATATATAATATTGGAGTCTCTTACTTCTAGAGAATTAATTGGTTTTAGTTGCTAACTGTTCACGATAGAACGTGCTTGGTGACTAATCTTGACCGTGACTCTATTTGAATTTTTATCCAATTTGAAAATGGTTTCGTTTCCATCTAGAATACCACAATTTTGAATTATATAAATTACATCCTTTCAAAAATGACCAAGACCTAAAGGTCGCAGAATTTCCAAATGCATTTCCATTCCATAATATCTATTGCCTAAATAAAATGAAAAATCGATACATTCTGCCTTGGAAAAACAACAAACGAGAACAAAGTAACGATTTTATATATATATATATATATATATATATATATATATATATATATATATATATATATATATATATATATATATATATATGACATCCACATACGAATAGGAAATAGATGCACACACACACACACACACACACACACACACACACATATATATATATATATATATATATATATATATATATATATATATATATATATATATATATATATGGACGATGCTATTGTCACCGTACGGTGAGAATAGCATTTGGTCTACTTTCACCTTGCGGTGAGAAAAGCATTAGGAGGAGCGCTTTGTCTATTTTCACCGTACGGTGAGGATAGAGTTTTGTCTATTTTCACCGTACGGTGAGGACAGGGCTTGGTCATTTTTCACTGTATGCTGATGTTGGTACAGTTTGGTATATTTTCACGGACAGGATAGAGGCAGCTCTATTTTCACCATCTGGAAATTGAAATGAAGAGCCTTTTCGGAAATTCATGGTTATGGCTTGTCACATAGAACTGAGGCAAATTAAGATTGGAGAAAAATGGTGACTTAAGGCAGATAGCTAGCTTTATAGTAATATAGTTGTAATCCGCAGACCCTCTAGTGGGCAGTTGTTCGGTTTATCAACAGTTGAAAAATGCCTATAAACCATGTATGCTTTAACATCAGTGCGCTACCTTGGGGGTTTCAGAAACGTACAAATTAGCAAATCTGCCCAGATATTATGGAAAGCTATAAATGCCCAGAAACTGTGGTAAGCTATACTTGGGAGGCCTATGTACCTCCCATTTGTATAGCTTATTCAAATCATCTAGGTTTGTCTTATATAAATTTTAGCAAAAATTCATATATATATATATATATATATATATATATGCGCGTGTGTGTGTGTGTGTGCAGTAGAAGGAAACATGGTGTTAGAACTTAGAACATGCATAAAAATAACTTCCAAGGTCCGGGTAAAACAAGAGGTGTTTTCAATTTTTCTTTATGGGTCTTTCATATACAGATTAAAAGGTTTGACGGTAGATTTGATACAATACCCAAACGAAGCATAAAAGAATCTCCTTATCCTTTTGAGTACAATATATGTTTTTCTACCCGATTTCTTATTCTAATGTAATGTATAAAGTTTTCAAAAGAGACTTATACACAACTCCCTACGCATGAAATAGGCCTATTTGCTTTGTGTGATTGAATTATCTAAACTGTAATAGCAGTTCTTGTCGATATTGTTGTACAGACCAACACTCACATTTGAATTTATATAAGTCACTGGTATAATGTTTGCTGATTCCATCACTGTTGAAACCTTGGCCAGAAGCTTTGAACATGTACATTCCCAGAATTTATCGGCAATTGTGTCTACTTCTGCGCAAAATTCACAGACATTAGATTCCATAGGCTTTAGTCCCATTTAATGTAGCCTACTTCTTGTGATTACAGACATATGTAGCCGCGTAGGATTGAACATCGAAATGACTGTAGTCTTGTTTCCATTTTACATTGAGATGGAATAAAGAATATTTTAGTTCATGCATCTTCAGTTATCATTGCAGGCCTAAATGTTTCATGCCATTTCTTTACCCCTGTTGCTTCTTTCTTTTCCTTATCTATGAATATCCAATAAAAATCCTTATATTTCATTTCTTGTATGAACTTTTTCCTGCTACTTATTTCGAAATATGTTTGTGTGTCAAAAACTTATCTACTTGAAAGTGCCTGTGTAATCAAATACAGTTTTCATGACCCTGGAACAGATAATCTTATTGCTAAATAATCTAGGAAATTCACTGTTAAACCAAATTTGTCTTTCAGTTATTCATCACTCATAAAGGTTCCATCAGTGTTAAATTAATATAATTTATTGTATTTGTGTCTTTTTGCCCAGAACCACTTCCTAGTAGTCAATATCCTATTCTGCAGTTCAAACTCTTTACTCTCCATAAGCTAACCTGTCCCTGTCTAACCTATATACATATGGAATTACTATTTATGTAAAAGATGCCTTTTTCATACCACTGTTTATAGAACACCGATTTAACTCCTCTTGTTATATAGTAATTAAACCATATCACTTTCTTTCGAACTTGTTTTACATTTTCTGGTTTAAAATTATATTTTGATGATCTCCAAGTATTCAATAACTGTTTGTAGAAATGTGGTATTTCTTTCTTATCGCTATCAATACAACGTCTTCTTTGAAATAATAAGTCTCCAGATTATTATTATTATTATTATTATTATTATTATTATTATTATTATTATTATTATTATTATTATTATTATTAATGATAATGATAATGATAATGATAATGATAATGATAATGATAATAATAATAATAATAATAATAATAATAATAATAATAATAATAATAATAATAATTTATTAAAACCCCCAGGACTTGGGGAAAGTACAATTAACATCAAATATACACAAAATCCCAAAAATAAACCGTATAATGCAAATCGGGCAAAACCAAGGAGAGACAATGATTATACACACTCAAGTAGGCCAAGGAGGCCAGTAGCAACTAGAAAACAAATAGTACGAAAAATCCATTCATGCATAATAATAATCGTAATAAATGTAGTGGCTTGTAACTAGGCATTAACTACAAGCTCACGTCAGGTCGAGACCTGCCTGCCCGAGCAGCACATCACTCCCCGGGAGACAATTCTTAATGCAGTACCTATCACACGGAGCGTAACCCGGACAGACACAAAACGAATACAAATTAGAAGCCAAAGACAAGCAAGCCTATTAAGCACAGGTAAGACACAAAAAAACCTTTGCATGGGCGATTTTGAGATTTTAACGGTTTTTACAAGATAAATATCTTTTTTATAAGTTGGAAAAATTCCAAGGTCCTAAGTAATGTGGAAATATGAGAAAAACGCACCCCCCCCCCAAAAAAAAACGTTCAATTTAAAAGTATAATGGAATTCTTTACTGTAATTCTTGGTTTTATATTATTTCTGGAATGTATGGACAAACGGACAACCAATTACTGTAAAACTGATGAATAAAGATTATTTAAAACAAAAAAAAAAACATCAAAGGCCTTTGAAGCTTGTTTTTTTCAGAAAGGATAATAGAACGAGAACCCCACCTAAGAATGATTATTCCAAGTAACGGAAAAAGAGAAAAAAGAGATATGTTTGTCCTCATTTGACAGTAAATTGGGTTAGCAAACAAGTAAAGTTGGTTTTAAATTATCTTCTAAAGTTTTTCCCCTAAAAGAGAGGTACAGTGAATTGGCATTTTCTTAAATTTTTTTATAGTCTAGGTTTTTTTTACTTGCATTGTGCTAGTTATAGAGGATTTTGGCTATAATTTTACAAGTAACTATGAAAACGAGGTCTAAGCACGTGCATGTCCCATGTCGTATATAAATTTTGTGAAGCAAATTAGCAATAAAGTAAGTCAACAATATAGTATCTGGCTGTGATAGGATACACACAAAAAACCTTAAGTGTAAGAGTTTACCTGGTGTCCGAGTTTACCCATAATGCCCCTACACAATATCGAAAACTCTTCCTTACACCACTTCACTGGCAAGTCTCCATTTGCGTTATTTTTATGGGCTCCAATCCACCTTGCCAGGCTTTTCTCAAACTTTGCTTTCAGGAAACAATACAGTTCATTTTTTTGACACCTTTAACGTCACTTGTGCCAATTCTGTGTCTTTTACAAAGAACGTTGTGTCGTCTGCAAATTGTGATGTTTTAAATTTATTATTTTCAATTAACACACCTTTAATGTCATTATTTGTCCGAATTTTGATACCTAGGAATTCTACTGGCAAAATGGAGAGGAAAGCTGAAAGAGGGCAGCCCTGTCTTACACCCCCACTAATTGGGGGAAAAAAAACTCACAGGTATACCCGTGGTTGATGACACAACTGCTTATATCTTAGTAAAGTAATCTGATCCATTTTTGGAAATTTGTTCCAAATATGAAAAATTGTAACACTCTGATGAGGTATAGTCCCAATCTATAGTGTCAAATGCCTTTTCAAAGTCAATTAAAAGTAGAAGCCCTGGTATAGCCTATCCTTGATGGATTAAAAATACATAATGTCTGCCACTGTTCTAGTACTTTCGCCAGTGTAGCGACCTTTCACATAAGCAGTCTGGTCCTCGTGAATAAGACTTGATAAAAATCGTTGTATTCTTTTTGCTGGGATTTTAGCTATTATTTTGTACTCAATATTTAACAATGGAGCAGGTCTCCAATTTTTTTTAGGTATGTGCATAACTTCTCTTTTTAGGCAATATAATTTTAACACGTCTTCTTTGGTATATTTGCAATTTGTTATTCCCAAAAGCATAGTTTAAGCTGTCTATCACTTCTTCTCTGGTATGTGGCCAAAATGCTTTGTAAATTCTGCGTTTAGTTTTTCTGCTCCTGGGCTCTTTCCTAATTTGAAATCTTTTATTGTCATCTTTATTTCTTCTGTTAGTTCTTTGTCACATTCTGCTTTTTGCTGATCATCCGATTTTTGGTATTTCTGCCACATCCAAGAAATTATACCCATTCATGGTAGGCCAGCCTATCCCTGGCAAACATGTCCTCCCTTGATCCCTGCAAAGTCCTAGGACAGAGCCCTAAATGCAATCTCACTCTCTCTGCACACATCCTCCCCTGCTGCCTATTGATTGCACAGAGCTTACTAGCCTCATTCCCACTCACACCAAACCTGGGCAAAATATGGGTCCATCACTGGTCGGTCACACTCTAACTAGTATATTTCTCATCCTGTCTAACAACCCTCTGTATCTCCTCAAAACAGTCTCAGTCCTCACACTATCACCTTTGTCTCCTTCCTCCTGGTCGGCTAGATCCTTGGTACCAAGCTGTACCACTAGGGGAGATTGGGGAGAGTTGGAACATGGGGTAAGGTGAAACTTTTATGACAACTACTCCCCATAAATGTATCTCCAATTTTGCACATGTGGACAGCACCTTTGGTTCTAAGCCCACTTTACCATGTGAAGTTAAGTTTTTTTTGTTTTTTTTTCATCAAATTATGTGTTTGATAGCAAACGTGATGTTTGTTTTTGTCCGTCTCCAGTAAATATTTCTTGTCGAAAGTTTTTTTGTCACATTCTTTACACAATAAAATATTAAGCTAAGTTACCCAGTGGTACAAAATCCCCAGGTTGCAGAGAGTCAGTACCATAAAGTGTGAAAGTGATTAGTCGATGTGTATTCCTACAGTATGGATCAATGTACATTAACAGTCAAAAGGGTGAGTTGAAATATAGTGCAAGGGGAGTGTTGAAACATATTCAACCCAGCCTTATTTTCAGCTTGCTCTAGGATAATAATGGAACATGTTTCCACTTGCCCCTGGGGTTAGATGAAGTAGTTTCAACCTACCCCTGGGGTTAAATGGAGCAGGTCCAAACTGCCCCTGGGGTTAGAAGAAATGGTTTCAACCTACCCCTAGGGTCAGATGGAACATTTACTGGTGGGTTATAGTCAACATTTATTTATGTCCACATATGCATACTAACCTACACACACATGCATTCATCACTACACAAACATAAAATAAATATCAGCTAACACATAAACATTCATATTTCAAGAATGAAGGAAATTAACACCAGGAGAGACTGGGGAGAGTTGGAGCATGCAAGAGTTCAAGTCCTGTGTCATCAAATATATTCTGTAAAACATTCCATTGGTACATTTAAATGGCAGACAGGTCTCTCTAAACTAAACATTAATTCACTTGTTTAGATAGACTAATTATATTTCATTTTATTGAGAACGTTTCAACTTACACCACTGTATGTTTCATCCTACCCCTTGTATGGGGCAATCTGAAACATTTGACTTTTCGATAGTTTTTAGAATATATTTTGATAATGCTCCATAATATCTGAATAAGACAATACCCATTTTTGCAGGACCCTTTTGTTGTTTAAATGTTATCTTAGAATAACCCTGTAATTAAATACTGCTGAAGATACAGGGCCTGGACTCTGAAGTGTTCCAACCCTCCCCAGTCTCCCCTACTCTGAGACACTCTCCACTGTTCCTAGCAAACTCCTCGACACAATCCTCCACATTCCTGATCTTTGTCCCTGGTATTAAAGCATACCCTTACCCTATCCTCCCCATCTGATAGACCAATCTATCTTCCTATCTGTGCTGTCCCTGCTACAACTGTCTGTCTGGGGCCAACCCGGTCACTTTCCCCATTCTCTGAACACTCCCTCCCTCTTGTCCCTGCCCAGCTGCCTGTTCTGCCTCATAAGGATTTTCCTAAAAAAAAAGAAAAAAAAAGAAAAAAAAAATAAAAGAAAAAAAAATAATATGGCAGTGCCCATGTAATCTTGACCCAAGTTCCAGCTTAACAAAGATTCTGATTTATCTAGACTATTTTGAACATCTCAACTTTCCAAAGCTGGTCTATGTTCATAAAATCAATCCAGTGATGTCTTTGCTAAGAGCGTCACAACTCCCACTAAATCCGACAAATTTTCTAGAGCTCCTTATGTTGCCAACCTTCTCTTATCAACCAATCAGACAATTCTACCCATGGCAACCAATGAGACCATTTTAGTCATTATGGCCAATCAGACAATCTTCTCATGACAGGTAGCCAATCAGATCGACCGTTCTACTTATAGCAATCAACAAAACCATCTTACTACTCTGTGAACACCAACCCACCAGATCATTATATCCCCAGCACCAATCAGATCCTTCTGCTCATGCCAGCTAATGCTACCAGGATGATATGGCCTTTGACTGCCACGGCCCTTTCGAGGCAGGTATGGCTGGCATCTGATTTTTTTTTTTTTTTTTTTAGTTTTCTGGTGGAATAACAACTCTTTCAGTGCCAAGTTTTGATTCAGTCAACAACTTTCCTCAGCAGCATTAGTGCACCGAGTGTGCCAAGGAAAGGTGTTGACCTGGACCATTCTTACTGTCTCTGCAACTATAGCCATATAATGCTGGTACTTGAAGGAAAGGTCAGTTTACAAAAAATATGAAAACATTACATTTGTCACATTCAATTCCGAGCACATGGACTTCAGTCAAAATTAGCCATGAAAGAGTTAAAGTAGTCAAAGATCTGACTGATCCAACTGTAGCTGATCACAGTTGGGCACGAGATGTCCTTCTTTGCAGAAGATACTTCTGCTATACACAGGGCCCACTGAAGGTCATGCCCCGATATAGTGCTCTCTCCTTCAGTCTGACTGAACCTTTTCAGTGCCAAATTTTGGACTGAGTCAACAGCTTTTCTCAATGCGCATTGCCAAGAAAAGCTGTTGACCTAAGGTATTCTCTCTGGAACTATAGGCATACTGGTACTTGGATGAAAGGTCTTTTTATGAGGAATACAAATCTGGGATCTTAATAATAATTCAGACTTGTCCGACTTCAGTTGATAGACTTTAGACATGATTGGCACTGAAAGAGTTAATAAACATAATAAATTAATAGGCAGTGACACATTAATGTTGACAAGTCCATTTATTAGCCTTTCTGCATAAATATACAACAATACAATGAATATGTGATTCATTGTGTCAAAACTTTTCTTTATTGTCGCACTGGCGCCGACCTGAACAACCCAGGCTGGCCACTGCGATACAATGATAACATCAACCAACGCGTATTTAAAGCCTATGTAACTGCGCCACAGGATTAGTGCTTGTCAGTGTACAAAAGTACAAGCACTTAAGGATTCCAGGGCACACAATACATTAATAATGTACCATAATATGAACACTTAGTATCCACATAACAAATAAGTTTACAGTCCTGTTTTAGCAGCAAGAACGAACTTTTGGAAAAACAGTAATTCCATTTACCCCATTTAGAGGGCATGGAGGAATCTCTGCCTGCAGAGTACATATACAGGTAGCTGCACATCTGGAGGTAATGCTTACAGACTGCAGGTGTAACTCAACATCTGGAGACACTTAAATGCTAGAACACTTTACACATAGCTGCAGCATTTGGGGGCAATGCCTGTAGACTTCACAGATAACTGCAGTAATTGGAGGCAATGTCTGCAGATCTCACAATTATCTGCAGTAATTGGAGGCAATGTCTGCTGACCCCACAGATAACTGCAGTAATTGGAGGCAATGCCTGCAGACCTCACAGTTAACTGCAGTAATTGGAGGCAATGCCTGCAGACGTACCTCACAGTTAACTGCAGTAATTGGAGGCAATGTCTCCAGACTTGACAGATAACTGCAGTAGTTGCAGGCAATGTCTGCAGATTGCCAGGACAAGTGCATTATCTTTTGGGAATATCTATATACTCCATTGGTAACTTCAGCATCCAGAAGCAAGGTCTTCAGGGTAATTGGTAACGTGTTCTTGCGGTAACACCTGCAGGATGACTGGTTCCTGTACTTTGAGGAAATACAGTGAAACCTCATTAAAACCACACCTGGATATTCGACACATTTTATATAATGACACCAATTTTCATGAGAAGAAGTTCATTTTCTTTGTTTTTTGAGTCAGTTATGTGACATATTCTGTTATCTGACACTTTTTTTTTAGGGAACAGATGGTGTCATTATAAACAGTTTTTACTGTACCTGCAAAGTGCATACATATTTGTTTCAGTACCTCGGGCAATGGCTTTGGAACTAAAGCATGCCTACAACTCTGTCAAATAATGTACAATGTATTTCAAATTGACAACCAGTGAAAACCAAATCACTGCATCCACTGGGTAGAGCCATGGACTGACTCTATGTTGCCCGCCAGATGGGCCAAGACATGCACTGATAATGCAGCAAGTGCTCAATAAGAACACTGAACTGTGTCAAGAATATTCTCTTTATGAATTTTGAGATACACGTACAATTTCTTTTTGTGGAAAAAAACAACCCAGGTGGACTTTAAATTTTGTCTGCTTCAGTGTTTTTGTCAATAATGCAGAACGTTTTGAATCAGAATCGTAGATGAAACCAATGAAAAAGCAGTCATGTCAGTCTAACTCACGGGGGCAGGCGTCATTGTGAATACTGCCATGTTTACTTGGTTATCAATGCTTTGCTTTGATAATTACAGTGGTCACTGTCATGAGAAACCACTGTTTCAAGATATGTGTACTGCACAAACACTTCGTAGTTTATCTACCCCCTTGGAGACCACTCTCTCGACAGACCATAATTTGGTAACGCCTTCAGGTGGTCTTTGAAGACGGGTTTCACTGTAGTTCCCAGGTGTTGTCTGAACTACCCCCCTCCCCCCCACTGACCCACATCAAAGCTTCAGCACAGTTTTAATCTATACACAGACACCCATGAACTTTTATATAGTTAACACAATTATGACATAAACAAGGCAACAGAAATGTTATCTTGACTACCCTTAAAAGTTCAGCATAAGATATATAAATTGCTTGTACACACATCTTGTCGATTTATTTTCTCTCCACACAACACTTCAATATATTGACACAGTCTCTTTCATGCAACAAAATTAAAACTTGTGACCTATAAATGTTTCAATCACACGCGTTGCCATCTGGTTGATGTAAGCCAGTTCACAGTATTGGCATCGTAGGGAAAGCAGCGAGACACTTCAAGTTGTCTCACAGTTCTGCAGGTTAGTGCTCTGTGACACTGGGGGCTTTTATTTCAACTCACAGATCCAGACAGTTCAGAGACCATATTTACCGGATCCATACTGATATCTCTTGAAGGAGGGTCGGTAAGGGGTTTCCCGTATTGGCGTACTGGGGCTTTTTTATTTACCATACTGGCATACTGGAAGCCCTATCATTTTACGTACTTTGTACTACCCAAAATTTTGGAAGATTTTTATTTTCTGTACTGCGTACTCGAGAAAAATAATTACCTGTACCAGCATACCGAAACCCCCCCCCCCCACCTTACCCCTCTTCTTGAAGCAGCACAGGACACCCGACGGTACAGACAGTGCAGTTATGGCACTGCCATTGTTCAGTGCCGTTGTGTGCTAACACTGTGCGGCCATTCTCGTCATCCTTTCCTTCTTAAACTGTCAAAAGCATTCAGAATATCAAACGACTGCCTGTTTTCACTTCAATTCCTTGTTAGCAGAAAATATGCTGTTTCAGAGTTGCAGGCAGAACCAGCCAGGATAACATGCATTCACAGGTCAACATCTTTCCCTTGCATGGATTGGCTGCTTAGCTTCCAACTAGTGATGTCGGTCTCTACGTTGCACTCAACAACCACACTACTGCATCATCTTTCTGCCATCTAATGAACCAAATGGTAAAACGTGGTCTCTGAATAAAGATCTTGCACCTTCCTATGCAAATGTACAATCAGTTTGAATACTGGCTGAAACATCACAAGTGCATAACTTTTATAAAATAGGTATTCAATGACCAGACACTATCGCTGAGTGGTAAACACCATCATCATCATCATCATCATCATCATCATCATGCTAACCAATCAACCCTCCTACATGTAGCACAGCTTTTGATTTGGCTCTGTCGTCCCTTCTTCACATGTCTCATCTCCATTTTTCACTCAAAATGCTTTCTGTGGATGAGAAATTAAAGTATAAGCATTCATGGTTATAAAATTTGACATCTGAACACTTTTTTTTTTCTTCGTCAGGTTGAGTTTGCGAAGGTTACATGATAACTAAGAGTGCTGCAAAAGGTATAATCTTGTCCCTGTCCCTTATGCCAAATACAGAAGCAATAGTAACCTGACCCTGATGTTAATTACGCACAGCATCAAAGTAACGGAGGTAAAACAAGATTTAAATCTTCTCAACAAAAACCAGATGTCCCATAAAAAGGATCAAGCCATTACCCTTCCAGCTGTCAGATATAAAACCAACTAGATATTCACACATTTACAAATGTTTGAGGTTCTGCCAACAAATGAACATTGCATGACAATTATTGTCAACAGCAAATGCAAGAACCTTGCATTTCTGTCAGCCAAAACACACTGTGCAGTCAATACACGTGTAGCAGCAACAATGATACGCATCATAAATAAAGATCTTTAAGTAACCTGGAGAAACGTTATCAACAAAGATACCAAAAAAACACATACATGTACATGTAAATATATATGAACTGACAGAAAATGCTACATGTTACAAGCATGACAGCTACGGTTGACATGCAAAATGATGAACCCAATGGAAGAGTGACAAATATAAAAAAAAAAATACTCCGACTAAATTAGAGATATCTGGCAGACTCGGTCCACCGCAACCAGTAATTATAAACAGCAACTTGTACAGTGAAACCTCTCTAATAGGACCATGATTAGGCCCACAAAATGTTGCTACAGACGAGGGTCTTGCCTCATAAACAGACCATGCTTCCTGTCAACCTCGCTACATTACAACTGGAGTGGAGAAACTGTGGAGAGAGGTATGTCTTGCAGGCAAACGGGGGTCAACTCCCAAAGAAATGAAGCAGCCACAGCCGGCCAAGATGGGCTAGAAATTACAATATTCACGTGGTCACAGGACCAGGTTCCTGCTGTACATGGATGAAAGTATCACTTCAACCAGAGGCCTCATGGGCCTAATGCTCTGCTGACATATTATCTGATGACCATCACTAAAATTTATTTCCTGAAATGCACTTCCTTCCATGACCCTGAAAAATTCATCAAGGTCATCCACATGACGCAACATCAAACTTCCACACGATCAAACATTTGTGGTATATTTGGTATCCTTCCCCTTATTCTTTATATCGAATTTAATGTCCTTTTTGTTGGTGTGTTATGACCTTGTAAAAAGGTCAAGGTCACACAACATATTGCAAAATTTGACCACTGGCCTGATGCATATTTGGTGTAAGTTTTGCAGTTCCATCTCAATTTATTATATCATGGACATCACAATAAAATAATTTCCTTGTGTGCATTCATTCCCTCCATGACCTTGAGAAAGTAGGTCAAGGTCATACACATTATGCAATATCACACTTCTATATATGATACACATTTGTGGTGGATTTGGTATTGTTAGCTTTCTTATACTTTTACTCCATCCTTAATGATTTTAAAAAATATGTCAAGGTCACCCAAAATTTTACAAATTTCAACATCGACCTAATGCATGTTTGGTGTCAATTTGCAAGCTGCATTCCATTTATAATCAAAATAATAAATTGAATGTACCTATGTCGCTAGTTCCACTTAACAGCACCAGTGGTACAACCATGACTCCACACGTCATAGACTTTTGCCTGTGTAATATTCCTGTAAAGGTATATTGAAACACATGCACAAGTTCAGAAGTAATGACCATAAACAATAATTTCCTGATATGTATTCCCATCGTGACCTTGATAAAATAGGTCAAGGTCACCCACATAATGCAATATCAAATTTCTATATATGATACACATTATTTTGTAGTAAATTTGGTATTGCTGGCCTTATTTCTCAAAATGTACAAATTAGTGTCCTTTGCTATAGCCTTAATGACCTTGAAAACCAAGTCAAGGTCATTCGAAATTCGAAAAAGTTTGGCCATTGGGCCAAGGTACATTTGTTGTAAATTTAGATGTTCCATCTCAATTTATAATCAAAATACTGAATTAAATATATTTTTTTATGCCTGTAATGCTAGTTCCACTTCATACCACCAGTGGTACCATGATGACTCCTTGTATCAGGGACTTTTGTCTTTATTCCCACTTTAACTATGATTACCTTGTGCTAGTGCATTTTAAGTTCCTCCCATGTCTGGTAAAAATTATTTTATTACACATGTGTAGGTACTACTTTACTGCATCAGTCATATGTCTCATCTTCAATCCTTACTCAGTGGACTAGGTTTTTTTTTTTCATGGTTTGTAAGGCATCATGACATGACAATCTGAAATTTATATGTCACTATTTTCTTTCAGATTAATATGAATATGTGGGAAATTACTAGAGCCGCAATGTTAATTTTACAAGTTCATTTTCCTCATTGCTAAGGACTAAACAACTGTAAAGAAGATCAAATATTCATATGCGCCACCGATGTGCCGCGCACTTGACCAGGTTGAGTTGTGAAGGTTGGCCTATGCCTTTTCTAGTATTTGGGCAACTTTTAACAACAAATTACGGGGTACATGGGAATTAAACTAGAACAAAGCTTCTGTATAGAGCGATAAAGCAATAAAGTTTAGAAGAGATCCTCGAAGAAAATGTTTTGCTGAAGTAATTTCCTTCGGTGATTGGCAGCTTCAGCAAAACGTTTTTTCCCTGGATGTCTAATAAACTTTATCTTTCTACACAAAACCTACGTTATATAAAAGTATAATGTTTCTATACTGGTATATTGATACAAGCCCCCCAAGTTCGCATGTGGTGACCACAACAAAAAAAAAAAAAAAAAATCATTTTCTGAAATGCATTCCCACCATGACCTTGACAGAGGTCAAGGTCATCCATATCATGAAACATACAACTTCTGCATATGATACACATTTGTGGTAGCCTACATTTGGCATTTTTAGCCTTATTCTTTCCAAACATAATGACTTTAATATTTTCAACAATTTTTGGTCGGTATCTTCTGTAGCCCTTTAGGTGGCACCACCACATTTTGGCATCTTTTTGTCTTTTTGCCTGATCAACATTCCCATCAAGTTTCAAGATGTATCATGAAAAACTTAAAACAAAACAAAACAAAAAAAAAAAAAAAAAAAACAAGAATCTCAAAATTGTCCTATTTTGGCCCAAATATTACATAATACTATAGGCGGCACCACCAATATCGAAATCAACCCAGGCTTTCATACACTTGATAACTCCTGAAAGTCACACAGGGCTAACATGAAAACTGTTGACTGTAACATCATGTTCAAAAGCAACATATTACAGAGGCATGGATGGACTGACAGAGTAATACATGGACAGACATCAGGGATCACATAAGCTCTGCCACCTATGGGCAGCAGAGCTAAAAAAGGACATGTCAAATATCAAAGCTGCCTCCTCGACAGAGCAATTTCCATGTGTACTCTTCTGCACTCAGTGGGGAAGAATGGGGCTTGGTCCACTCAAAAGGTAACTACGAGAGAACGGCACAATCTCTCTCCCCACCCCGTACCCTTCCCATTGTGCCTGACTTGTGTGGCTGCTAGACATGAATCCTTTCCTCCTTAAACCAGCCAAAACTGGCAGATGATCAAAATGTCATCTGCTTCAAAGTTTTTGACAAATTTCAACAGGACGGAAAAACAATTTTGAATAAGAATCGTAGACGAGACGTATCAGGATAACATGACAAAGCTCAACAGCTTCATGGAATGGGAGGGGTGCCTAGCACTTCACCCCACCAAGGAAAGCTGTTGACTCATTCTGCAAGGAGGCAAATGGTTAAGCACACACAGACTGCCAAGACAGCAATGTGTTTGTTGATTTGTAATCCATATAAAACTAATCCTAGAAAATGATCCATGTCAACTTGCTCCATGGAGTCGAAACAAGTTAGCTGTTTGCTGGTTGTCAAAGAGGCAGCGCTGGGACACATACGTCATTCTGCTTGCCTCTCATCAACCCTTCCCATATGAGCAGCAGGCATCTGATAAATGAGGAGTACACCATATATGCCTCACAACTGGGTCTCTATGTTAACCCTTAAAGTGCTAATCATGGCTATAGTCGTTTTCTCATTACCATTAAACATATAATGGTTAACAGATTCATATTTCTCATGAAGATACCTTTCATTCAAATACCAACAAGCCTAGTCTAAAGCAAAAAGGTTTTTTTTTTATTGTCTTAGCTCACCTCCCCATGTTATTTCCACTCCAATTTAACACATATAGTGTTAAACCAAGAAAAAAAATGCTAACATTCTTTAAATCGAAGCTGACAGTCAATTTAGTGGCCCCTATCCAGGGCTATTGGAACAATACTGTAATTGTTCTAATTTCAAAATGCCTGATTCAATGCACCAGCTGATCCCAGCAAGCTGACAACCCCAACCTTTCCTTATATGGAAAGACTGTTCCTTTCAAAAAGAGATCTTTTTGAAATCACATCATATCAACCAAGATATGAAGATCAGGCTACTATTACATGTAAACAAATGCACATTTTTTATATAGTAACCCCAGTAGCTGAACGTAGTATATAAACAGGCTAACAGGTTTTTTCCACAGTCCCTAATGAGATGCAGAGGCATCAAAACTAGTCGGAAATTCACCAAGCCTCCTAACCACCACGGCTACTTGCTTTAGTCATTTAGCTCATTAACAGTAGTCTTAGTCAACAGCTTTCCTTGGGACACTTTGCATGCAATGTGTGCAAAGTGTCCCCAGGAAAGCTGTTGACTCAGTCTTAAATCAGCACTTTAAGGGTTAATGCAACATGTTTCACTCAATGACCATTTTTTTTGGTCAAAATCATTGTGCAAATTATTACATCAGCATCAAAACCTTCCACTAAATCAATGTACATATACATTGTTACTTTTTATTGCACAGTATGTCACCTTGTCCCTCCACAATCACAAGTTCCTGCAGCTGTGTTTGTGTGCTTTGGTCACAGTCCCCAATTCTCTTCTATCAGCACACAACAAGGGTTTGGGAAGGGCACCAGTGGTGTGAATACACCCTATCTCATCCTTCGATCTGTTGAGAAAATTGCTTTTATGAATCAACAATAAAATCATGAGTTTGCTACCCTCACTTAAAAAGTAAAGCAAAAGACTGTACAGCCACTATTTGACACACAATTTGTATGACTTATGACTTCAGGTTTTTTACCACAAGGACACCATGTGTCACACTTAGTTCTCTTGCCATTCATCACTGACATGTTGCTTGAACCATGTCGCAGAGTACAGTTTTGGTCACCACACAAGCAGTATGACTTTGCAGGCAATATGGCTGGTAACAACACACTGTGCAAGCAACAGGTCACTTAACACTACACTACTGGGAACCTGAGGGTTAAAAGTGGACAAAATGCCCTACAGGCAACACATCAGCTGGTATCAACATGCTCTGCAGGCAACACATCAGCTGGTATCAAAATGGTATCAACATGCCCTGCAGACAACACGTAAGCTGGTATCAACATGCCCTGCAGGCAACACATCACCTGGTATCAACATGCACTGCAGGCAACTTGTCAGCAGATATTGCTGGGAATTTGTCCATAAACGTCTGCTGACACTATGTCAAGTGTTTGGATACATTCTGCAGGGAATCTGTCAGCTGATGGGGCAATCTGGCAATTATCTGCCCTTGAACTGGGAAATACAGAATTCCACATGGCAGGGTCATGGGGAATGGATTGACACTGCGTGAGTTTGAAACAGTTCACTGCGAGCCTTTAGCAAGCAGTGAACTGTTTCAAACGAGCACCATCTCAATCCATTCCTTATGACCTAGTCATGTGGAGCTTTTTTCTGCTATAGACAGAAATTACAAGTTCTCATCAAAAACCCTGTATATTTGAGCTGCTGCATCACTTCGAACTTGCCGCCATTTTTACTACGGCCATCTAATGTGTGGCCATTGCTTTTACACCAATGGTACATTACTTTCATTGCTACGAAACTTCCAAGCTGCGAACGTAGTTCTGGCCACTCATTTTGCTAGATTGCATTTGAATATATAAGCAAATCCAATAAGAACAAATAGGTTTAGCTCTTTCATCATTTTAGGTCGAAAAATTGACACCGTAATATGGATTTTGTTTTCCTACAGATACCTGTAGGAGAAAAACCTGCTACATTGTCCTTTGCTGTCCACTCTGATGTTTCAGACCAGTTTAAATACCAATTGATGCTCTTAATGTAGTCTCAATGCAGGGGCAAAACATTAGTCCAGTGTACCTTGCTGGGAACACAAAAGTTTCATACAGTCAGTGACTGTAACTTGACACATGGGATGCTTTATTGATCATTCTGTCAGACAATTGCCGATGTTGGGTCACTCCTTAAAGCAAAACTACCTGATGGCCACTTCTAGGCACACAACTACCACATCACCGTGTCATGACAC
This sequence comes from Hermodice carunculata, assembly GCA_964020975.1. NCBI lineage: Eukaryota > Metazoa > Annelida > Polychaeta > Eunicida > Amphinomidae > Hermodice > Hermodice carunculata. The sequence continues at coordinate 81,464,853 of OZ026620.1, read as the reverse complement.
CACAGAATGACCATTTAGGTACATGTACACATGTAGTACACAGAGAATCTTACATGGCTGAGAGTGAGTTATCATTTTTCTCTCACGAGGGATTCCTGTTGGTGGGAGAAAATCATGAGGGATTGCAGGTCATGAGTGATTTTCCACACTAACAAGGTCCCGAGTGAGAGAAAAATATTAACTCACTCTGCAGCCATGTGAGATTTTTTTATTCTATGTTTAATTGGGTATTCATGGCAAAGAAATATGCCCTACGCCTACTTTCAATGCTGACCTGCAGTGGTGTGCCCTGTTTGTTTATGTTCATCGTGGTTATTCCACGTCACGACTGACGTATAATCAAACATTACTCGCGTGCATTTGATTTTGTCAGAATGCAAATGCAACACGTCACTGATGCAGGCGCCTGACAATTTACTTGTAACAATGTTTAGGTCATGTGACCTACAGTGAGCTACTACTTTTGAATTTCCCTCTAGAAAATGATAATTTACCCTGAAACATAGAATAAATCAATGTGTCGCGATGCCACAAAATACCCATCTCCTGGGTACACATGTACTGCATCATTGTGTCAAAATGCCACAGAATACCCATCTCCAAGGTACACATGTACTACTATTAGTTATTCACTGTTTTAGTGTGAAATACAGGAAGTATCTCCCCCAAAGACAGCTGTATTACCTGAGGCGAAGCCGAGGGTAATACACCTGTCTTGGGGGAGATACTTCCTGTATTTCACACTAAAACAGTGAATGACGATTTTATCCCATTTTTGATGATGTAATTTCTCTTCGCTGTTCGACCCGCTGCTGCTGCAGTTCACTTCACAGTCCGCCATCATGTTGTCGTTTACAGCGCGTCAAGGCTTGTATCGCATGAGAGAGACTTCTGGTGGCTGATCGATGCACTAACCAGATAGGGAGATACAGCGAGAATACCGCTGTATTCCCCGGCCAGTTACGAGAATACCGCTGTATTCCCCGGTCAGTTTCAGGAATCGCGCTGTATTTCACCTTTGCAGTAATTAATGCACAAATAAGGGTAATACAAAGAGTGTACCATAGCTATTAACCAATCAGAAGCCAAGGATTCTATCAAAAATGGGATAAATCATTGTGTCACAATGCCACAGAATACCCATCTCCTAGGTACACATGTACTACATCATTGTGTCAAAATGCCACAGAATGCCCATCTCCTAGGTACACATGTACTGCATCATTGTGTCACAATGCCACAGAATACCCATCTCCTAGGTACATATGTACTACAATCAGTTATTCACTGTTTTAGTGTGAAATAAAGGAAGTATCTCCCCCAAAGACAGCTGTATTACCCGAGGCAAAGCCAAGGGTAATATAGCTGTCTTGGGGGAGATACTTCCTGTATTTCACACTAAAACAGTGAATGACGATTTTATCCCATTTTTGATGATGTAATTTCATGCCCAAAAAATACACATGTTCGACCCACTGCTGCTGCAGTTCAGTTCACAGTGCGCCATCATGTTGCCGTCTGCAGCGCGTCAAGGCTTGTATCGCATGACAGAGATTTCTGGTGGCTGGTCGATGCACTAACCAGATAGGGAGATACAGCGAGAATACTGCTGTATTCCCCGGCCAGTTACGAGAATACCGCTGTATTCCCCGGTCAGTTTCAGGAATCGCGCTGTATTTCACCTTTGCAGTAATTAATGCACAAATAAGGGTAATACAAAGAGTGTACCATAGCTATTAACCAATCAGAAGCCAAGGATTCTATCAAAAATGGGATAAATCATTGTGTCACAATGCCATAAAGTACCCATCTCCTAGGTACACATGTATTACATTATTGTGTCACGATGCCACAGAATACCCATTTCCTAGGTATACTATAAATACATCACAGTGTCATGGCACGGTACAAATGTCGTGTCACAGCAAAGATGTACAAATTATCAATAGAATGACAGAGATAAATGTTGAATGCAGACTGTACATAAAGACTTTGTAAATTGAAAATTTTCTCAACACAAGTTAGAACTGTCATGGTCTGTTTCTTCATGTGCCATCAGATCTACAATGACTGGTCCCTGGCAGCCCAGACCATGCAGCTTGTGCCATCATCCTTTGTTGTTCTACTGTGTGACCTCATCAGTCAGCTAATTTTTCCATATCTAAATGACCTTTCTTGGGTTTCATCCTGAACTTGTAACATTGTGACAGTTCTCAAAGATATGGTATTATATAGGCATTGACATGTTTCACGCCAGCAAAACATGTTCGTTTTCACGTGGATCTGGGTCACCAACTGGTCATCTGTGTCACAAGCTCTTCACCACTTTTTTCTTCCTTGAGGACCACTTCCCCTCACCTATAAACTAGTTGTACTGCCCCTCACACACCAACCCTGGCCTTTCTGCACAATGCATCTTTCCCAGCCTGCATCATTCAAACCCCAATAACTGTGACCTTTGTCCTGCCCAGCAGGCTATAGGCTAGCACAATTGGTGCATTTGTCTGGCCTGGCAGGCTATAGGCTAGCATAACTGGGGTATTTGTCCTGCCCAGCAGGCTACATGCTAGCATAACTGGGTCATTTGTCCTGCCCAGCAGGCTATAGGCTAGCACAACTGGTGCATTTGTCCTGCCCAGCAGACTAAAGGCTAGCTTAACTGGTACATTTTTCCTGCCCGGCAGGCTATAGGGTAGCACAACTGGTGCATTTGCCCTGCACGGCAAGCTATAGGCTAGCATAACCGGTGCCTTTGTCCCACACAGCAGGCCCCATGCTAGCACAATTAGCAAACTCCTGCAGGCCTGGCTCCATGCTAGCACAAGTAGTCCACTCACCACTTGCCAGGCTCTGTGCTATCACAAGTATCACACTCGCTGCTAGCTGTGCTATCACAAGTAGCACACTCACTGCAGGGCAGACTTCGTTGTCATATGACTCATCCAGTACTAGCATTGTGTTTGGTTACATCATCATGTCTACATGCAGTCTGCAGTCAGAGCACCTGATGATTTCAAACATTGATGAAACGAGCCGTTCATGAGCAAAAAGACTTGAGTGCCATAATTTGCCATATTTCAGCTCAAGTATGGTCTGATCCTGTCCAAAATGTACTCCTTTCTTTATGGATTTGACATAAAAGACTTCTTGTGACTGTCATTGGTCAAACACTGATTATGTACACGTATTAAATATGACACAAAATAAAACATCCATTGACATATTATGTTAAATGTAAGCCTTTTTACAAAAATCATTTATTGACTGTCCCTTCTCCCTTCCCTAAACATGGATGCAGACATTCATCAATGCGATGGATGGGGGGCATTTATTCATGGGATGGATGCAGACATTTATTAATGGCATTGATGGTGACATATATCAATAGGGTGCAGAAAGCCCAAGCACATTATTGCACAAGTACTTGTGCACCGGCATATTGGGAGGTAAAATTGGCCTAAGAGGAGTACACAGACAAGAGGGCCCAGATGGGTTACACTTAGGGAGCACACAGACAGGTTATCTGTAGGGAGCAGACGTAATAAAAAAAGGATCAGAAGGACTGGATACCTGTAAGGTGCAGAGAGACGGACAAAGTATCAGGAGCAGACAGACAGAATATACAAGGAGAAGAGAAACTGGTAACATACAAAGAGCAGAGAAACAAGTGTGTGTAATAGAAGTAGAGACGGGTATTGTTGACTTGGCCATATGTCAGGAGCAGAGGAATAGGTTACATATACACAGCAGACAGACAGGTTACATATAAGGAACATAAAGGTAGGTTACATATGAAGCGCAGTCTGGTTACATCCATGGAGCAAACAGGTGGCGTTAAATGTGGACAGAAGCAAAGTCTGCTGGTACACGCAGACAAAGCACGGTGCGTACTACAAAGATTTATTTATACTTGACGTAACATGAACTCGTTAATTTGGTCTGTTGCTCTTCCATGGTAATGATGTCCTATAAACTTGAGTAGCCGGTAACCTCGGCATGGTGTGATTTAACATTGCATTGCTGCATGGTCCAACTGGTAACCACACCAATGATCAGATCTTAAACGTAAGGACATTCTTCCAGCTGGTAATAATACGAATGATATGATGTAATATTGGGTTCTTGGTCTATCTGGTTACAATGGCAATGATGTCATCAAACGAGGGATAATTGGTTCAGCTTGTTACCATGGCATTAATGTGACCAAAACATTGGGCTATTGTTCCAGCTGGAAACCATTTCAATAATATGCTCTAACATTGGGTCATTGGTCTAGCAGGTTACCATGGCAACAATGTGATCTAACATTGGGACATTGGTCTAGCAGGTTGGGATGGCAATAATGTGATCTGACATTGGGCTATTGGTCCAGCTGGTAACCATGGCAATAATGTGATCTAACATTGGGCTACTGGTCTAGCTGGTAACCATGACAATGATGTGATAAAACATAAGGTTATTAGTCCAACTGTCAACCATGGCAATATTTTGACATCATATTGGGTTGATTTAGCTCGTAAATGTGACAAAGGTATAGTCTAACACTGCACTCTTCTTTCAGCTGGTTACTGTTCAAACAGTGTGGACTAATGTTGGGTACTTTTAGTTGGTCACTAGGGCAATGGCGTGATCTAACATTGGGCTGGTGATCCAGCTGGTAACCATGGCAACTGTGCAGTAAAAACAAAGCTGTCGCTGCGAGTGGCTGACTCACATACACCTAGAATCCAGTACAAATTTTGATTTCCATTGACATGTAAAGTGTATGACTTTGTTCATGCAGGTCCCTACAAAAAGGGCTTGTGTATCAGCTGCCAAATATCATATAAAGCACACTCATTTCTCTGTCAGAGACAACTGTAGTATCCGTTCTAATTCTGCATCTTCTTCTTGCTGCCTCTTGCGAGCATCATCCTGCTCACGTTGTGACAGTTCCAACGCCAGTCTTAATTGCTGTTCATCATCACTAATAAAGGCTGGCGGCTGGGGCAGTGGGCGGCCTTGATTGTTTGTGTTGGGGTTGCCCTGGTCCTGGTTCATTCGCATACTCTCCTCTAATGCTCTACAACAATTAACACAGCTCAGCAAACAAGTATCATCAAATGTGAATACATTTTATACTTCTATCTATTATCTGATGTGTTACAGTTAACAAGTCATAGTGTTGATGACTTTACATGCACTTGTGTTAAGAGATGGGAACAGCTCAGTTGAGCCATCAGCTCAGCAGACTCATTTAAAAAATGAGGCCACCAGCTCAAAAAATTGCAGAGCAGCTCAGTGGTGGCTCAGCTGATGGCTTGGGATTTTCTCCCAGAATATGTTATACCACAGATATATGGCTTTGGACACTCAGTACAAGTTGACAGTTACAATGCACATTGCACAAGCCTTCTTTAATATGTTAAATCTTTAAGTGCCAAATTTTGGACTGAGTCAACAGCTTTTCTTGGCACGTTTTGGCAGCAATGTGCCCAATGCATGCTGAGAAAAGCTGTTGACCTGGGATATTTTCTCTGGAACTAGAGACATGCTGGTACTTGAATGAAAGGTCTTTTTTACCAGGAACACGAGTCTGAGATCCCAATGATAATTCACACTAGCTTCACTTTAGTAGATCATCTTTAGGCTTGATTGGCACTGAAACAGCTAATTATTGTGTTTTCTTTCACGCTTAATGTCATACGAACATAACTAATTAATGTTTACCGGTCGTTTCAAAAGCGTTTGTCTACAAATCCATATACTGACTACATTGACTGCTAACTGCCAGCAGTGTTCAGACATGTCAACCAAAGAGTCGTTGGCATGGAAATTGTTTGTAACGGAGGATAAAAACAACAAGTGTTAACCATTAAAGTGCTAATCACGGCTATAGTCATTTTCTCATTGCGTTAAACATATAATAGTTAAAAGATTCGAACTCCTCATAAAGATACCTTTCATTCAAATACCAGCAAGCCTAGTCTACAACAAAAAGTAGTCTTAGTCAACAACTTTCCTTGGGACACTTTGCGTGCAATGTGTGCAAAGTGCCCCAAGGAAAGCTGTTTACACAATCTTAAATCAGCGCTTTAAGGATTAAGTTTGCAGCAAAAGGTACGTAAATGGTGGTGGAACAGGTAATCTTGTGACACAACTATCTACTGCCCGCCCTGGTGAGCTTGCGCAGGAAAATCCAAAATCACTGCACAAAGATGGGTCGATTACAGTGGTACCTGTCATGAGAGACCCCCCCAATGAGAGACTGCATATCTTTTTAAGACCACTTTCTCATAACACTGTGCTATCTTTTCCATGTTATTATACCTCTAATGAAAGACCACCTGTTTTGAGAGACCACATTTTCACCTGCCCTAGGGGTGGTCTCTGAAGACAGGGACCACTGTATGTCCTACTTCGGCATGCAAACCAAGCAACCCTAATTTGCACACTGTTAAATCGTGCAATCAAACTTAAGATCAATGCAATGTTGAGCCATCCAAAGAAGACATGAGCTGGCTGAGCTGTCAGCTCGAGCTGTCTTGAGCTGGCTCACATCTCCCCAGCAGATTGTGATTTCGGAAACCTTGATGTTCATCAGCTTAGTATCCACCATAGCAGATAAATATTTCAAATTTTGGAAAGAAAATATCAGAGGAAATGAAAAGCTGATGTTATATAACAAACTTAAAAACGAATATAAAGATGAAGATTATCTGAACATAGCTAGTGTAAATTATAGGACATCTCTCTGTAAATCAAGAATAAGTGCTCACAAGTTGGCTATAGAAGTTGGCAGATACCAACCAGACAGAGTACCTATTGAAGAAAGAATATATCAACAGTGCAATTCAAACAAAGTAGAAACAGAGTATCATTTTTTTACTAGTATGCAGTAAATGCTCACACATCAGAAAACAGATTCTCCTGGGTCCGTTGAACCTGCATCTATTCTCACCGATGAACAGTTGATTATTGTGTCAATGTAATGCAAGAAGACCACCGGACAGCCCCAGGCAAATTCTGTTTTGGGGCATCAAATATCAGAGATATTCCAGCTACTCGACTTTTTTTTCATTGTATATACATGTATATTGCTTCTATTTCAATATTTGGTCAATTTTATTTGCCCGTACCTGGGTATTTATTTGTAGCATATCGCTATTTACGTAAACTATATTCCAGAGTTTAAGTGTTGTGTTGTGTTGTGCTGTTTGTACTGTAGTCATCTTGATGTATGCTGTTTGTATTTGCTATGAGCCCTACACAGCGTTAAATGCAATAAAGATTCTGGTTCTGATATATGAGCTCGAATGTTTGTGAGCAGTGCCTATGTCTAACATTTTTTTTTGTCTGGCGAACAGCAGTCTGTGTTGTTGTAAGTTCAGCATGTACTACTCCGAAGTACAGTTCAGTTACTTCGCCAATAGCTACCATTAGTTTCTCCCAAGAAAACACACTGATGGGCGAGTTTCATCTGCCTAAGATAAAAACATGTACAGTGTTCATGTTATGTGACCTCAGAAAACTGTTGTATGTGCAACCTAAAATTCTTATGTGTGATTCTACATAACACCTCAAATCATCTTGCAGCATAATATATCGTTGATTTTACACTCTGCCTGTGCTGGGTTGTAAACTGAGTTAATTAGCCCTGTCAGTATTGGGTTGTAGACTGGCAATTAACCCTGTCAGTATTGAGTTGTAGACTGTCAATTAACCCTGGCAGTGCTGGGTTGTAGACTGATACAATTAGCTGTATCAGTGTTGGGTTGTAGACTGTCAATTAAGCCTTTCAGTGCTGGGTTGTAGACTGATACAATTAGCTGTATCAGTGTTGGGTTGTAGACTGTCAATTAAGCCTTTCAGTGCTGGGTTGCGACTGAGACAATTAACCATGTTAGTGTTGGGTTGTAGACTGTTAATTAACCCTGTCAGTGCTGAGTTGTAGACTGATATAGTTAACCATCTCAGTGTTGGGTTCCTACACTGATAATTATACATGCAAATTTTAGGTTGAAGACTCTCAATTAACCGTGTCAGTGTTGGGTTGTGGACTGTTAATTACCCCTGTCAGTGCTGGGTTGTAGACCGTCAATTAATCTCACCAATACAGTGTTGTAGACAGAGTCAAGAGCTTTACTGATGTCTCCGGTGGCTTAACTCACCTCTGCAGCTGAATATCCTCCTGGGATCTCAGCTGAGCAAGGCTCTCTGGACGGGATTTATTGATAGCTTCCCAGAAAGTGACCTGGTCATTCTCTGTCCCAGCCTCCACAAGGCTCTGCTGGATGGCAAACTGAAGCAGCTCGTCGTCCTCATCGCGGATCCTCTCGTGGGCATGACGAGCCTCACCTGTCATATAATTATATATATATTGGCTCTTGCATGACAAGTCTCACATATTACAATATCTAACAGTCACCCAGTATGGCATACACAAAAGCTCACTACACAGATTTTAAATGACTAGAGCTACAAATGCTACAAACAAGTAACAGATCTCAAACAAAAAGCAAGTATGTATACAAAATGTGAGATATATTGTACAGCTGAGATTGCTACTTAATGGCTATCTTAGTTTGTACTTAAGAAATGAATATTGTATGTGTTGGTCTTATGGCTTTATGTCGGCCTCAATGCCCCCTGCCATAACCCCATAACACCAAAACAAACGATACTCAGTTCTTTATATTTATATTATACCCATTTTTGAGTAAAACTATTTACTTTAAACATCAAAATTAGCCCATTCGATGCATAAAATCACAAGAAACTGGTTGTTGCACTTGTCGCACGTTTATTTCCGGAAATACCGGTGGGAGGAGCTTCATTTCTGTGTGCATTAGTTATTGGTTGGACTGGCATGTGAATATGTGGCAACATGTAATTAAGTACACGTGGATGAGTTGTATATTCCTGGCATTATGAATTAGAATTGCAGTCTATTGCTTTGTGTAGAAGAATTCTAAACTAAATGTAAATATCACTGGGTATTCCAAGTAAAATCTTAAAAATCAGTTTAAGCTCCCAAAAATGTAATTGAGTCAAGATATGGTACATTGTATCAATAAATGAGGTAAATGTGAGCTTCAGATGGTCTATAAGTCTTGAGATAATGTGTTCACAAACAAATGGTATATGGACTGAACAACAGACAGATGGCTGGATGTCCAGAAAGAGAGAACTCGCAAAACATAATGAGTCTCCTCCCCGCCCCCCCCGGGTGCGCACATACAAATAGTGAAATTGAGTCAATTTACAATATTAACATGACACATAAATATTCATACATTCTCCTCACATGATACAGCTCATACTCTCCTGGCATGATAGAACACATACATTCTCCTAGCATGATGAAGATCATGCCCTCTCCTGGTTTGATACAGCTTATAATATCCTAACATGATACAGCTCATACACTATCCAAAAATTAAACCGCTCTAGCAGTCCTGGCAAAAAAGGGTCATGACACAAATCACACATTTGTCTGGAATGAGAAAGTCCATACACTCTCCTGGTATGATGCAGCTCATAAACTGTTACTTATGTAATTTAGTAAATACCTATTCCTATTTCTAAAGTGTGAATGGCTTGGATCCTATCACATGGGATTTCCTACTTTCGCCTTGACAATGTAGGAGGCCCACAGTTTAAGAAGACTGAATAGTAAGGGTTCACTACTTGATGTACTATTGAATAGGCTACAGCTATTGGCTAATTGGTACAGATTTGCATGGGAACCATGCTATTGAATAGTGCGGGATCCAGACTAGTAGGGTATGTGGCAATCATGATTCGAAAATGAGGCAAACAGATTTAGTAATTTTATAAGATTTCCAAGTATGATACTAAAACAATCATCACAGACTACACAGGGGGAGGGGTGAAGATCAATGTACGTTTTAGCTAATTTTGAAAATGTTGATCAATATAGTCTTTTTGGGGGAGGAGGGGGTTACAAGAAAGAGTACTCTTGTGTACACTTTCGAAAATGTTTATAATTTTGGCTAACCCCTTAAGAAGTAAGAATAGTATTTACTAAAATGTATATGGTACAGAGAAGAGTGCACTGGGCCAAACTAGTGGATCCTAAGCAACCCCAGTGCACTCTAGTGCACTCAAGCTGCACCTTCAAGCACTAGAGCACACTGGGGTCCCCTTGGGTGCACCAGTTTGGCCCAGTGCACTCCTCCCTGTGCCATGCACATTTTTAATTAATAAATACATTCTCCTGACATGGTACATTTCCAACATTGTCCTGAGATGGTTCAGTGGATACACTCCCCTAAAACATGAAACGGCTCATATACCCCAGGTGTTATATAACATATATGCTCCTAATGTGATAAAGTTCATACATTCTCCTGGCACGATACAGCTCATACACTCTCCTAACCCTGATACAGCTCAGACATTCTCCTAGTATGATACAATTGACACACGACCCTCACATGATACAACTTTTACATTCTTGGCACTACCGATACTTTCCTGCAATGTGATGAAGCTTTTATATTCTTGTTGAATAATTCAGCCTATATCTTCTCCTGGTATCATGCAGCTCACACACTGTCCTTATTTGATAAAGATCACACATTTGCCTCACATGATGATGAGAAAGTTCATGTATAGTGGTACCTGTCATGAGAGACCCCCCAATGAGAGACCGCATATCTTTTTAAGAACACTCTCTCAGAACACCATGCTATCTTTTCCATGTTATTATGCCTCTAACGAAAGACCACCTGTTTTGAGAGACCACAGTTCCACCTGCTCTTGGGATGGTCTCTCAAGACAGGGACCACTGTACATTCTTCTGGCATGTTAGAGATCATAATATTTTCTGCAACCTCCTATGATTACAGTTTAAACAGTCTCCCAACATGATACGGCTCGTACTTGCTTTCATATACATCACACTCCAGACCCACTTCATACTTACATTCTCCTAGCATGATATAGCCCACTGGAGCTTCAAAGACATTTTCATCTACAATGCAGCACGGCGGTTGCTCTTCGTGGACGACAGTAACGCCAGTGGCCGCCTCGTCACATCCCAAGATGTTGCCAAATGTGACACGGGCATTGAGAACATGGAACAGGGGGATTTCTGCAAGAAAAAGACACTCGCTGTGTTATCCTCTCTCATTGCTCGGGGAGCTTACAGAATTTTGTTGAGGCGTGTGCCAATATAGACCTAAATTTGGAACATTTCAGCTGTAGCAATTGGAAAATCAGCATAAAATATTCATATTTTTCAATATTTCCAAACTTTTGTGCCAGAAAAATGGAGTCCCAGATGGCACTTGAGGCTTACAAGACTTGTGTATATGTACATGTAGACGAGTTTTGTACACATTGCCATGACAACACTTCAGCAACACAAGGGCTTCACACTAGCTTTCATGCCAAAACATCAGCAGGACGAAAGACTAGCTGTGGTTGCCATGACAATAGTCTAACAAATCAAAAAGTCAGGTGCCACGCCCACAATTCAGCAGGACCAAAAAGTAACTGATCACCCCACAAACACTTACCTATCTTTACCGGGAACCCCGCTGGCAACTGTAATGTAATAAAGTCCTTGAGTTTTTTGAAGTGTGCATTGCTGGCAGCCATGAGGTCTATGATGGGAACCACCTGCTCCTGCAGTGACAGTGGGTAGTTCTCCGATAACCACAATGTGGCTTTGAACTTCTGTGTCTTGGTCACCTGCTCGATGGGTCGCCCAATGTCGCGACCTTGAAGGTCAACGTGCACATTGAAGTACTCCTCTGGTGTGATGTCACAGGGATTATGGGAAATGCTCGTCAGCTCCTGCGGGGAGTAGGTTAATAGAAGTTCATTAAGAGCAAATTCCTTGTACGTGTCACTACATACTGACTACAAAATCGTTTACTGTTGTAATGCAGTGAGCCACAATGGTTGCTCCCTTGTAAGGCACCTAGTACCATCTTCAGAAAGTTTCATACAGAACACAGCAGAGTGACTCAACTTTTTTTTAAAGTGGCATTTATAATGTGAAAGAAGGGGTCACAACAAAATCTTTTTTCTTGTTTCTTTTACATACACAACGCTTTACGTAAAACCTACAGATACACATACATATCTATCCTATAGGTCAGCCCACCTCAGACATTCTAAGTTGGGAGGACCTTACAGCCAGTTACTGCATGTAAGGGTCTCATCATGGGAAAGTCGGCTTTCTTCCTCAGTCGTATACTAAATCTTTGTTGTCTTAGCTCACTTTCAAATGACCCACATGCACAAATTCACACATCCAGGTGAATTTTAACAAAAACAAACCTGCACAGAGATACTAATTCTCTAGGAAAAGCCCCCTGTACTTTCCTAGGCCCCTGCACAGGGCAAGGCTCACAGACTCACCTTATCACTGGTTGTCCTTTTCAGTAAACCCAACAAAAAATTTTCACACCAACCCAGCTACAAATAAAATAGAGATTCCCAGCTAGGGAAATACCTCCTTCTGGGCCCAATACACTGAATTGAAGCCACCCATCAATTTAAACCTTACGTATTATTGTACTCCATCACAGTGCTGTTGATATTCAAACACAAACCCATGTGTAACATAACAACAAGAGTTTGCAAAGAAATTAATGGGTATCAGTTGGGGTTTTTTTTCAGTTCCGTAAGAGAAACACAGAGTTTCAAAACGGGTTGAACCTTTTTGTCTCTGCCTCACGGCTACTTGCCTAGTTTTGCTCATCACAACAGAACCTTATTCAACTTTGTCATTTAACACTCTACATACAGATAGTTGCAATTTTAAAACTGTAAACATTCAGGGAGACATGTCCAGTTTGGCATGAGGAAAATCAGTAAGCGGAACTTTGATACATTACAGTTATAATTTATTTAATTTATCATTGGAGTTTTTTGGGGAAAAGTATTAAATTTCTGTGTTCACATTAGAGGAGTCACATATAAGGCAAACAAGTTCCATAAGCTTGGCTTTGTGCTCACATATTGATGACTTATATTCAGTTACCTCACAGAGAAAAAAAGCGTCTGGCACTTGTCTTTCCCGCTCATTCGGCATCCCATATTTAATGTGGAAATAGATAGTATCGATTGTTTCTGTTCTAACCACTCTGCTTTCTGTTTTGAAAGCAACTTGTGTTTCTACAAATGCTGCAGCTCTTTGACTTCCTGTACCATGTGAAGTCTGCCCCATATCTTTAGTACAACTCTACTCGCCCTATCTGATGAGGGTCTCCCTCTGCTGCCCTGACAAGAGAACAATTCCCATAATTGCTGTGTGGCTCATTTGGTGGTTGACTATTCTTTCAGCTCATTTCCATTATTTCCGGCGAAGACAAGTGTCCATCTGCACCGTCTTGTTACTCTCCCATTGCAACGAATGATACCCCACCTCTGCCACAGCAATGACTGATCCCTCACTCACACCATTCCAGTGAATGATCCCTCACACCAACATTCCCATTAATGATCTTTCATGTCCACCATTACAACAAATGGTCCATCCTCCCCATCATTGTAATGAATGACCCCCACCTCACATGCCACTTTCTCCACTAATCCCTGCAATACGTACAGTTAAGTTCCAAGGACAAATTTTAGCCAATAACAAATGTTCATCTTATTTGTGATGGACTGTAGCTCAATAATTACTAACAAGGTCCACTCACCCTGTTCGTGGTTCCCGCTGTGCCTTCATTCTTTCTCCCTACCTCCAGGAATGACATCTCAACACTGACAACTTACCATATTTGCAGTGGCATGCTGTGATTTCATCATCTTGTCTCCTATTCTCCTACTGACTACTTACTCCATTGGCGGTGGCCCCTTGCGCCTTCTCCTCTTTCTCGGCTATTCCTAGGAATGACTCCAGTGGGTGCTTGCTAGTTTTCTTTGTCTTCTCCTTGTCCTGATCTGTTAAATGTTCTGTTCTGGTCTTTGTCACTAGCTCTACATTCGATGCTCCAAAAACCTGCACACAATATGAACATCTTTGGTCAGTTTCAATGGAATCTAAATTGTTGTTTTTTCTCTTCTTGTATATTGTAATATTAACATTGCAACAAAATACTGATGATTCATCT